>JAJKFL010000009.1:41530014-42130014 GCA_021186555.1 Reticulitermes speratus | reverse complement strand
TATACAACGAAATAAGTCTGATAAAAGAATGTTATTGCCAGAACCGGGAATCGAGCCACGATTCGTCGGTCGTACAGCCTGTAACTTAATAAGTACATTAAATGAGCGATTCAAACTCCACGTCGTTAATGATGACTTAAATTATTAGTGAATATAATAATAATAATAATAATAATAATACGGAGTGAAAATATGAAAAGCGAATGCGAAAGAATGAGAAAGAAACAAAGAAGAGTAAAAGAAAGAAAGAAGCAAAAGAAAGTGGCACATTATTCCGAAGGTCTCGATTTCGAACCCGGAATCTCGCTACCCTGAAAGGTTTTTCGCGGTTTTCTCCCGTCCCACCAGGTAAATGCTGGGTTATGACCTCAAATTAGACAACGACGTCTTCCTCCCACACACTTTCTACTTCACTATTCATTAATAACTGCACAATTTAACGCTAAGCACTCTGAGGTGCTGCCAGCGTCGTTTGGTAACTACACACACAAACAGAAAGAGACGTGAAGAAAGAAAGGAAATGGAAAGAGGAAGACAAATACGGGAAGCAAGGAAGCAGCGCGCAGCGTCGAGAACCACGTGAGCGCCGCTCACCCCTCCGTCCGCACCTCACCGCAGCTAGTAGAACCGGCAGTACAGTTGTGAACTAGCGTCATGGCGGAAGACGTCCTCTTGTCGGTGCATAAGAGTAAGGGGCGTTCAGCCTCCATCTGCGCTCCAGGATTCTCCAGCATGGAGGCCATGGCTGCAGCCGCTACAGGGACTTGTACACCGGAAGTGACTGGAACACCCAGCGGTCGCAGGCGTCGACCTGCTACAAGGTCTCAGAGCGCGAGAGTTCCGGGCGGCCGGTCAGTACGTCGCCGGGCAGTAGCAGCTGCAGCGGCCGCCGAGACGGGGACCATGAGATCGGGGACGAGCGAGCCGCGTCTGCACCCGGACATCCCGACGATAGCCACGCCGGAAGCGAGCCCAGGAATGCGGAGGAAAGGTTCCAATCGTCGGTCGGTACACCAGTCACAGCCCAGAAAATCTAACGCCTTCCTGGATGTACCCAGCAGCACGGGTTGCTGCCCAGAGGACGAGGATGAGGAGTCTTACAGGCTGCGTTCCTTCAGTTTCACGTCAAAAGGTAACAACGACTGCTATCTCCTGCTTGGCGCGCCTTATATGTCAGTTTAACTCCCTGACGCCAGCAAAATACAGTGAAAGCATTTTCTGTCCACTGCTCCTCCGATACCCGAAAGAGCACCGTTGTGGTCTGAGCTTCCCACGCCTCGCTCGCTCGTTCTTATGATAAGGGTAATATTGTAATGATACTCGCAGAGAAAAACAGTGGTACTCGCAGAAAAACTAGAGCCAGTGACACTCTGTCCATCACATGTCTCACACGAACTGTCTCTGGATCGAACCCAGGCGTCTGAGGTGAGAGAACGGCAATTTACCGCCTGAGCGATGTCACGGAATGTGGAGGTTTAAACTCTTCTAAATAATATATAAAGATACAGTCCGTACCGCGCAGTAAACACACTCCGCCTCAGTTATACAAACCAGTCAGTTAATGTTGTACAGTGAAATAATCGCTGTTTGTTCTGAGATCCACACAAAACACATAAATACAGTCCGTACCGCGCAGTAAACACACTCCGTCTCAGTTATACAAACCAGTCAGTTAATGTTGTACAGTGAAATAATCGCTGTTTGTTCTGAGATCCACACAAAACACATAAATACACTGTGTGGGCAGAACGTAGAATTTGTGAATGTTAAACATGGCGGTACATATAGTAACCACTGGGCTTTAAAGATTGAGCTCATCCCGCGCAGTAAACACACCCCGTCTCGGTTATACAAACCAATCAGTTAATGCTGTACAATGAAATAATCGCTGCTTGTTCTGAGATCCACACAAAACACATAAATACAGTCCGTACCGCGCAGTAAACACACTCCGTCTCAGTTATACAAACCAGTCAGTTAATGTTGTACAGTGAAATAATCGCTGTTTGTTCTGAGATCCACACAGAACACATAAATACACTGTGTAGGCAGAACGTAGAATTTTTGAGTGTTAAACATGGCGGTACATATAGTAACCACTGGGCTTTAAAGATACAGTTCGTTCCGCGCAGTAAACACACTCCGTCTCAGTTATACAAACCAGTCAGTTAATGTTGTACAGTGAAATAATCGTTGTTTGTTCTGAGATCCACACAAAACACATAAATACAGTCCGTACCGCGCAGTAAACACACTCCGTCTCAGTAATACAAACCAGTCAGTTAATGTTGTACAGTGAAATAATCGCTGTTTGTTCTGAGATCCACACAAAACACATAAATACAGTTCGTACCGCGCAGTAAACACACTCCGTCTCAGTAATACAAACCAGTCAGTTAATGTTGTACAGTGAAATAATCGCTGTTTGTTCTGAGATCCACACAAAACACATAAATACAGTTCGTACCGCGCAGTAAACACACTCCGTCTCAGTAATACAAACCAGTCAGTTAATGTTGTACAGTGAAATAATCGCTGTTTGTTCTGAGATCCACACAAAACACATAAATACAGTTCGTACCGCGCAGTAAACACACTCCGTCTCAGTAATACAAACCAGTCAGTTAATGTTGTACAGTGAAATAATCGCTGTTTGTTCTGAGATCCACACAAAACACATAAATACAGTCCGAACCGCGCAGTAAACACACTCCGTCTCAGTTATACAAACCAGTCAGTTAATGTTGTACAGTGAAATAATCGCTGTTTGTTCTGAGATCCACACAAAACACATAAATACAGTCCGTACCGCGCAGTAAACACACTCCGTCTCAGTTATACAAACCAGTCAGTTAATGTTGTACAGTGAAATAATCGCTGTTTGTTCTGAGATCCACACAAAACACATAAATACAGTCCGTACCGCGCAGTAAACACACTCCGTCTCAGTTATACAAACCAGTCAGTTAATGTTGTACAGTGAAATAATCGCTGTTTGTTCTGAGATCCACACAAAACACATAAATACAGTCCGTACCGCGCAGTAAAACACACTCCGTCTCAGTTATACAAACCAGTCAGTTAATGTTGTACAGTGAAATAATCGCTGTTTGTTCTGAGATCCACACAAAACACATAAATACAGTCCGTACCGCGCAGTAAACACACTCCGTCTCAGTTATACAAACCAGTCAGTTAATGTTGTACAGTGAAATAATCGCTGTTTGTTCTGAGATCCACACAAAACACATAAATACAGTCCGAACCGCGCAGTAAACACACTCCGTCTCAGTTATACAAACCAGCCAGTTAATGTTGTACAGTGAAATAATCGCTGTTTGTTCTGAGATCCACACAAAACACATAAATACACTGTGTGGGCCAAATGCGAGGTTCTTGTACGGCGAAGGGCAAACTATCGGTAAGGTTTTGATGCATGTAGCAATTGTAAATGCAACAGTACCATAACTGTAGCCCACAAAGTTACACAAGGTACATTATAATCATTTACGTTAACAACTATACATTTGGTGGTCTGTCTTAATCTTCCGTGAGGTTACAGAGAGCACTCATGTATTCCCGTGTGCAAACCATTACTATAAAATTTCAGACCCGAAATATTGCACAATTCAAACTTATATGAGTCAGACAAAGCGTCAAAATAAAACAGGATAGGAAGTGTCGGCAGAGCGAAAGAGTGTTGGCACATTAGCGTAAACACAGCAACCAATGAAAATTGGTACAGTTGGTAACCATGGCAACCATGATAAGGTCATTAACCACAGTAGCCGTAAATGTACGTAGGTCTTCATGCAAAGTGCCTGTCGCTTTTGACCGGTGTAAAGAGATGCGAACGATCTCGACAGACTTCAGTAAAACCCCACAATATAACCTTTTGTTAAAATTCGTCAGGCGTGAGCCGAGTTTTTACACATGGAGGGACTGTCAGAGAGACAGACAGACATGACGAAACTAAGAGTCGCTTTTCGCAACTTCGAGATGTGCCTAAAAGTGATAAAGTTTCAAGCACAAATTCACAAATATGTTTTCTTAAGGTATTCTGAGGGCAGTGCCATGGCTCAGGCGGTTAGTCGCCGGCTTCTCACCGCGGAGGCCCGGGTTCGATCCCGCCCAGCGGCCGTGCGGTCTAAGGCGTGGGTCTAAGGCCGCTCGCTTGCTGGGATTGTGGGTTCGAATCCCACCGGGGGCATGGATGTTTGTGTTGTGTTTGTTGTAAGGACGATAATATGGAACTTAAAGTGACATGAAGGACGAAAGGATTTAAAGAGTACAAAAATGGATCAAAGGGAAGAACCCCCGACAGGCCAAAAAAAAAAAAAAATCCCGGGTCAGTCCATGTGGGATTTTTGGTGGACAAAGTGGCACTGGGACAGGTTTTTCCCCCGAGTACTTCGGTTTTTCCCTGCCAGTTTCATTCCACCGGTGCTCCATTACTCCGAAAAACGAAAAAAAAAAAACACTATCTTCATCACAGGGTTGCACAATAAGCCTTAAGGCTGCGGTGCGTCCGTAGCATCTGCTGCGGGGCCCTTAAAAACCTTAAAATGTTATAGATATTTATCCTGTAATGTGACGTATCAGTATTTACAGTAACAGAAGATTCTAACAGTACAAAAAATTACATAAATATGTCCAAACACAAGTAAACTCTATTTATTATATATAACTACATGTTTCGACCTATCTCAGGTCATCCTCAGGTTCACAATTGGTCTTTAAAACATATTGAGGAAGAAATATGCATTATGTAAGTCCATAAAAATATGTAAAATGATATTATTTTGTATAAAACATTTCTCGTCTAATACAGTAAATTTCGTTAGTGTTTTCGATAAGGCACAAACCTAGCATAATCAGCGGTGTGTGTGTCTTAGAACAGTGCAACTTGTAATTTGCTGATTTCGTTTCGTGTTGGATTGTGTATTTGTACTTCGATATTTGAAGTGTTAGATATATCGTACGGATTTACTTAGCATTCAGTTTTGTTAAGATGTTTTTTGTTTGAACTTCAATTAATGTTATTCAGTTGAATTAACTTATGCTGTCGATATGACCTTCCTATAAATCAGCGGTATTCAACCTTTTTTGTTCGCGTACCCCCACATATAATTTCTCTTCAACTTTGTACCCCCAAAGTTGTTGGTGCACAATTCAAGTTATACACAGTCTATAATCTACATCTAAAACAAGTTAAATAAATTACATCTAAAATAATGTATTAAATAATAAGTTTTAAATGAGAAAAAGGAGAGTCAAGCTATTAAATAACAAATATATTATTGTCTATCGTATAAAAATTAATAAAGGAACAAAGGTATTTTAGCAAAGCAAAATTATATGCACTGTGTGGAATAAAATGAAACTAGCCGCCCAGATAAGAATCGCACAAAGGAGAGAGAGAGAGAGAGAGAGAGAGAGAGAGAGAGAGATGGCGCTCCCAAATCGCATGTCCTTACGTCCGGTCTGTTGTGGCTAACCGTAAATCTGGCCCTGATTATTCAGTGTTTATCATGAAATAATATATTTATTTTTTTTTATTTTACGTACCCCCTAAGGTGTCTTCGCGTACCCCCGGGGGTACGCGTACCCCAGGTTGAATACCACTGCCTTAAACTTATTTACACATTCCTGTTAAAGCAGTCCACCATGATTAAATACATGACGCATTCTGTAATGGCGTGTGTAAGAACTGTTGTACAGCCGTTAGTTTGTGTTCTTACGAGCTGTTCTACAGCGCAAGTGACACCGGCTTCTTGTTGATTGGCAGTCGTTTAAGACGTAAATAAGACACTGTAACACAGTGCGCCAGTAAACAGCACAGCACTTGTCACAAGAAGCATGTATTGTGAGATAAGAATAACATGTGACACCGTGTTTTCTGGTAGAATGTTACAAATATTCCGGAGGAACATACACGGCTTCACAAGCCGGAAGACAGTAGAGTTCATAGCCACCGCAATCAGAACCTCAGACAGCATATCGATAAATATTTATTGTAACAAAACGCCATCTGATTTGTCAGTACTTCAGTACAAGAAATACCGGGTAAAGAAACATTTGCTATTTACAAATTCAAAGCCATTCCAATTTATGCAAATATATATGTGAAATGAAAGCAATTTAAAATTAAATTAAAGATCTTCTGGGATGTGACCCTGCGTACTTTTGTACGTAGTTCATTGCATCCTTTTGGTGAAAACTGTTGCCTCCATCTTCAAGGTAAAAGTTATTTGTACGTCAAAGTAACGGAATTTGCAAATCATCTAAATATAATGTAGATTGGAGGCTCAGAGTACTTCCCGGCGCAGGAGTGGGAAGCACGCGTGTCTGGACGGTGCGGGGGGAAGCACCTCGGCGTATAATTAGAATACAGTGGTTTGCGTTGTGGGGCGCACTGGATACAAAGCAGTGCTACCAACAGACAGACAGCTGAACGGAGACATTGACTGTAGGGAGCACTGGAATACAAAGCAGTGCTACCAACAGACAGACAGCTGAACGGAGACATTGACTGTAGGGAGCACTGGAATACAAAGCAGTGCTACCAACAGACAGACAGCTGAACGGAGACATTGACTGTAGGGAGCACTGGAATACAAAGCAGTGCTACCAACAGACAGACAGCTGAACGGAGACATTGACTGTAGGGAGCACTGGAATACAAAGCAGTGCTACCAACAGACAGACAGCTGAACGGAGACATTGACTGTAGGGAGCACTGGAATACAAAGCAGTGCTACCAACAGACAGACAGCTGAACGGAGACATTGACTGTAGGGAGCACTGGAATACAAAGCAGTGCTACCAACAGACAGACAGCTGAACGGAGACATTGACTGTAGGGAGCACTGGAATACAGAGCAGTGCTACCAACAGACAGACAGCTGAGCGGAGACATTGACTGTAGGGAGCACTGGAATACAGAGCAGTGCTACCAACAGACAGACAGCTGACGGAGACATTGACTGTAGGGAGCACTGGAATACAGAGCAGTGCTACCAACAGACAGACAGCTGAGCGGAGACATTGACTGTAGGGAGCACTGGAATACAGAGCAGTGCTACCAACAGACAGACAGCTGAGCGGAGACATTGACTGTAGGGAGCACTGGAATACAGAGCAGTGCTACCAACAGACAGACAGCTGAGCGGAGACATTGACTGTAGGGAGCACTGGAATACAAAGCAGTGCTACCAACAGACAGACAGCTGAACGGAGACATTGACTGTAGGGAGCACTGGAATACAAAGCAGTGCTACCAACAGACAGACAGCTGAACGGAGACATTGACTGTAGGGAGCACTGGAATACAAAGCAGTGCTACCAACAGACAGACAGCTGACGGAGACATTGACTGTAGGGGGCACTGGAATACAAAGCAGTGCTACCAACAGACAGACAGCTGAACGGAGACATTGACTGTAGGGAGCACTGGAATACAAGCAGTGCTACCAACAGACAGACAGCTGAACGGAGACATTGACTGTAGGGAGCACTGGAATACAAGAGCAGTGCTACCAACAGACAGACAGCTGAGCGGAGACATTGACTGTAGGGGCGACTGAATACAGCATGGCTAACCAAGGCAGGATCACGAGCATCTGAACGGTAGACAGATGGTTCGTAGATCGCGTGGAGGTATCAAGAGGGTTCGTAGTCGCGTGCAGGTATCACGAGGTGTTCGTAGATCGCGTGCGGTATCACGAGGGTTCGTAAGATCGCGTGGAGGTATTAAGAGGGTTCGTAGACGCGTGGAGGTATCACAGAGGGTTCGTAGATCGCGTGCAGGTATCACGAGGGTTCGTAGATCGCGTGCAGGTATCACGAGGGTTCGTAGATCGCGTGGAGGTATCACGAGGGTTCGTAGATCGCGTGGAGGTATCACGAGGGTTCGTAGATCGCGTGGGAGGTATCACGAGGGTTCGTAGGTCGCGTGCAGGTATCAACGAGGGTTCGTAGATCGCGTGCAGGTATCACGAGGGTTCGTAGATCGCGTGCAGGTATCACGAGGGTTCGTAGATCGCGTGGAGGTATCAAGAGGGTTCGTAGATCGCGTGCAGGTATCACGAGGGTTCGTAGATCGCGTGCAGGTATCACGAGGGTTCGTAGGATCGCGTGCAGGTATCACGAGGGTTCGTAGATCGCGTGGAGGTATCACGAGGGTTCGTAGATCGCGTGCAGGTATCACGAGGGTTCGTAGATCGCGTGAGGTATCAAGGGTTGTAGATCGCGTGGAGGTATCACAGGGTTCGTAGATCGCGTGCAGGTATCACGAGGGTTCGTAGATCGCGTGGAGGTATCACGAGGGTTCGTAGATCGCGTGCAGGTATCACGAGGGTTCATAGATCGCGTGGAGGTATCAAGAGGGTTCGTAGATCGCGTGCAGGTATCACGAGGGTTCGTAGATCGCGTGCAGGTATCACGAGGGTTCGTAGATCGCGTGGAGGTATCAACAGGGTTCGTAGATCGCGTGGAGGTATCACGAGGGTTCGTAGATCGCGTGGCAGGTATCACGAGGGTTCGTAGATCGCGTGCAGGTATCACGAGGGTTCGTAGATCGCGTGGAGGTATCAAGAGGGTTCGTAGATCGCGTGCAGGTATCACGAGGGTTCGTAGATCGCGTGCAGGTATCACGAGGGTTCGTAGATCGCGTGCAGGTATCACGAGGGTTCGTAGATCGCGTGGAGGTATCACGAGGGTTCGTAGATCGCGTGAGGTATCACGAGGGTTCGTAGATCGCGTGCAGGTATCACGAGGGTTCGTAGATCGCGTGGAGGTATCAAAGAGGGTTCGTAGATCGCGTGAGGTATCACGAGGGTTCGTAGATCGCGTGCAGGTATCACGAGGGTTCGTAGGTACGCGTGCGAGGTATCAAGAGGGTTCGTTAGAATCGCGTGAGGTATCACGAGGGTTCGTAGATCGCGTGCAGGTATCACGAGGGTTCGTAGATCGCGTGACAGGTATCACGAGGTTCGTAGGATCGCGTGCGAGGTATCACGAGGGTTCGTAGATCGCGTGGAGGTATCACGAGGGTTCGTAGATCGCGTGCAGGTATCACGAGGGTTCATAGATCGCGTGGAGGTATCAAGAGGGTTCGTAGATCGCGTGCAGGTATCACGAGGGTTCGTAGATCGCGTGCAGGTATCACGAGGGTTCGTAGATCGCGTGGAGGTATCAACAGGGTTCGTAGATCGCGTGGAGGTATCACGAGGGTTCGTAGATCGCGTGGCAGGTATCACGAGGGTTCGTAGATCGCGTGCAGGTATCACGAGGGTTCATAGATCGCGTGGAGGTATCAAGAGGGTTCGTAGATCGCGTGCAGGTATCACGAGGGTTCGTAGATCGCGTGCAGGTATCACGAGGGTTCGTAGATCGCGTGGAGGTATCAACAGGGTTCGTAGATCGCGTGGAGGTATCACGAGGGTTCGTAGATCGCGTGCAGGTATCACGAGGGTTCGTAGATCGCGTGCAGGTATCACGAGGGTTCATAGATCGCGTGGAGGTATCAAGAGGGTTCGTAGATCGCGTGCAGGTATCACGAGGGTTCGTAGATCGCGTGGAGGTATCACGAGGGTTCGTAGATCGCGTGGAGGTATCAAGAGGGTTCGTAGATCGCGTGCAGGTATCACGAGGGTTCGTAGATCGCGTGGAGGTATCAAGAGGGTTCGTAGATCGCGTGCAGGTATCAAGAGGGTTCGTAGATCGCGTGGAGGTATCAAGAGGGTTCGTAGATCGCGTGCAGGTATCAAGAGGGTTCGTAGATCGCGTGGAGGTATCACGAGGGTTCGTAGATCGCGTGGAGGTATCAAGAGGGTTCGTAGATCGCGTGCAGGTATCACGAGGGTTCGTAGATCGCGTGCAGGTATCACGAGGGTTCGTAGTTCGCGTGCAGGTATCAAGAGGGTTCGTAGATCGCGTGGAGGTATCAAGAGGGTTCGTAGATCGCGTGCAGGTATCAAGAGGGTTCGTAGATCGCGTGGAGGTATCAAGAGGGTTCGTAGATCGCGTGCAGGTATCAAGAGGGTTCGTAGATCGCGTGCAGGTATCAAGAGGGTTCGTAGATCGCGTGGAGGTATCACGAGGGTTCGTAGATCGCGTGCAGATATTAAGAGGGTTCGTAACCTCACATGGTGGTATGACGGGGGGTTGTGACATCACGTGGGGTATCAAGGGGTTCATAACATCATAGGGGTAGCAAGAGGGTTTGTAACACCGAACATCGCGGTTGATTATTAATTAATTTTATTTAAATCCAAAAAAACGCACTACAATTTCTTTCACTCATTTCTTGCCCCTACATATGTTTCGGAAAACATGTGAAAAACAATTGGTTGTATTGAAGATTGTGAACTGTCGACGACCTCCCTGAGGATGGCACAAGGTGTGCCGAAACATGTGTAGGGGCAAGAAATCACTGAAAGATTGTAGTGCATTTGTTGGAGTGAAATAAAATTAATTATTTATCAAAATGCACGGTATATATATATATATATATATAACATAAAGTTCGCGGCTCAGTTCTTACGACATCTGCTTCACACTCGGCAGAGCTCGGATTCAAGTCCTGAGATAAATATCCGTGATTGTGCTCAGGCACCCCACTAAAGGCCGGTACATTACCTGAAAGCAGTCTCAGACCGATTCCTTACACATTTTCTCCATTCAATACTTTTTAATCACCCTATGTTTCGATGTTATTTGCTTTGAGCTACTTCGAACGTCGCCAAATAAGCCACAAATACGTAGACAGACGTTTGCTGCTGTAGATCATTGCACAGCTGTCAGACGCCGACGGCAGGCGGAGACAAGCGATGCAGCGTGACGCCTGACACTGCGGGCAGTTCTCAAAGTACTGGACGTGCCGCAAACTGAATGCTCACAGTCTGCGGGTCGCACCTGTTACCACTCTATTAAATAATGGTAAAACAATCCCATTACAGGCTTGGACAGGCCCTTACGGTACCACATATAGTCAAGTGTGATATAGAGGGCATACACAAAAGAATGGTGCGGTTTCAATAGTGATTCCTATTGAAACCGCACCATTCTTTTGTGTATGCCCTGTATAACACAATAGCAGACAACATTGGATGTACAGTAAATGTAGACTATGAGCCCCCTGAAGATGACCTTGTAAGGGTTGAAACATATGTAGGGGTTAAAGAATAAAAAGTGAAAAAATATAGTGCAATTCGTTGGTGTGTAATTTGTGAATTGTTAAACAATGCATGGCGAAAATAATATAAAATTTGTCTATTGTCTTTTGTGTGGGTGTAAAACTTGGTCTCTCATTAGAAAACAGAAGAACACAGACATCGTTAGGGTCATCGAATTAAGAAGAATGATATAGAAGAGGCATATATCAAGAAGACGAGAAATGCTTACAGAATTTTGGCGGGGAACTGAGGGAAGACACTTGGAAAGTTAAAGTAGCTGTAGGACGATATAAATAATATTTACAAAGTAAGATGGCAGTGTGTGGAATGGATTCATCTGGCTCACGGTACAAGTAAACAGCTCTTGTAAATAAGGTGATAAATTTTGGGGTTCCATAAAATGGGGGGATTTGTTGAGAAACTGAAACACTATCAACTTCTGAAGCAAAACGTTGCCCTGTGGAGTTAGTTAGTTAGTTAGTTAGTTAGTTTGTTAGTTAGCTCTCCGCTGATGTCTGAATACAAGTTCAGGGTTAATCTGTGCTCCCCGCCAATAATTACTGCGCTGATTAAAGTAAGAGGTCGAGATGGGTGAAGTATGTGGCACGCATTGGAGAGAAGAGAAATGCATACAGGGTTTTGGTGGGGAAAACGAAGAAAAGAGACGCCGTGGAACATCTAGTCGTAGATGGGAGGATAATATTAAAATGTATTTAAAGAAATGGGGTGGAATCTCTTGAAATGGACTAATCTGGCTCTGGATGGAGAGCGGTGGCGGGCTGTTGTGAAAACGGCAATGAAACTTCAGTTTGCATAATATGAGGCGAAGTGTTCTGTCTGGCCGAGGAACTATTAGCTTCTGAATGTGGAAGCTGCTCGAATAAGTTAGTTTGTTGGCTAGTTACGTCACAAGTTTGGGCGCACTCAGAAACACATTACAATATTTCATGTTATTTGATGTTGTAATGACTGATGCTTAGGATAATTAACGACGTTATATCAGTTGTACAATTTATACAATACCGAAGGGGATAGACAGACGAGCCATAAAACCTTCGCACACGGTGCACGTTTTTCAATTTGACAGGAGGCACTGAGGAAATCCAACAAAGCTTCAAGCTGTTCGGCAGACTGTTATATACTCTTACTGGTACTACACCACAATGCTGGGCTGTCAGATGACGTAATATTTTAACCTTTCAAAGCCTAATGGTTACTATATGTACCACCATGTTTAACATTCACAAATTCTACATTCTGCCCACAATGTATTTATGTGTATTGTATTTATATTACAGCAAACAGCGACTTTTGCCTTATATAATGTAAATTGATTTGTTTTTTAACAGAGCTGAAAAGTGTTTACTGCGCGGTACGAACTGGGTCTTTAAATGAAACGGTTTACGGTTCGTGTTTAAAGGGTTAATGTTTACTGCGCGGTACGAACTGGGTCTTTAAATGAAACGGTTTACGGTTCGTGTTTAAAGGGTTAATGTTTACTGCGCGGTACGAACTGGGTCTTTAAATGAAACGGTTTACGGTTCGTGTTTAAAGGGTTAATGTTTACTGCGCGGTACGAACTGGGTCTTTAAATGAAACGGTTTACGGTTCGTGTTTAAAGGGTTAATGTTTACTGCGCGGTACGAACTGGGTCTTTAAATGAAACGGTTTACGGTTCGTGTTTAAAGGGTTAATGTTTACTGCGCGGTACGAACTGGGTCTTTAAATTAAACGGTTTACGGTTCGTGTTTAAAGGGTTAAGGAAAAATATCAGGAGATTAAGGAAATAAATTTTACTCAGTCAGAAATATGTTGTGAATGAGGATTCGAGTCGAAAACAAAAACTTGCACAACGCTTGAAAAGCCGTGGCTACCGTACATATTGGTACAAACAAAGTTAATTACGTAATATATTTGAGTGCTGAGGATCCAGGTCTTTTAGCATGTGACACTGCTTCGTTGGGCCAGCAGTTTCCGACGTTTCGAATAATCGTAGTGCCTTCATATGCAGTGTCGAGAAGTCCAAGAACATGCTGCTTGACCCTGAAGATGTAGGCACTACGATCGTCGAAACGTCTTGAACTATTCGCCCAAAGAAACACAGTCACAAGCAAGAAGACCAGATCTTCAGTAACACCGCTGTGATAACCTACAATCTGACGTCTTTGTGTGTTCTCTGATTGGCCCACCGTAGATTTGGTGTGTATATCAACAGACACGTTAGAAGACGGAGTGAAAAACTATTAGATTGGCAAGGTTTCGTTAAACAAACCAAGTAATGCTAATTTGACACTAGGAGAGTATAAACTGATGATCGCAAGACAAACACAGCTGCCTGCTCCCACAACACCAACACACAGATACTGTCAAATTCACAGGAAATTTCAGTCTCCTGACCCCTATGTGCACCCCACCCACTCCCTAGGAGTACTGGCTGTTGTCCAGAATAGTTTATTTGTGGGCGGAAATATGTTTCAGTTCTGCTGATACATGAACCGAATAGAATTCTCTACTGAGAGGCAACTAACGCACTCAGGCGCGACAAACTTTGTTTCACGCAAATCTAAACAGCACAGCAATATTTTCACTGACACAGCGAGCGTAACGACAACACTGACACAGCGACCGTAACGACAACACTGACACAGCGAGCGTAACGACAACACTGACACAGCGAGCGTAACGACAACACTGACACAGCGAGCGTAACGACAACACTGACACAGCGAGCGTAACGACAACACTGACACAGCGAGCGTAACGACAACACTGACACAGCGACCGTAACGACAACACTGACACAGCGAGCGTAACGACAACACTGACACAGCGAGCGTAACGACAACACTGACACAGCGAGCGTAACGACAACACTGACACAGCGAGCGTAACGACAACACTGACACAGCGAGAGTAACGACAACACTGACACAGCGACCGTAACGACAACACTGACACAGCGAGCGTAACGACAACACTGACACAGCGAGCGTAACGACAACACTGACACAGCGAGAGTAACGACAACACTGACACAGCGAGCGTAACGACAACACTGACACAGCGAGCTTAACGGCAACACTGACACAGCGAGAGTAACGACAACACTGACACAGCGAGAGTAACGACAACACTGACACAGCGAGCTTAACGGCAACACTGACACAGCGAGAGTAACGACAACACTGACACAGCGAGAGTAACGACAACACTGACACAGCGAGAGTAACGACAACACTGACACAGCGAGAGTAACGACAACACTGACACAGCGAGAGTAACGACAACACTGACACAGCGAGCTTAACGGCAACACTGACACAGCGAGAGTAACGACAACACTGACACAGCGAGAGTAACGACAACACTGACACAGCGAGCTTAACGGCAACACTGACACAGCGAGAGTAACGACAACACTGACACAGCGAGAGTAACGACAACACTGACACAGCGAGAGAACGACAACACTGACACAGCGAGCGTAACGACAACATGACACAGCGAGCGTAACGACAACCTGACACAGCGACCGTAACGACAACACTGACACGCGAGCGTACGACAACCTGACACAGCGAGCTTAACGCACACTGACACAGCGAGAGTAACGACAACACTGCACAGCGAGAGTAACGACAACACTGACACAGCGAGAGTAACGACAACACTGACACAGCGAGGAACGACACACTGACACAGCGAGTACGACAACACTGACACAGCGAGAGTAACGACAACACTGACACAGCGAGGTAACGACAACACTGACACACGAGAGTAACGACAACACGACACAGCGAGCGTAACGACAACATGACCAGCGAGAGTAACGACAACACTGACACAGCGAGCGTAACGACAACACTGACACAGCGAAGTAACGACAACACGACACAGCGAGCGTAACGACACACTGACACAAAAAGCGTAACGACACACTGACACAGCGAGAGTAACGACACACTGACACAGCGAGGTAACGACAACACTGACACAGCGAGAGTAACGACAACACTGACCAGCGAGAGTAACGACAACACTGACACGCGAGCGTAACGACAACACTGACACAAAAAGCGTAACGACAACACTGACACAGCGAGCGTAACGACAACACTGACACAGCGAGCTTAACGGCAACACTGACACAGCGAGAGTAACGACAACACTGACACGCGAGAGTACGACACACTGACACAGCGAGCGTAACGACAACACTGACACAAAAAGCGTAACGACAAACTGACACAGCGAGAGTAATGACAACACTGACACAGCGAGAGTAACGACAACACTGACACAGCGAGAGTAACGACAACACTGACACAAAAAGCGTAACGACAACACTGACACAGCGAGCGTAACGACAACACTGACCAGCGAGCGTAACGACACATGACACAGCGAGCGTAACGACAACACTGACACAGCGAGCGTAACGACAACACTGACACAAAAGCGTAACGACAACACTGACACAGCGAGCGTAACGACAACACGACACAGCGAGCGTAACGACAACACTGACACAGCGAGCTTAACGGCAACACTGACACAGCGAGAGTAACGACAACACTGACACAGCGAGAGTAACGACAACACTGACACAGCGAGCTTAACGGCAACACTGACACAGCGAGAGTAACGACAACACTGACACAGCGAGAGTAACGACAACACTGACACAGCGAGAGTAACGACAACACTGACACAGCGAGAGTAACGACAACACTGACACAGCGAGAGTACGACAACACTGACACAGCGAGCTTAACGGCAACACTGACACAGCGAGAGTAACGACAACACTGACACAGCGAGAGTAACGACAACACTGACACAGCAGAGTAACGACAACACTGACACAGCGAGAGTAACGACAACACTGACACAGCGAGAGTAACGACAACACTGACACAGCGAGAGTAACGACAACACTGACACAGCGAGCGTAAAGACAACACTGACACAGCGAGCGTAACGACAACACTGACACAGCGAGCGTAACGACAACACTGACACAGCGAGCGTAACGACAACACTGACACAGCGACGTAACGACAACACTGACACAGCGAGGTAACGACAACACTGACACAGCGAGCGTAACGACAACTGACACAGCGAGCGTAACGACAACACTGACACAGCGAGCGTAACGACAACACTGACACAGCGAGAGTAACGACAACACTGACACAGCGACGTAACGACAACACTGACACAGCGAGCGTAACGACAACACTGACACAGCGAGCGTAACGACAACACTGACACAGAGAGTAACGACAACACTGACACAGCGAGCGTAACGACAACACTGACACAGCGAGCTTACGCAACACTGACACAGCGAGGTAACGACAACACTGACACAGCGAGGTAACGACAACACTGACACAGCGAGCTTAACGGCAACACTGACACAGCGAGAGTAACGACAACACTGACACAGCGAGAGTAACGACAACACTGACACAGCGAGGTAACGACAACACTGACACAGCGAGAGTAACGACAACACTGACACGCGAGCTTAACGCAACACGACACAGCGAGTACGAACACTGACACAGCGAGGTAACGACAACACTGACACAGCGAGAGTAACGCAACACTGACACAGCGAGAGTAACGACAACACTGACACAGCGAGAGTAACGACAACACTGACACAGCGAGAGTAACGACAACACTGACACAGCGAGCGTAACGACAACACTGACACAGCGAGTAACGGCAACACTGACACAGCGAGAGTAACGACAACACTGACACAGCGAGAGTAACGACAACACTGACACAGCGAGAGTAACGACAACACTGACACAGCGAGAGTAACGACAACACTGACACAGCGAGAGTAACGACAACACTGACACAGCGAGCGTAACGACAACACTGACACAAAAAGCGTAACGACAACACTGACACAGCGAGCGTAACGACAACACTGACACACGAGCGTAACGACAACACTGACACAGCGAGCGTAACGACAACATGACACAGCGAGCGTAACGACAACACTGACACAGCGAGCGTAACGACACACTGACACAGCGAGCGTAACGACAACACTGACACAGCGACGTAACGACAACACTGACACAGCGAGCGTAACGACAACACTGACACAGCGAGCTTAACGGCAACACTGACACAGCGAGGTAACGCAACACTGACACAGCGAGAGTAACGACAACACTGACACAGCGAGAGTAACGACAACACTGACACAGCGAGCGTAACGACAACACTGACACAAAGTAACGACAACACTGACACAGCGAGAGAAATGACAACACGACACACGAAGAGTAACGACAACACGACACAGCGAGAGTAACGACACACTGACACAAAAAGCGTAACGACAACACTGACACAGCGAGGTAACGACAACACTGACACAGCGAGGTAACGAAACACTGACACAGCGAGGTAACGACAACATGACACAGCGAGGTAACGACAACACTGACACAGAGAGTAACGACAACACTGACACAGCGAGGTAACGACAACACTGACACAGCGAGCGTAACGACAACATGACACAGCGAATAAGCAACACTGACACAGCGAGGTAACGACAACACTGACACAGCGAGAGTAACGACAACACTGACACAGCGAGCTTAACGGCAACACTGACACAGCGAGAGTAACGACAACACTGACACAGCGAGAGTAACGACAACACTGACACAGCGAGAGTAACGACAACACTGACACAGCGAGAGTAACGACAACACTGACACAGCGAGAGTAACGACAACACTGACACAGCGAGCTTAACGGCAACACTGACACAGCGAGAGTAACGACAACACTGACACAGCGAGAGTAACGACAACACTGACACAGCGAGTAACGCAACACTGACAAGCGAGAGTAACGACAACACTGACACAGCGAGAGTAACGACAACACTGACACAGCGAGAGTAACGACAACACTGACACAGCGAGAGTAACGACAACACTGACACAGCGAGCGTAACGGACAACACTGACACAGCGAGAGTAACGACAACACTGACACAGCGAGAGTAACGACAACACTGACACAGCGAGACGTAACGACAACACTGACACAGCGAGCGTAACGACAACACTGACACAGCGAGCGTAACGACAACACTGACACAGCGAGAGTAACGACAAACACACGGTACGACACATGACCAGCGAGAGTAACGACAACACTGACACAGCGAGCGTAACGACAACACTGACACAGCGAGAGTAACGACAACACTGACACAGCGAGCGTAAACGACAACACTGACACGCGAGGTACGACACATGACCAGCAGTAACGACAACACTGACACAGCGAGCGTTAACGACAACACTGACACAAAGCGTAACGACAACACTGACACAGCGAGCGTAACGACAACACTGACACAGCGAGCGTAACGACAACACTGACACAGCGAGCGTAACGACAACACTGACACAGCGAGCGTAACGACAACACTGACACAGCGAGCGTAACGACAACACTGACACAGCGAGACGTAACGACAACACTGACACAGCGACTACGCAACACTGACACAGCGGGTAACGACAACACTGACACAGCGAGACGTAACGACAACACTGACACAGCGAGCGTAACGACAACACTGACACAGCGAGACGTAACGACAACACTGACACAGCGAGCGTAACGACAACACTGACACAGCAGAGTTAAACGAAGCACAAACACTGACACAGCGAGAGTAACGACAACACTGACACAGCGAGAGTAACGACAACACTGACACAGCGAGGTAACGACAACACTGACACAGCGAGCGTAACGACAACACTGACACAGCGAGGTAACGACAACACTGACACAGCGAGAGTAACGACAACACGACACAGCGAGATAACGACAACACTGACACAGCGAGAGTAACGACAACACTGACACAGCGAGAGTAACGACAACACGACACGCGAAGTACACGAAACTACGACACAGCGAGCGTAACGACAACACTGACAAGCGAGAGTAACGACAACACTGACACAGCGAGTAACGACAACACTGACACAGCGTAACGCAACACTCACGCGAGAGTACGACACACGACACGCGAGTAACGAAACACTGACACAGCGAGAGTAACGACAACACTGACACAGCGAGTACCAACACTGACACAGCGAGGTAACGCAAACTGACACAGGTAACGCAACACGACACAGCGAGGTAACGACAACACTGACACAGCGAGTAACGCAACACGACACAGCGAGAGTAACGACAACACTGACACAGCGAGAGACGACAACACTGACACACGAGCGAACGACAACACTGAAAAAGCGTAACGACAACCTGACACAGCGAGGTAAGACACACTGACACAGCGAGGTAACGACAACACTGACACAGCGAGTAACGACAACACTGACACAAAGCGTAACGACAACACGACACAGCGAGCGTAACGACACACTGACACAGCGAGCGTAACGACAACACTGACACCGAGCGTAACGACAACACTGACACAGCGAGCGTAACGACAACACTGACACAAGCGAACGACAACACTGACACAGCGAGGTAACGACAACACTGACACAGCGACGTAACGACAACACTGAACAGCGACTAACGCAACACGACACACAGAGTAACGACAACACTGACACAGCGAGTAACGACAACACTGCACAGCGACTAACGCAACACTGACACAGCGAGTACGAACACTGACACAGCGAGGTAACGACACACTGACACAGCGAGGTAACGACACACTGACACAGCGGAGTAACGACAACACTGACACAGCGGGTAACGACAACACTGACACAGCGAGTACGCAACATGACACAGCGAAGTAACGACACACTGACACAGCGAGGTACGACAACACTGACACAGCGAGAGTAACGACAACATGACACGCAGGTAACGACAACACTGACACAGCGAAGTACGACAACACTGACACAGCGAGGTAACGACAACACTGACACACATAGACAACATGACACAGCGAGGTAACGACAACACTGACACAAGCGTAACGACAAACGACACAGCGAGAACGACACACTGACCAGCAGAACGACACACTGACACAGCGAGGTAACGACAACACTGACACAGCGAGGTACGACAACACTGAACAGCGAGCGTAACGACAACACTGACAAAGCGTAACGACAACACTGACACAGCGAGGTAACGACAACACTGACACAGCGACTAACGCAACACGACACAGCGAGTACGACAACACGACACAGCGAGGAACGACAACACTGACACACGAGGTAACGACAACACTGACACAGAGCGTAACGACAACCTGACACAGCGAGTAAGCAACACTGACACACGAGGTACGACAACACTGACACAGCGAGATAACGACAACACTGACACAAGCTACGCACACTGACACAGCGAGGTAACGACAACACGACACAGCGTAACGACAACACGACACAGCGAGGTACGACAACACTGACACAGCGAGGACGACAACATGACACAAGCTAACGCAACACTGACACAGCGAGGTAACGACAACACTGACACGCGAGGTACGACAAACTGCACAGCGGTAACGCAACATGACACAGCGAAGTAACGACAACACGACACGCGAGAGTAACGACAACACTGACCAGCGAGTACGCAACACTGACACAGCGAGCGTAACGACAAACTGACACGCGAGTTAACCAACAGCACAGGAGAGCAACCTCCAGCGAGAGTACGACACACTGACACGCGAGTAAACAACACTGACCACGAGTAACGCACACTGACCAGCAAGAACGACAAACTGACACAGCGGGTAACACAACATGACACAGGTAGACAACACGACACGCGAGTAACGACACACTGACACAGCGAGAACGACAACAGCACCGAGACAACACTGACAGCGGGTAGAACCTGACCACGCGTAAGCAAAGAAGAGCGACGACAACACACAGCGACACGACAACCTGACACAGCGAGTACACAACACTGAACAGCAGCTACGCAACACGCACACAGGACGACAACACTACACAGCAGGAACGACAACACGAACGCGAGTAACGCACACTACACGCGAGTACGACAAATGACCACGGTACACACACTGACCGCGAGCGTACACTGACAAAGCGTACGACATGACACCAATAACGAACCTCACAGCAGGAACGACAACACTGACCAACTACGCAACATGCACAGCGAAGTAACGACAACCGACACAGCGAGATACGACAGCCGATACGACAGACAGCGAATAACGCACAGACACAGGAAGTACGACAAACGACACGCGAGAACGACACCTGAACGAGGAAGACACACTGACAGCGGTAACGCACACTGACAAGCGAGTAACGACAACACGACACAGCGAGAGTACGACAACACTGAACGCGAGTACGACACATGCAAAGAACGACACCTGACACAGGAAGTAACGACAACACACCGCGAGAGTAACGACAACTGCACAGCGAGGTAACGACACACTGCCGCGAGTACGCACACTGCACAGCGGGTAAGCAACTGACACAAGGTACGACAACCGACACCGAGACACAATGACCAGCGAGTACGCAACCAGCGGATACGACACACTGACACGCGAGGTACGCAACTGACAAAGCGACGACAACACTGCACAGCGAGGTAACGACACTAAAGCGAGGACGAACACTGACACGCGGACGACACACGACAGCGAGGTAACGAAAACTGACACAGCGGCTAACGACACATGACAAGCGGCTACGACAACACTGACACAAAACGTACGACACCGAACAGAGGTACAACACTGACACGATACCACACTGACCAGCGAGATACGACACTGACCAGCGAGACGAACGACGCGGTACGACACACTGACACAGCGAGCGTAACGACAACACTGACACAGCGAGAGTAACGACAACACTGACACAGCGAGCGTAACGACAACACTGACACAAGAGAGCGTAACGACAACACTGACACAGCGAGCGTAACGACAACACTGACACAGCGAGAGTAACGACAACACTGACACAGCGAGCGTAACGACAACACTGACACAGCGAGCGTAACGACAACACTGACACAGCGAGCGTAACGACAACACTGACACAGCGAGCGTAACGACAACACTGACACAGCGACGCGAGTAACGACAACACTGACACAGCGAGCGTAACGACAACACTGACACAGCGAGCGTAACGACAACACTGACACAGCGAGCGTAACGACAACACTGACACAGCGAGGTAACGACAACACTGACACAGCGAGCGTAACGACAACACTGACACAGCGAGAGTAACGACAACACTGACACAGCGAGCGTAACGACAACACTGACACAAAAAGCGTAACGACAACACTGACACAGCGAGAGTAACGACAACACTGACACAGCGAGAGTAACGACAACACTGACACAGCGAGCTATAACGGACAACACTGACACAGCGAGAGTAACGACAACACTGACACAGCGAGCGTAACGCAACACTGACACAAGTAACGACAACACTGACACAGCGAGCGTAACGACAACAACTGACACAGCGAGGTAACGACAACACTGACACAGCGAGAGTAACGACAACACTGACACAGCGAGCGTAACGACAACACTGACACAGCGGAGTAACGACAACACTGACACAGCGAGAGTAACGACAACACTGACACAGCGAGGTAACGACAACACTGACACAGCGAGAGTAACGACAACACTGACACAGCGAGGTAACGACAACACTGACACAGCGAGCGTAACGACAACACT
Source organism: Reticulitermes speratus (assembly GCA_021186555.1). Lineage (NCBI taxonomy): Eukaryota > Metazoa > Arthropoda > Insecta > Blattodea > Rhinotermitidae > Reticulitermes > Reticulitermes speratus. Next base: position 42,107,037 of record JAJKFL010000009.1, on the reverse strand, counting down.
GACACAGCGAGCGTAACGACAACACTGACACACAGCGTAACGACAACACTGACACAGCGAGAGTAACGACAACACTGACACAGCGAGGTAACGACAACACTGACACAGCGAGAGTAACGACAACACTGACACAGCGAGCGTAACGACAACACTGACACAGCGAGAGTAACGACAACACTGACACAGCGAGCGTAACGACAACACTGACACAGCGAGCGTAACGACAACACTGACACAGCGAGCGTAACGACAACACTGACACAGCGAGCGTAACGACAACACTGACACAGCGAGGTAACGACAACACTGACACAGCGAGCGTAACGACAACACTGACACAGCGAGCGTAACGACAACACTGACACAGCAGAAGACCCGTAACGAACAACACTGACACAGCGAGCGTAACGACAACACTGACACAGCGAGCGTAACGACAACACTGACACAGCGAGAGTAACGACAACACTGACACAGCGAGCGTAACGACAACACTGACACAGCGAGAGTAACGACAACACTGACACAGCGAGCGTAACGACAACACTGACACAGCGAGAGTAACGACAACACTGACACAGCGAGCGTAACGACAACACTGACACAGCGTAACGACAACACTGACACAGCGAGCGTAACGACAACACTGACACAGCGAGGTAACGACAACACTGACACAAAGCGTAAACGGCAACACTGACACAGCGAGAGTAACGACAACACTGACACAGCGAGAGTAACGACAACACTGACACAGCGAGAGTAACGACAACACTGACACAAAGCGAGCGTAACGACAACACTGACACAGCGAGAGTAACGACAACACTGACACAGCGAGAGTAACGACAACACTGACACAGCGAGCGTAACGACAACACTGACACAGCGAGAGTAACGACAACACTGACACAGCGAGCGTAACGACAACACTGACACAGCGAGAGTAACGACAACACTGACACAGCGAGCGTAACGACAACACTGACACAGCAGAGCGTAACGACAACACTGACACAGCGGCGTAACGACAACACTGACACAGCGAGCGTAACGACAACACTGACACAGCGAGAGTAACGACAACACTGACACAGCGAGAGTAACGACAACACTGACACAGCGCGACGTAACGACAACACTGACACAGCAGCGTAACGACAACACTGACACAGCGAGCGTAACGACAACACTGACACAGCGAGCGTAACGACAACACTGACACAGCGAGCGTAACGACAACACTGACACAGCGAGCTGTAACGACAACACTGACACAGCGAGAGTAACGACAACACTGACACAGCGAGAGTAACGACAACACTGACACAGCGAGAGTAACGACAACACTGACACAGCGAGCGTAACGACAACACTGACACAGCGAGAGTAACGACAACACTGACACAGCGACGTAACGACAACACTGACACAGCGGACGTAACGACAACACTGACACAAAAAAGCGTAACGACAACACTGACACAGCGAGGTAACGACAACACTGACACAGCGAGAGTAACGACAACACTGACACAGCGAGCGTAACGACAACACTGACACAGCGAGCGTAACGACAACACTGACACAGCGAGCGTAACGACAACACTGACACAGCGAGCGTAACGACAACACTGACACAGCGAGCGTAACGACAACACTGACACAGCGAGCGTAACGACAACACTGACACAGCGAGCGTAACGACAACACTGGCGTTACTGAGTGTGTCCTTACTTAATTATGAACATACTGTCATGGTAAAGGTAAAGTTTTCCCTGTCCACGGCATAAAGGCAGGTAAGGTGAGTGGAGGTATTGATCCACTCGTTCTTAACCTCGGCACTACGCGGAGGCTCGGGTTCGATCCCGGGTCACTCCATGTGGGATTTATGGTGGACAAAGTGGCACTGGGACAGGTTTCTCCCCCGAGTACTTCGGTTTTCCCCTGGCAGTATCATTCCACCGGTGCTCCATTACTTGGAAAAACGAAAAAAAAAAAAACTGATAATTTTTCATCTTCATCACAGTGTTGCACAATAAGCCTTAGGGCTGCGATGTGTCTGTAGCATCTGCTGCGGGGCCCTTCTATAAAATAAAAAAAATAAAATAAAAAATAAGAAAAAACCTCGGCACTGGATGGAGGCTAGTGGTCAGCTTCACACACCGACTGCTTTAACCCCGGTACCCACTGAACAGGGGACTGGGTGGGCCCCGGTGCCGGTCTGGACGTTTCGGAGAAGAGTAACATTTCTATCCCCTGTCTCGATTCGAACCTCACGTCTTCCACCCTTAGATTTGAAGTAATTGTCATAAGAAGGCTTTTGTATTTGTAGTAGTGAAAGTATGTACATTTCTCACCTAGTGACGCTTTCACAAGTCTGACAGGCAACTGAACTACCATTGAAGTCTCTTAACAAATAACAACTTTGCTATTTACTAACAATTTCAGTTCTCTCCGAGGTCCGCATCATATGCGAAATGAAACAAAACACATAATGTAATTTGTACAGTGACATATCAACTTGCGAGATTTACACAGCGGTGTAATCGAGGGATGTGACGCAGTGTCGCTGCGTAAACAGTTCGCGACGTTTCGAAAGATCCGTTACTTCGACCTGAATTTGAAGAAATCAATTTTATATTATCTTCACCTTGCATTTTTTAATAATACACAAATTACACACCAACGAGATACAACCCGCACCACTGGACCTCACAACACAAAGAGGACCTGATTTACGTAACTGATTACCTATATATATATATATATATATATATATATAAACCAACAACCAAAATATATATAAAAAGAAGCTAATGGTGAAGACACTTATTAATAAACCATATAGCTTCATTATGTCATTTTATTACGAAAAATTAACGAACCTTATTTAAGGATTTTATATTCTGTGTTTTATATATTTAAATACAGAAATTGTAAATAACTGTAATTATAAATGATAATGAAACTTGACTACATGTGATATATAACATAATAACAAACATAAACAATGGATGTAAAGTAAATGTAGATTACGAGCCCCCTGAAGATGGCCTTGTAAGGGCCGAAACATATGTAGGGGTTAAAGAATAAAAAGTGAAAATATAGTGCGTTTCGTTTGTGTGTAATTTGTGAGTTGTTAAACAATCAGTTTATCTCAAATCCCTCCTTTTAATTAATTTCAATCAAATTAGACACATTTTCATCAAGCGATGTATAAATACAACGACACTGCACATCGCCAACTTTTGCACATTTAATTTCCTGTTATCAACACTTATATATGTGTGTCAGGCGTGCCAACTTGTGTGGTCAATCGCCACTAGGTACAATAACAATCGCTAAAACAGGATCCTTCAGTAATGTGTGCAGCAACACAGGATCCTTCAGTAATGTGTGTAGCAACACAGGATCCTTCAGTAATGTGTGTAGCAACACAGGATCCTTCAGTAATGTGTGTAGCAACACAGGATCCTTCAGTAATGTGTGTAGCAACACAGGATCCTTCAGTAATGTGTGTAGCAACACAGGATCCTTCAGTAATGTGTGTAGCAACACAGGATCCTTCAGTAATGTGTGTAGCAACACAGGATCCTTCAGTAATGTGTGTAGCAACACAGGATCCTTCAGTAATGTGTGTAGCAACACAGGATCCTTCAGTAATGTGTGTAGCAACACATGATCCTTCAGTAATGTGTGTAGCAACACAGGATCCTTCAGTAATGTGTGTGTAGCAACACAGGATCCTTCAGTAATGTGTGTAGCAACACAGGATCTTTCAGTACTGTGTGTAGCAATACAGGATCCTTCAGTAATGTGTGTAGCAACACAGGATCCTTCAGTAATGTGTGTAGCAACACATGATCCTTCAGTAATGTGTGTAGCAACACAGGATCCTTCAGTAATGTGTGTAGCAACACAGGATCCTTCAGTAATGTGTGTAGCAACACAGGATCCTTCAGTAATGTGTGTAGCAACACAGGATCCTTCAGTAATGTGTGTAGCAACACAGGATCCTTCAGTAATGTGTGTAGCAACTCAGGATCCTTCAGTAATGTGTGTAGCAACACAGGATCCTTCAGTAATGTGTGTAGCAACACAGGATCCTTCAGTAATGTGTGTAGCAACACAGGTTCAGAAAATACAGTTCTGTTACAGTAAAGTAATTCAAAGAACTCTAACAACAACATCGCCAAAGGCAGACTGCAATGTACATTTACCTTCCGGTTTAATGACGCTATTAACGGAGCACTGAAGACAGACGTGCAGTGCTGGTAGGCCTATACGTTTGGGAAACGACATAAAGTTGCAAATGAGTTTTATGTGCCAGCTAGCAGCAACAGACAGAGCGAAAGGACTGTATTTTGATACTATATACATCGGGCGAAATGTTAACAAGAAAGTTATAATTGACGTAATTACGTACACAACTGTATCATTACACGTCTTTTAGCCACTGCCTTTGTTAAGGAGATAAAGGAGCTGTCGTAGTCCATAGCGTATTGTGTCAGAATATTATTGTTGGGAAGTTCGAATTAAACGATACTCAGAAAAATATCCCTTCGTATATAGTTAAATATTCCTAACAGCGAAAAATGTTTCAAACAATACTACAGAGCTCAGCGCGATATACATTTTACGATATGTACAAATTTATTGTACTGTGAGAACATCGATATAGTTTAATGTAAAGAAAGAGATGCATGAGGTCACAAGAAGCCAATAAACTCGTAAGATTTGAACTTCTGACGGCCGTGTGTACCGTATTTTGAGATGTGATGCCGTGTAGTCTGGTATAGGTACCTCGACGTTTCAGAGGCACTTTCTGCTTCCGTCATCAGGGCTCATAAATGGCATTGAGTCATCCATCCTTATGATGGAAAGAGTAGATTCCTCCTAAACGTCGAAGTCCTAACAGACGACACGGCGATAAACCCAATAATACAGAAAAAACCAAACTAAACATAGGAAAACGGGATGGAGAGACACCTCACTATTACGCACTCATTTTATGCACGTTGTACAATAAAACTGCTGTCACTCTCAGTAAGGCGGCACGTGTCTGGAGAGACACCTCACTATTACGCACTCATTTTATGCACGTTGTACAATAAAACTGCTGTCACTCTCAGTAAGGCGGCACGTGTCTGGAGAGACACCTCACTATTACGCACTCATTTTATGCACGTTGTACAATATAACTGCTGTCACTCCCAGTAAGGCGGTACGTGTCTGGAGAGACACCTCACTATTACGCACTCATTTTATGCACGTTGTACAATATAACTGCTGTCACTCCCAGTAAGGCGGCACGTGTCTGGAGAGACACCTCACTATTACGCACTCATTTTATGCACGTTGTACAATAAAACTGCTGTCACTCCCAGTAAGGCGGCACGTGTCTGGAGAGACACCTCACTATTACGCACTCATTTTATGCACGTTGTACAATATAACTGCTGTCACTCCCAGTAAGGCGGTACGTGTCTGGAGAGACACCTCACTATTACGCACTCATTTTATGCACGTTGTACAATATAACTGCTGTCACTCCCAGTAAGGCGGCACGTGTCTGGAGAGACACCTCACTATTACGCACTCATTTTATGCACGTTGTACAATATAACTGCTGTCACTCCCAGTAAGGCGGCACGTGTCTGGAGAGACACCTCACTATTACGCACTCATTTTATGCACGTTGTACAATATAACTGCTGTCACTCCCAGTAAGGCGGTACGTGTCTGGAGAGACACCTCACTATTACGCACTCATTTTATGCACGTTGTACAATAAAACTGCTGTCACTCCCAGTAAGGCGGCACGTGTCTGGAGAGACACCTCACTATTACGCACTCATTTTATGCACGTTGTACAATAAAACTGCTGTCACTCCCAGTAAGGCGGCACGTGTCTGGAGAGACACCTCACTATTACGCACTCATTTTATGCACGTTGTACAATAAAACTGCTGTCACTCCCAGTAAGGCGGCACGTGTCTGGAGAGACACCTCACTATTACGCACTCATTTTATGCACGTTGTACAATAAAACTGCTGTCACTCCCAGTAAGGCGGCACGTGTCTGGAGAGACACCTCACTATTACGCACTCATTTTATGCACGTTGTACAATATAACTGCTGTCACTCCCAGTAAGGCGGCACGTGTCTGGAGAGACACCTCACTATTACGCACTAATTTTATGCACGTTGTACAATATAACTGCTGTCACTCCCAGTAAGGCGGTACGTGTCTGGAGAGACACCTCACTATTACGCACTCATTTTATGCACGTTGTACAATATAACTGCTGTCACTCCCAGTAAGGCGGCACGTGTCTGGAGAGACACCTCACTATTACGCACTCATTTTATGCACGTTGTACAATAAACTGCTGTCACTCCCAGTAAGGCGGTAATTGTCTGGAGAGACACCTCACTATTACGCATTCATTTTATGCACGTACAATAAAACTGCTGTCACTCCCAGTAAGGCTGCACGTGTCTGGAGAGACACCTCACTATTACGCACTAATTTTATGCACGTGTACAATAAAACTGCTGTCACTCCCAGTAAGGCGGCACGTGTCTGGAGAGACACCTCACTATTACGCGTTCATTTTATGCACGTTGCACAATAAAACTGCTGTCACTCCCAATAAGGCGGCACGTGTCTGGAGAGACACCTCACTATTACGCGTTCATTTTATGCACGTTGTACAATAAACTGCTGTCACTCCCAATAAGGCGGCACGTGTCTGGAGAGACACCTCACTATTACGCATCATTTTATGCACGTACAATAAACTGCTGTCACTCCCAGTAAGGCGGCATGTCTGGAGAGACACCTCACTATTACGCACTCATTTTATGCACGTACAATAAAACTGCTGTCACTCCCAGTTAGGCGGCACGTGTCTGGAGAGACACCTCACTATTACGCACTCATTTTACGCACGTACAATAAAACTGCTGTCACTCCCAGTAAGGCGGCACGTGTCTGGAGAGACACCTCACTATTACGCACTCATTTTATGCACGTACAATAAAACTGCTGTCACTCCCAGTAAGGCGTACGTGTCCTGTAACGTCACTCGTCTGTCCGCTACAGAGATCAGCACATACTGAAATGCCTACTAACGAGCTCCATGCATTATAAGCTGCTAGTAGGTGAACTAGTCAAGATATTTCTGCCATTTATGTAGCTCTGACAGTCAATGCCATGTTCGCTAAAGCGTGCCACCGTACGTACATCAAACCAGAAGAATTCGGTCCACACACACTCTTCTCTTACTTAAAAATAAACCAATTGTCTTTTGGACTTTGTCAATCGTCCTGGATAAAATATAAAATATGAAATATAAAAACCACAACGTTTCGGTGGTTTTTATATTTCATATTTTATATTTTACAATTTATCCTGACGATGCACAAAGTCCACAACACAATTAGTTCTCATGTTATACGAGCACGCCATCGTCAGAACATTTTAGAATTCACTTACAAATAAAGTTTAATATCACTCTTCCATCCACGCTCTGGTTTATATGATGTTTCTTCCAGTCTGGTTCCCCTACCAAAATGTATAAATTTCTGTTACCCTCGTGCGTGCTACATGTTCTACCCATCTCAGCCTCCTTAATCTCATCGCCTTAGTATCCCTGTTGAACAATACGTATCATGAAGATCCTCATTATGCAGCACGCGGTGGCGCAGTTTTTTGAGCCACTGCGCTACAAGCCGGAAGGTCGCGGGTTCGATTCCCGATGGTATCATTGGAATTTTTCATTGACATAATCCTTTCTGTCGCACTATGGCCCTGGGGTCGACTCAGCCTCTAACAGAAATGAGTACCAGGAGTATTTCCTGGGGGGTAAAGGCGGCTGGTGCGTAGGGCTGACAACCTTACCACCTTCATGTGCCGATTGTCTATACATCTGGGAACCTCAACCTCCTGGAACCCTAAGGGCCTGTCCAGGCCTGTAATGGGATTGCTGTACCTTTACCTTTACCTCATGCAAATTTCCTCATCCTGCTGTTACTGTGTGTGCCTTAGGACCGCAGGCTGTACCAAGAAGCACACCGACGTTAGTTGTTATATAAATATTTATGTACTTTCACACAGACCTACACTCGAAACCTGAATTTGCTTGTTTATATGTTAATTTAATGAAGCCTTCTCAACTGCATAAGTTTCACGATGTGCACTGGCTGAATGATGGATAAGGAAAATAATGGAAAGTGACTGCCGTAGCCTATTTTAAGGTCATACCTCACTATTTTCATGTAAGGACCCAGAAAATCACAAATTTCCGCGATAGATATTGGGGGTACTTGGGATTAATTTGGATGAATGCAAATCCGTAAACATGGGTAACTTCCAGAAATGAGCTTCGACCACCTGCAACTTAGAATTTGAAAGCCTACCCTCCGTATATATTATATATTATATATATAATTAATTCGTACCTCACAGAGAACATACTCCGTCTCAGTTATACAAACCAGTCAGTTAATGTTGTACAGTGAAATAATCGCTGTTTGTTCTAGATCCACACAAAACACATAAATACAGTCCGTACCAGCGCAGTAAACACACTCCGTCTCAGTTAACAAACCAGTCAGTTAATGTTGTACAGTGAAATAATCGCTGTTTGTTCTGAGATCCACACAAAACACATAAATACAGTCCGTACCGCGCAGTAAACACACTCCGTCTCAGTTATACAAACCAGTCAGTTAATGTTATACAGTGAAATAATCGCTGTTTGTTCTCAGATCCACACAAAACACATAAATACAGTCCGTACCGCGCAGTAAACACACTCCGTCTCAGTTATACAAACCAGTCAGTTAATGTTTAACAGTGAAATAATCGCTGTTTGTTCTCAGATCCACACAAAACACATAAATACAGTCCGTACCGCGCAGTAAACACACTCCGTCTCAGTTATACAAACCAGTCAGTTAATGTTATACAGTGAAATAATCGCTGTTTGTTCTCAGATCCACACAAAACACATAAATACAGTCCGTACCGCGCAGTAAACACACTCCGTCTCAGTTACACAAACCAGTCAGTTAATGTTGTACTGTGAAATAATCGCTGTTTGTTCTGAGATTCCCCACAAAACACATAAATACAGTCCGTACCGCGCAGTAAACACACTCCGTCTCAGTTTACAAAACCAGTCAGTTAATGTTGTACAGTGAAATAATCGCTGTTTGTTCTGAGATCCACACAAAACACATAAATACAGTCCGTACCGCGCAGTAAACACACTCCGTCTCAGTTATACAAACCAGTCAGTTAATGTTGTACAGTGAAATAATCGCTGTTTGTTCTCAGATACAACACAAAACACATAAATACAGTCCGTTACCAGCGCAGTAAAAGAACACTCCGTCTCAGTTATACAAACAGTCAGTTAATGTTGTACAGTGAATAATCGCTGTTTGTTCTGAGATTCCACACAAAACACATAAATTACAGTCCGTACGCGCAGTAAACACATTCCGTCTCAGTTATACAAACCAGTCAGTTATGTTGTACAGTGAAATAATCGCTGTTGTTCTAGATCCACACAAAACACATAAATACAGTCCGTACCGCGCAGTAAACACACTCCGTCTCAGTTATACAAACCAGTCAGTTAATGTTGTACAGTGAAATAATCGCTGTTTGTTCTGAGATCCACACAAAACACATAAATACAGTCCGTACCGCGCAGTAAACACACTCCGTCTCAGTTATACAAACCATCAGTTAATGTTGTACAGTGAAATAATCGCTGTTTGTTCTGAGATCCACACAAAACACATAAATACAGTCCGTACCGCGCAGTAAACACACTCCGTCTCAGTTATACAAACCAGTCAGTTAATGTTGTACAGTGAAATAATCGCTGTTTTGTTCTGAGATCCACACAAAACACATAAATACAGTCCGTACCGCGCAGTAAACACACTCCGTCTCAGTTATACAAACCAGTCAGTTAATGTTGTACAGTGAAATAATCGCTGTTTGTTCTGAGATCCACACAAAACACATAAATACAGTCCGTACCGCGCAGTAAACACACTCCGTCTCTGTTATACAAACCAGTCAGTTAATGTTGTACAGTGAAATAATCGCTGTTTGTTCTGAGATCCACACAAAAACACATAAATACAGTCCGTACCGCGCAGTAAAACACACTCCGTCTCAGTTATACAAACCAGTCAGTTAATGTTGTACAGTGAAATAATCGCTGTTTGTTCTGAGATCCACATAAAACACATAAATACAGTCCGTACCGCGCAGTAAACACACTCCGTCTCAGTTATACAAACCAGTCAGTTAATGTACAGTGAAATAATCGCTGTTTGTTCTGAGATCCACATAAAACACATAAATACAGTCCGTACCGCGCAGTAAACACACTCCGTCTCAGTTATACAAACCAGTCAGTTAATGTTGTACAGTGAAATAATCGCTGTTTGTTCTGAGATCCATACATTATATACACATATATATATAACCGGGTTCGAATGTATACAGCAACAGGAAAAGGAAATTTGTGACTGTGTTTAATTATGACAAATATATGTTGGATGTCGTCATGTCACAGGCATCCTTAAGTTCTTAGAAGCAGGTGGAGTTGTCAGCTTCACGTTCCGGCCGGTTTACAAGCTGCCGATACTCATTATGTTAGGAGACACATTGAGTCCCGCAGTCTGTCTGGAGGCAGTGGATGACAAATAAGTTCGTCACTCCTAGCGGAGGTCAAACTCGATTCCTGGGTCACTCAGGCTGACATATGGCCACTACACCGACAGCTATAGTATAGTACAATTGTACTGATGCGCACGAATACAATCAATGTTTTCTGTACAAGACGGTAAAGAATGAAGTGATGAATGTAGAATAGAAATTGCGTGCGGTGAGTAGCTTGGGGGAGGGGGGGAGAGGGAGGTCTGGATCAATATACGGAGCTAGCACTACGGGGTACAGGACAGGAGGTGCGAAACCCTTTAGCTGTAAATTTAAGGTCAAATACCCACCCATTTCTTCACATATATATATCTACCCTCTGGTCAATGACTTCCTTGTAGTGTCGATATTGTAGCTCTCTGCTTTATAACACCGCCTAGCCTATTCATGAGCGTATGAATGTCTGGCGATGAGATGCCTTCATGATTTTATGTAGTGACTCCCGTTGTGAAGAAATGTTAACTAAACAATTGGATTGCACTTAGACACAAATATTTTATTCCTGCGTTATAAACATACAGAATTAAGCAAACTACATGTTTCGGCTTCTCAACTTCAATCCATCCTCAGGTACAGCCTATAAAAATTCACACAGGAAAAAAAATTTTTACACACATTTTTTATGGAATATTTGAATCTCAGGCTTTTTACAGGCTTGTAACACGCACAGTACACGATACAGGCTTGTAACACGCACAGTACACGATACAGGCTTGTAACACGTACAGTACACGATACAGGCTTGTAACACGCACAGTACACGATACAGGCTTGTAACACGCACAGTACACGATACAGGCTTGTAACACGCACAGTACACGATACAGGCTTATAACACGCACAGTACACGATACAGGCTTGTAACACGCACAGTACACGATACAGGCTTGTAACACGCACAGTACACGATACAGGCTTGTAACACGTACAGTACACGATACAGGCTTGTAACACGCACAGTACACGATACAGGCTTGTAACACGCACAGTACACGATACAGGCTTGAAACACGCACAGTACACGATACAGGCTTATAACACGCACAGTACACGATACAGGCTTGTAACACGCACAGTACACGATACAGGCTTGTAACACGCACAGTACACGATACAGGCTTGTAACACGCACAGTACACGATACAGGCTTGTAACACGTACAGTACACGATACAGGCTTGTAACACGTACAGTACACGATACAGGCTTGTAACACGTACAGTACACGATACAGGCTTGTAACACGTACAGTACACGATACAGGCTTGTAACACGCACAGTACACGATACAGGCTTGTAACACGTACAGTACACGATACAGGCTTGTAACACGTACAGTACACGATACAGGCTTGTAACACGTACAGTACACGATACAGGCTTGTAACACGCACAGTACACGATACAGGCTTGTAACACGCACAGTACACGATACAGGCTTGTAACACGTACAGTACACGATACAGGCTTGTAACACGCACAGTACACGAATACGCATGTGAGTGAATTTCAGGACTAAATTAAATCCGAGATTTGTCATTCATGCCATCAATTGGTAATCAGTAGGCAATACTGCAGCGGTTGTGACTTGTGCGTGCGTGAAATCGGCTTCATTATTTGATATGTTTTCATCTTCGGATTTGAAAGTTTCCCTGAAGATGGAAGCATTGTATTTATCCAAAAAAGTTGGTAACAACCTATCAGATTACACGATGTAACGACACGAATATTCACCGCCCTGAAGGCCTTACACATCGTCCTTATACCGTGTTTCGAACTCATGACTTTCACAAAATGCACGGTGGTTACGCATTTCGTAACTAACTAACTAACCAACTCCATGGAGCAAAGTCCTTCTTGAGAAGCTAACAGGTCGTCAGCTAGTCAAGAAATTCCCAGCGTTTTATGGAACCCGAAGGTTCATTACCGCACTCACAACAGCCCGCCACCTGTCCCTATCCTGAGCCATATCAATCCAGTCCATTCCCCTCCCATCCCACTTCTTGAAGATCCATTTTAATATTATCCTCCCATCTAAGCCTGGGTCTTCCAAGTGGTCTCCTTCCCTCAGGTCTCCCCACAAAAATCCTGTATGCACCTCTCCCCTCCCCATACGTGCTACATGTCCCGCCCACCTCATTCTTCTTGCTTTGATCACCCGAATAATATTTGGTGATCAGTACAGATCATCACTTGTTCCAAATGCTGTATGCCTGTACAGTCTACAACACAATGTCCGCCATATAGCTCTAAATGTGTATTTATTAAGGTAGAGTCTTATTGTTGTACGCAAATTCACTAATAAGTAGACGTCAGACACACCTTATTCTTAAAACACAATCACAGCTACACGTTTCGGCATAAATAATGACATATTCAGGCCGAAACATGTACCTGTGAATGCGTTCTGGCAATAAGGATTACTGTTTGTCTTTGCATGTATAAGGTAACAGAAAGAATACATTAATATATTTATTATATTTATGGTTCATTTAACTACTCTTCCAATAGCTAGCATTACATAGCTCATTAAATCGGATTGTCAGTAAATAATTATTTAGAAACACTACGCACGACGCACTGTCCCGGGCTTTACCTGGAAGGGTGAGTAAAATCATGACAGATCTCTGTCGCTCAGCCTCACACAGCTGCTCATGTGATCGATGCTACTGACTCGCTTGTCCAGTGGCGCGGTGCGGCGCGCGATGCCAAATGTGGCTTCCAAAATAACTTGGGAGATATCTGCCTTGGCGCCAACTGCTCTAGCTTCAGTTCCGCCTTTTACTTCGTCAGTCGTCTTTGTTATTATTTATTTAAGAAAGAAATCCTGAGAAAGTTGCATCCACATCACTTCCTCACACTCGATTTGCCTTAGATCCATCTTGCTAAATTAACCCTTTAAAGACTAAGAGTAAGCCCGATTATATATAAACATTCAGCTCGTACCGCGCAGTAAACACACTCCGTCTCAGTTATACAAACCAGTCAGTTAATGTTGTACAGTCAAATAATCGCTGTTTGTTCTGAGATCCACACAAAACACATAAATACAGTCCGTACCGCGCAGTAAACACACTCCGTCTCAGTTATACAAACCAGTCAGTTAATGTTGTACAGTCAAATAATCGCTGTTTGTTCTGAGATCCACACAAAACACATAAATACAGTCCGTAACGCGCAGTAAACACACTCCGTCTCAGTTATACAAACCAGTCAGTTAATGTTGTACAGTGAAATAATCGCTGTTTGTTCTGAGATCCACACAAAATACATAAATACAGTCCGTACCGCGCAGTAAACACACTCCGTCTCAGTTATACAAACAGTCAGTTAATGTTGTACAGTGAAATAATCGCTGTTTGTTCTGAGATCCACACAAAATACATAAATACAGTCCGTACCGCGCAGTAAACACACTCCGTCTCAGTTATACAAACCAGCCAGTTAATGTTGTACAGTGAAATAATCGCTGTTTGTTCTGAGATCCACACAAAACACATAAATACACTGTGTGGGCAGAACGTAGAATTTGTGAATGATAAACGTGGTGGTACATATAGTAACCACTGGGCTTTATATTTAAGGATGTCTCAATGAAGGAGTCACAAAAAATAAACGACCCAGTCTTTTGAATTTGTGAGTCAGTCGTTAAGTCGGTAAGCAAGTGTCTCAATGAGTCAGTCTTTAAGTCGGTAAGCAAGTGTCTCAATGAGTCAGTCTTTAAGTCGGTAAGCAAGTGTCTCAATGAGTCAGTCGTTAAGTCGGTAAGCAAGTGTCTCAATGAGTCAGTCGTTAAGTCGGTAAGCAAGTGTCTCAATGAGTCAGTCTTTAGTCGGTAAGCAAGTGTCTCAATGAGAGAGTCAGTGAATTATTAATTTGAAGGCCGCTTTGGCCGAAAGAATGAAAAGCCACAACGAACCTATTTTTATAAATAGAAGCCAGCCAGAGGTGTGCAGAGCAGAGCAGCTGAGGTGTGGCGATGTTGGCGCGCTGTTGGCGAGAGCTGCGGGTCATAAAACTTGCATCAGCTGAGGTCTCGCAGTGTTGCTGTGTGCTGTGCTGCGGCTGTGAGCCTAGCTGAGCTGATGCATAAGCAAACAAGTGGCTTTGCGTTACTTAACCACTTGCTGCGAATTCTGACAGTTCTAACAACGCAGCTGCCAGTTGATGGCAAGTACCTCATTAACCAGTGGATCTCAGAACACTGTAGCGACAGCACGGACCGCGCAGTATGAGGCCTGTACTGACCTCTAGTGCTCGAAAAATAAGGTCTTGGGTTCGATTTATATTCGGCACATGGATACACCGAGTGGCGAAAAGGTCACCTTATACGCGACGTTTAATTTGTTGCCTCTATTGGCAAGTGATTTTGTGTCATTCTGTACACAAACGTGTCTATTTCTGTGTATGTGTTGTTCTGGGCAGGCAGAGGCCTTTGTGAATTGCTGATTCTACCCTCGAAGGAAGATTTAGAGACCCGAAAAGCAGGACATATTGGGCTGCATTTGCGTGTAAGGGTCACTGACTAGAATGAAGTGTTTAATAACCATGTTCCAAGTCAATGCAACAGATCAGGTAAAAGCGAATTAACTTCGGCTAATATTCGTTACAGACCAGACTGCAATGTTTTAGTATCTTCTACTGAAATAGGCAGTAGCTGGTAAGAAGGTTCGTCTACAAGTAAATGCTGAGGAAACTAAGTACATGGTCATGTCACGTGAACATAGTGCAGGACAAAATGGCAACATAAAGATAGATAATAATAAAATCGAACTCGGTTATAACGTCATAAAAAGGACTGAATATTTTGTGTCGTTATAAACGAGCAGAATAATGTTAGGTTAACAGTAAGGAATGAATTGGTACCACAGAATTAATTCATTGTGCAGTCTGTCTTACGACAGGTCCGTAGCCTCTTCAATCTGCAGTCTGTCTTACGACAGGTCCGTAGCTTCTTCATTCTGCAGTCTGTCTTACGACAGGTCCGTAGCCTCTTCATTCTGCAGTCTGTCTTACGACAGGTCCGTAGCCTCTTCATTCTGTAGTCTGTCTTACGACAGGCCCGTAGCCTCTTCATTCTGCAGTCTGTCTTACGACAGGTCCGTAGCCTCTTCATTCTGCAGTCTGTCTTACGACAGGTCCGTAGCCTCTTCATTCTGCAGTCTGTCTTACGACAGGTCCGTAGCCTCTTCATTCTGCAGTCTGTCTTACGACAGGTCCGTAGCCTCTTCATTCTGCAGTCTGTCTTACGACAGGTCCGTAGCCTCTTCATTCTGCAGTCTGTCTTACGACAGGTCCGTAGCCTCTTCATTCTGCAGTCTGTCTTACGACAGGTCCGTAGCCTCTTCATTCTGTAGTCTGTCTTACGACAGGTCCGTAGCCTCTTCATTCTGTAGTCTGTCTTACGACAGGTCCGTAGCCTCTTCATTCTGTAGTCTGTCTTACGACAGGTCCGTAGCCTCTTCATTCTGCAGTCTGTCTTACGACAGGTCCGTAGCCTCTTCATTCTGTTGTCTGTCTTACGACAGGTCCGTAGCCTCTTCATTCTGTTGTCTGTCTTACGACAGGTCCGTAGCCTCTTCATTCTGTAGTCTGTCTTACGACAGGTCCGTAGCCTCTTCATTCTGCAGTCTGTCTTACGACAGGTCCGTAGCCTCTTCATTCTGCAGTCTGTCTTACGACAGGTCCGTAGCCTCTTCATTCTGTTGTCTGTCTTACGACAGGTCCGTAGCCTCTTCATTCTGTTGTCTGTCTTACGACAGGTCCGTAGCCTCTTCATTCTGTAGTCTGTCTTACGACAGGTCCGTAGCCTCTTCATTCTGCAGTCTGTCTTACGACAGGTCCGTAGCCTCTTCATTCTGCAGTCTGTCTTACGACAGGTCCGTAGCCTCTTCCTTCTGCAGTCTGTCTTACGACAGGTCCGTAGCCTCTTCATTCTGCAGTCTGTCTTACGACAGGTCCGTAGCCTCTTCATTCTGCAGTCTGTCTTACGACAGGTCCGTAGCCTCTTCATTCTGCAGTCTGTCTTACGACAGGTCCGTAGCCTCTTCATTCTGCAGTCTGTCTTACGACAGGTCCGTAGCCTCTTCATTCTGTAGTCTGTCTTACGACAGGTCCGTAGCCTCTTCATTCTGTAGTCTGTCTTACGACAGGTCCGTAGCCTCTTCATTCTGCAGTCTGTCTTACGACAGGTCCGTAGCCTCTTCATTCTGCAGTCTGTCTTACGACAGGTCCGTAGCCTCTTCATTCTGCAGTCTGTCTTACGACAGGTCCGTAGCCTCTTCATTCTGTTGTCTGTCTTACGACAGGTCCGTAGCCTCTTCATTCTGTAGTCTGTCTTACGACAGGTCCGTAGCCTCTTCATTCTGTAGTCTGTCTTACGACAGGTCCGTAGCCTCTTCATTCTGCAGTCTGTCTTACGACAGGTCCGTAGCCTCTTCATTCTGTAGTCTGTCTTACGACAGGTCCGTAGCCTCTTCATTCTGTTGTCTGTCTTACGACAGGTCCGTAGCCCCTTCATTCTGTAGTCTGTCTTACGACAGGTCCGTAGCCTCTTCATTCTGTAGTCTGTCTTACGACAGGTCCGTAGCCTCTTCATTCTGTAGTCTGTCTTACGACAGGTCCGTAGCCTCTTCATTCTGTAGTCTGTCTTACGACAGGTCCGTAGCCTCTTCATTCTGCAGTCTGTCTTACGACAGGTCCGTAGCCTCTTCATTCTGTAGTCTGTCTTACGACAGGTCCGTAGCCTCTTCATTCTGCAGTCTGTCTTACGACAGGTCCGTAGCCTCTTCATTCTGCAGTCTGTCTTACGACAGGTCCGTAGCCTCTTCATTCTGCAGTCTGTCTTACGACAGGTCCGTAGCCTCTTCCAAAGCGAGTTCTCCACAGGGTGCGATCTAGTGCTTCCTCTTTCAATTTCCAGTATCATCTCTTTTCCTTAAGGTCATCCAGTAGCTGCTTACGTCTTCTCCCTCATCTTC
The DNA here is from genome assembly GCA_021186555.1 of Reticulitermes speratus. Lineage (NCBI taxonomy): Eukaryota > Metazoa > Arthropoda > Insecta > Blattodea > Rhinotermitidae > Reticulitermes > Reticulitermes speratus. The sequence goes on along the minus strand of JAJKFL010000009.1, from coordinate 42,089,304 downwards.
TCCTCATTTCTATCCTTCCTTCTAACTTTCCTTCAATCACTGTTTCAGAAGGCAGTTCCTACGCAACATGTGACCAATCCAGTTAGCCTTTCTTCTTTTTATTGTATGTATGATATTCCTCTCCTCCTTCACTCTATGTAATACTTCTTCATTTCTCACACGATCGGTCCAACTGATCTTCTCCATTCTTCTCCAGCACCACATTTCAAAACTTTCCAGATACTTCTGATCTACTTTCCCAAGTGTCCACATTTCAGCACCACACAAAGCAATGATCCAAATGTAGCACTTTACTAGTTTCTTACTTAAATTTAAGTCCAGTTTGCTGGTGAAAAGAGTCTTCTTGTTGAATGCTGCTTTAGCCATGCCAATTCTGGATTTAGTACCACAGAATATATGATGCTATAGACGAGGTGTTGTATAAACCGATGTCGTTTTAACCTGGTTCAACCGCATTTTGAAAATAAGACAAAGTTCCAAAATATGGGGACGACACTAACGTAAGTGTTGTAAAGTCAAGGAAAATAAAATGGGCGTGGAATGTGTCACATATGGCGGAGACGTGAAATACATACGGGGCTTTGGTGGGGAACGTTGAAGGAAATAAATAGCTGGGAAGACGTAGGCGTAGATGGAGGAATGTGGACTGGATTAATTTGGGTCTGGACAGGCACAAGTGGTAGGGTCTTGTGGGAATGGTAATGAAGCTGCGGGCTTCATCAAATTAGGCTAATTTCTTGACTAGATGCGCGACTATTAGCTTCTGCAGAAGAACTCTCCTCTTGTGTCGCCTACGTATCTAGCTTTCCACCAAATTTAGTCGAAACTGAGCAACAAAATCTCACCCAAAACATGCAGACTTCATTACATTCGCATTTCGTTTAGCTAAGCAAGTTTCCATGTCAAAACAAGTGACACTGACCGCCAGCGTGTCAACGTGTGCCGGTCGATAGCTCATGTTTTTGAAATGTGTTTAATAAATGGTCCCATATAGCAGTGTAGTAATTACGTGTCATGTTAAAATATCAATTACGTTTAGCTGATATGACAAAGTATTGGAATTCTATAAACTGTCACACGGCAAATGTTTCGTAGAAGCCAAACAACAATACATGCATATATAAACGGAAGATTTGAAATTATCACAGCGGTGCAGGTGAGGATTCAGGTCTTCTGGGATATGACGCCGTGTCGTTGGACACGTGATTCCCGACGTTTCCCGACGTTTCGGAGGACTGTAGTGCCTAGGTTTGTCACTAAGTGAAATTCTCACAGCGGTGTAGGTGAGGATTCAGGTCTTCTGAGATATGACGCCGTGTCGTTGGACACGTGATTCCCGACGTTTCGGAGGACTGTAGGGCCTAGGTTTGTCATTAAGTGAAGTTCTCATAGCCGTGTAGGTGAGGATTCAGGTCTTCTGGGATATGACGCCGTGTCGTTGGACACGTGATTCCCGACGTTTCGGAGGACTGTAGTGCCTAGGTTTGTCACTAAGTGAAGTTCTCACAGCGGTGTAGGTGAGGAATCAGGTCTTCTGGAATATGACGCCGTGTCGTTGGACACGTGATTCCCGACGTTTTTGGAGGACTGTAGTGACTACGTATGTCACTAAGTTCCTTCGAAGCGTCGGGAATAACCTGTCCAACGACACGGCATCAAATCCCAGAAGACTTAAATCCTCAATTTCATAAAATTTTCTCCATATTGTTTGTTTAACGATGCTATCAGCAGCTTAGTCTGTGTAACATCGAATACTAGCATCAGTGAATAATGAATTGGAAAGGAAGCGGTCACGGCCCAGTTTGAGCAACTAGCTTTACTTTGCATGACAAGACTGAGGAAAACAAAGAAGAACCCCCAGCCATGATATTGTGTCTGTGCGCCGAGATTGTAAACCGCGACCTCCATACTACGAAGCAGATTGCTACCAACTGGGCCGTGACGTTCAGTATATATGTATATATATGTGTGTGTGTAAAGCTTTTTTGGTTCGGGCTTCTCTCACTGCAGTGCTGAGGAAACATTGACCTTTCGAAACGTACAGAACAAGAGAAAGGATGAAAGGAGGTGATGGGGAACCGGGGGGGGAATGACATGACATGCTACAGAAAACAGAAAATCTATGAGCCTGAAGGTTCCCAGGCAGTGCCCGCTGGAAGGTAACGTGATGGGAACTAAACTGTACAAGTATGCAGGTAAAGGTAAAGCAATCCCATTACAGGCCTGGACAGGCCCTTAGGGTTCCATGAGGTTGAGGCTCACAGATTTATATACAATCGGCACATGAAGGTGGTAAGGTTGTCAGCCCTACTCACCGGCCGTCTTTACCCCCCAGGAAATATTCCCGGTACTCATTTCTGTTAGAGGCTGAGTCGACCCCAGGACCACACTGCGACCGAAAGGATTATGTCAATGAATAATTCCAATGACAATATCGGGAATCGAACCCGCGACCTTCCGGCTTGTAGCACAGTGCCTCAAATAATGCGCCACCGCGTGCCCCCAACAAATTTCAGAATTTCTTTTGTGGAACATTTGTTGCACGTGTATTTGTTGCACGTGTATTTTCTCAAACCACTCACGCACAACGTGTAAGAAAACATAAAAGAAGCAACATGTTTCGGCTGATTGAGCCATCATCAGGCCTTTATCGAGAACGTTAAAAAGTTACCAAACACTGCAACAGACGTGTCATATCCACCTCTACAACACAGTACTACATTGCACATGTATCCAAAAAAAAAAGAATAAGTAGAGTTTACCTCTGCTCTCCCTATACGCCTTCATGCTTGGACAGGAATATTTTACGTTGTTTCAGACTTCCACCGCGATGTAGATAAGATCTGAGCTCTTCTGGGATAACACGCAGCGTTGAGTGGTGATTCTGTACCGACGTTTCGATGAGATCTGCGCTCTTCTGGGATAACACGCAGCGTTGAGTGGTGATTCTATACCGACGTTTCGATGGGATCTGCGCTCTTCTGGGATAACACGCAGCTTTGAGTGGTGATTCTGTACCGACGTTTCGATGAGATCTGCGCTCTTCTGGGATAACATGCAGCGTTGAGTGGTGATTCTGTACCGACGTTTCGATGAGATCTGCGCTCTTCTGGGATAACACGCAGCGTTGAGTGGTGATTCTATACCGACGTTTCGATGAGATCTGCGCTCTTCTGGGATAACACGCAGCGTTGAGTGGTGATTTTGTACCGACGTTTCGATGAGATCTGCGCTCTTCTGGGATAACACGCAGCGTTGAGTGATGATTCTGTACCGACGTTTCGATGAGATCTGCGCTCTTCTGGGATAACACGCAGCGTTGAGTTGTGATATTGTACCGACGTTTCGGGATAACCTATTGTCCCGTATTCAAGAAGTCCAACAAGCACCGTTGAAGATGGGACCGATAGGTTGTCCCGAAAATTCGGTACAGAAGTACCACTCAACGCTGCGTGTTATCCCAGAAGACGACAGATCTCATGGAAACGTCGGTACAGAAGTACCACTCAACGCTGCGTGTTATCCCAGAAGACGGCAGATCTCATCGAAACGTCGGTACAGAATCATCACTCAACGCTGCGTGTTATCCAGAAGACGACAGATCTCATCGAAACGTCGGTACAGAAGTACCACTCAACGCTGCGTGTTATCCCAGAAGACGGCAGATCTCATCGAAACGTCGGTACAGAATCACCACTCAACGCTGCGTGTTATCCCAGAAGACGGCAGATCTAATCGAAACGTCGGTACAGAATCACCACTCAACGCTGCGTGTTATCCCAGAAGAGAGCATATCTCATCGAAACGTCGGTACAGAATCACCACTCAACGCTGCGTGTTATCCCAGAAGACGGCAGATCTCATCGAAACGTCGGTACAGAATCACCACTCAACGCTGCATAATATCCCAGAACAGCGCAGATCTCAGGGATATTTCACTTTTTTTTAAAACTTTATGTTACAAAAATATTAGTACTTAAAAAAATGGCAGTTGGAAGATTGTAGGTTTAGCGCGGACAAACACGAACACATTTCAAGTGCGTATAAACATCACGTAACGCATATCTGGATTCACTTTTTTTTTTTCGTGACACTAGGTAAAACTAGCTCACGCGATATGCAAAGTTTGACGTTTGTGTGGGGAGTGGGGGAAAAAATGGATAAGGAAAGAGGAACTTAAAACCGTAAGTCTCTGCGACAAAGTCTGTGAAGTGCCCCTGAATGTTAGGCTGTGCTGTAGCGCTGTACGTAACCTCAAACGCAAAGTGACCCACACCACGATCCACTTGCTTAAGCACGAAACAAGCAATTCAGTGTAGATCTCACAAAGACCGCTATCGTGCTGCACGTATCTCCTATCACTGCATACATTTTAGTATTATTGCTTCATTTTAGTTCTGTGTACAACTTATCTCTTAACAACAGCTTCTGTGTACACGAGACTTGTCTGTTATAACCTAAAACTTTCAGAAGATCTACACGTATCTTATTTGTAAATTACAACCAACATATCTCACTCAGTTTGTAGGTGTGTTTATGATGTACAGGGCTTACACAAAAGAATGGTGCGGATTCAATAGTGAATACTATTGAAACCGCACCATTCGTTTGTGTATGCCCTGTATTTACCTCCCAAATTTTATATGCGTAGCTCCAATAATTCATTACTTATAGACATTAAAATGAAACAAAAACAAAATAGCTTGCTTCGTAAATTTACACTTTAGAGTGATATCACTTTTAAACAAGTTGCATATTTTTCCCAGGATATATTACCATGCATAATTTCAGGAAACAAAACTAACGGCGCCACAGTCGCTCGCGCCACGACGTCTAATAGCGGATAGTAAAGAGCTAAAAAAAAAAAAAATATGACCGCACTTTTTACCATTTGTGCATTTCATGTGATCCTCAAAACAAAACGATTATTTTTACCCTGAAGAAGGTTAACCAGTTTCTCTTTACAATGGAGGCGGACTGTCTTGCCTGTAAATAAGGAACTCACTTTCTGCACCCTACAACAATATAATTACCTCACGACACTATACGTGCAGTACGACACTCATTTACCCTACAGAAATATATAATTACCTCACGACACTATACGTGCAGTATGACACTCATTTACCCTACAAAAATATAATTACCTCACGACACTATACGTGCAGTATGACACTCATTTACCCTACAAAATTATAATTACCTCACGACACTATACGTGTAGTATGACACTGATTTACCCTACAAAAATATAATTACCTCACGACACTGTACGTGCAGTATGACACTCATTTACACTACAAAAATATAATTACCTCACGACACTATACGAGCAGTATGACACTGATTTACCCTACAAAAATATATATTACCTCACGACACTATACGAGCAGTATGACACTGATTTACCCTACAAAAATATAATTACCTCACGACACTATACGTGCAGTATGACACTCATTTACCCTACAAAAATATAATTACCTCACGACACTATACCTGTAGTATGACACTGATTTACCCTACAAAAATATAATTACCTCACGACACTATACGTGCAGTATGACACTCATTTACCCTACAAAAACATAATTACCTCACGACACTATACGTGCAGTATGACACTCATTTACACTACAAAAATATAATTACCTCACGACACTATACGAGCAGTATGACACTGATTTACCCTACAAAAATATAATTACCTCACGACACTATACGTGCAGTATGACACTCATTTACCCTACAAAAATATAATTACCTCACGACACTATACGAGCAGTATGACACTGATTTACCCTACAAAAATATAATTACCTCACGACACTATACGTGCAGTATGACACTCATTTACCCTACAAAAATATAATTACCTCACGACACTATACGTGTAGTATGACACTGATTTACCCTACAAAAATATAATTACCTCACGACACTATACGTGCAGTATGACACTCATTTACACTACAAAAATATAATTACCTCACGACACTATACGTGCAGTATGACACTCATTTACCCTACAAAAATATAATTACCTCACGACACTATACGTGCAGTATGACACTCATTTACCCTACAAAAATATAATTACCTCACGACACTATACGTGCAGTATGACACTCATTTACCCTACAAAAATATAATTACCTCACGACACTATACGAGCAGTATGACACTGATTTACCCTACAAAAATATAATTACCTCACGACACTATACGTGCAGTATGACACTCATTTACCCTACAAAAATATAATTACCTCACGACACTATACCTGTAGTATGACACTGATTTACCCTACAAAAATATAATTACCTCACGACACTATACGTGCAGTATGACACTCATTTACCCTACAAAAACATAATTACCTCACGACACTATACGTGCAGTATGACACTCATTTACACTACAAAAATATAATTACCTCACGACACTATACGAGCAGTATGACACTGATTTACCCTACAAAAATATAATTACCTCACGACACTATACGTGCAGTATGACACTCATTTACCCTACAAAAATATAATTACCTCACGACACTATACGAGCAGTATGACACTGATTTACCCTACAAAAATATAATTACCTCACGACACTATACGTGCAGTATGACACTCATTTACCCTACAAAAATATAATTACCTCACGACACTATACGTGTAGTAATGACACTCATTTACACTACAACAATATAATTACCTCAAGACACTATACGTGTAGTAGACACTGATTTACCCTACAACAATATAATTACCTCAAGACACTATACGTGCAGTATGACACTGATTTACCCTACAACAATATAATTACCTCAAGACACTATACGTGCAGTATGACACTGATTTACACTACAACAATATAATTACCTCAAGACACTATACGTGTAGTATGACACTGATTTACCTACAACAATATAATTACCTCAACGACACTATACGTGCAGTATGACACTGATTTACCCTACAACAATATAATTACCTAAAGACACTATACGTGCAGTATGACACTGATTTACCCTACAACAATATAATTACCTCACGACACTATACGTGCAGTATGACACTGATTTACACTACAACAATATAATTACCTCAGACACTATACGTGCAGTATGACACTGATTTACACTACAACAATATAATTACCTCAAGACACTATACGTGTCAGTATGACACTGATTTACACTACAACAATATAATTACCTCATGACACTATACGTGAGTATGACACTGATTTACACTACAACAATATAATTACCTCATGACACTATACGTGCAGTATGACACTATTACCTACAACAATATAATTACCAGACATATGTGCAGTATGACCATTACCTACAAAATATAATTACCTCACGACACTATACGTGCAGTATGATACTGATTTACACTACAACAATATAATTACCCCACGACACTATACGTGCAGTATGACACTGATTTACCCTACAAAAATATAATTACCTCACGACACTATACGTGCAGTATGACACTGATTTACCCTACAAAAATATAATTACCTCGACACTATACGTGCAGTATGACACTGATTTACACTACAACAATATAATTACCCCACGACACTGAATTATCCTCTAAGAATCAAATTTCCTTGTAACACTATAGTTACAACACGATATTGATTTACCCTATAACACTATAATTAGCCCAAGACACTGAATTATTCTATAAGAATCAAATTACCTTGTGCCACTTTAGTTACAATATGGCACTGATTTACCCTATGACACTATAATTAGCCCAGAACGGTGAATGACTTTAATTTACTTTACGTTTTTGTAGTGGTTAGCTTGATTATGGATTTGCTTAACAGCTTAAATATGCAGTTAATATTGTGAACAAAAGTCTTGTTTAGTGCGAAAGTTTTGTTGGTGGAATGAAATGCACTTTTGATTCAGAAAATAAAAATATAAAAAATTTTACGTACCAATTTCCACAACTCGGGTTCTTTTATTTAAAAAATTGATTCCGAACCCAATCACAGAATGTTTACAGAACAATACTTATCCGCTCGAGTTAGACATGTGTAAGGACAAAGTGAAACCCAAGCTTAATTTTATTAACGTTTGTGTAGATTTTGAAAGGAGCGACTTTTGTTTTTTCTTCCAATTCGACTCATACAAAATCTTCCATTTTCATCTATCATTTTCAACAATGAGTCAAGATAACAACGCTGACGTCAGAACGTACAGAATTATGGGTAATTGTTCACACAGACAGACTCAGCCAGGAGCATGAAATGACGAACACACATCGGGCGATAAGCATAAGCTTTGCATTACACAAAGTTTCAAACCCGCTCGCGGATTATCAACTTCGCTTTCAAATTAACGAGATATACATACAGACATCGCAAACAAAATGTAAAGTGTTCCAAATATAATCAATGAAACAGAAAGGAAATACAAAAACTGACTGCAAATATACACAGAATGAAGACACGATAAGACAAAAACAGAAGCTAGAATTAATGACGAAGAGATAGATGCCTGGAGAGAATACAGATTGTAAATGTAGGCGCTGCTTTATCACAGTTGTTGAACGTATTGAAAGAGCGTAAAACAGAAACCGTGTAACTTGGAGTAATAGGAACTGCGTTGCGTACTGGCAAGATTTCGTACTTTAGGACCGACTTAACCTTTAAAGTCCAGTGGTTACTATATGTACCACCAGGTTTAAAATTCACAAATTCTACGTTCTGCCCACACAGTATATTTATGTGTTTTGTGTGGATCTCAGAACAAACAGCGATTATTTCACTGTACAACATTAACTGACTGGTTTGTATAACTGAGACGGAGTGTGTTTACTGCGCGGTACGGACTGTATTTATGTGTTTTGTGTGGATCTCAGAACAAACAGCGATTATTTCACTGTACAACATTAACTGACTGGTTTGTATAACTGAGACGGAGTGTGTTTACTGCGCGGTACGAACTGTATTTATGTGTTTTTATGTGTTTTGTGTGGATCTCAGAACAAACAGCGATTATTTCACTGTACAGCATTAACTGACTGGTTTGTATAACTGAGACAGAGTGTGTTTACTGCGCGGTACGGACTGTATTTATGTGTTTTGTGTGGATCTCAGAACAAACAGCGATTATTTCACTGTACAACATTAACTGACTGGTTTGTATAACTGAGACGGAGTGTGTTTACTGCGCGGTACGGACTGTATTTATGTGTTTTGTGTGGATCTCAGAACAAACAGCGATTATTTCACTGTACAACATTAACTGACTGGTTTGTATAACTGAGACGGAGTGTGTTTACTGCGCGGTACGAACTGTATTTATGTGTTTTTATGTGTTTTGTGTGGATCTCAGAACAAACAGCGATTATTTCACTGTACAGCATTAACTGACTGGTTTGTATAACTGAGACAGAGTGTGTTTACTGCGCGGTACGGACTGTATTTATGTGTTTTGTGTGGATCTCAGAACAAACAGCGATTATTTCACTGTACAACATTAACTGACTGGTTTGTATAACTGAGACGGAGTGTGTTTACTGCGCGGTACGGACTGTATTTATGTGTTTTGTGTGGATCTCAGAACAAACAGCGATTATTTCACTGTACAACATTAACTGATTGGTTTGTATAACTGAGACGGAGTGTGTTTACTGCGCGGTACGGACTGTATTTATGTGTTTTGTGTGGATCTCAGAACAAACAGCGATTATTTCACTGTACAACATTAACTGATTGGTTTGTATAACTGAGACGGAGTGTGTTTACTGCGCGGTACGGACTGTATTTATGTGTTTTGTGTGGATCTCAGAACAAACAGCGATTATTTCACTGTACAACATTAACTGATTGGTTTGTATAACTGAGACGGAGTGTGTTTACTGCGCGGTACGGACTGTATTTATGTGTTTTGTGTGGATCTCAGAACAAACAGCGATTATTTCACTGTACAACATTAACTGACTGGTTTGTATAACTGAGACGGAGTGTGTTTACTGCGCGGTACGGACTGTATTTATGTGTTTTGTGTGGATCTCAGAACAAACAGCGATTATTTCACTGTACAGCATTAACTGACTGGTTTGTATAACTGAGACGGAGTGTGTTTACTGCGCGGTACGAACTGTATCTTTATATATAATTAAGGTTGAATATTAATCTTTCTTTCAGAGGGTTAAGAAATCGCAGAAACGTAGCACGCAATTTACGTGTCAACATAAGCATATTTACTGACCCTGGTTAGTACAGTCGGCGTAGCAACTATGTTACAGGCTGGACGGTCCGGGATCGAAACCCAGTAGGGGCGAGACTTTCAGCACCCGTCGTGACCGGCCCTGGGGCCCACCCAGCCTCCTATACAATGGGTGCCGGGTCTCTTTCCCGGGGGTAAAGCGGTCGGAGCGTGGAGTTGACCACCCACCCCCATCTAGTGCCAGGGTTAAAGAAAGAGTAGAGCTATACCTCTACTCCCCCTCTGGGCCTTCGTGACTTGTTCTAGGGAGAATTTTACCTTTACCTTAACACATATTTATGACTCCTGTAGTTACTAATATTACCAAGGTTGCCTTTGTTAGCAAAGTTACCACGGTTTACTAGTTGCTATGGTTACGCGAACGCGCCAGAAGTGTTTCGTTCTGCGGACGTTTCGTATCTTTTTTATATTCTCCGTTTTATTGTGCGATGTTCTTTGAAGATCGCCAATAGGAGGCGGCAGGGTGTGTTTGTGTTTATGGCCACCGGCCGGTGTGCAGTCGGTCGCACAGCAGGGTGTGTTGTGTTTATGGCCACCGGCCGGTGTGCAGTCGGTCGCACAGCAGGGTGTGTTGTGTTTATGGCCACCGGCCGGTGTGCAGTCGGTCGCACAGCAGGGTGTGTTGTGTTTATGGCCACCGGCCGGTGTGCAGTCGGTCGCACAGCAGGTGTGTTTGTGTTTATGGCCACCGGCCGGTGTGCAGTCGGTCGCACAGCAGGGTGTGTTGTGTTTATGGCCACCGGCCGGTGTGCAGTCGGTCGCACAGCAGGGTGTGTTGTGTTTATGGCCACCGGCCGGTGTGCAGTCGGTCGCACAGCAGGGTGTGTTGTGTTTATGGCCACCGGCCGGTGTGCAGTCGGTCGCACAGCAGGGTGTGTTGTGTTTATGGCCACCGGCCGGTGTGCAGTCGGTCGCACAGCAGGGTGTGTTGTGTTTATGGCCACCGGCCGGTGTGCAGTCGGTCGCACAGCAGGGTGTGTTGTGTTTATGGCCACCGGCCGGTGTGCAGTCGGTAGCACAGCCACACCTGGCGCTGTACAGACAGTCGGTGCAGTTTATGGCCACCGGCCGGTGTGCAGTCGGTCGCACAGCCACACCTGGCGCTGTACAGACAGTCGGTGCAGTTTATGACCACCGGCCGGTGTGCAGTCGGTCGCACAGCCACCACCTGGCGCTGTACAAACAGACAGTCGGTGCAGTTTATGGCCACCGGCCGGTGTGCAGTCGGTAGCACAGCCACACCTGGCGCTGTACAGACAGTCGGTGCAGTTTATGACCACCGGCCGGTGTGCAGTCGGTCGCACAGCCACCACCTGGCGCTGTACAAACAGACAGTCGGTGCAGTTTATGGCCACCGGCCGGTGTGCAGTCGGTCGCACAGCCACCACCTGGCGCTGTACAGACAGTCGGTGCAGTTTATGGCCACCGGCCGGTGTGCAGTCGGTCGCACAGCCACCACCTGGCGCTGTACAAACAGACAGTCGGTGCAGTTTATGGCCACCGGCCGGTGTGCAGTCGGTCGCACAGCCACCACCTGGCGCTGTACAAACAGACAGTCGGTGCAGTTTACAGTTTAACACGTTTTATGTACGTCTGTGTTGAGTTCGGACTTACATTTGGAACAAACTTAGGCTAACAGAAGGGAACTGATTTCACTGTCAGTACTGACTTTCGTACTTAAAATAGCTCGTTTAACACTCCGAAGTCGAAATTTCGTCTAAATTATATTTATGGAGTCAGTCCGGGTTTCGTAGCTTTTCCAGATACTAGACTACGAACTGGACGGTCCTGGGTTCGAATACAGGTAAAGGTAAAGCAATCCCATTACAGGCCTGGACAGGCCCTTATGGTTCCAGGAGGTTGAGGCTCCCAGATTTATATACAGTCGGCACATGAAGGTGGTACGGTTGTCAGCCCTACGCACTGGCCGCCTTTAACCCCCAGGAAATATTCCTGGTACTCATTTCTTATAGAGGCTGAGTCGACCCGAGGGCCATAGTGCGACCGGAAGGATTATGTCAATGAAAAATTCCAATGAAAACATCGGGAATCAAACCCGCGACCTTCCGGCTTGTAGCGCAGTGCCTCAACCAACTGCGTGCCCCCGAATACAGAAAATAAATTCTTTTCTTGTCCAAAACTTCCAGACCTGCTCTGGGGCCTACCCAGCCTCCCATTTAATGGGTATCGGGGTTCTTTTTCCGGGGTACAGAGCGGCCCGAGGCGTGAAGTTAACCAGTCTATACCTCTGCTCACCCTATAGGCCTTCAGGGACAGAGAAAGCTTTACCTTTACCTTTTCAGTCCCCACATCACATAGAGCCTTGCATCTCCATTACAATAGAACAGTTTCTAATGCTCTTTACGGAAACAATCGATGTATGCAATTCTGGAAAGGCCCTTATCTGCGCAAACACAATATATAACTAGTGCAGGCCGCAGGGAGATTAACTGAGGTACAGTTATGAGTCTTCATGTCAATAATGTATGAGTAATGATAAGATTAATATGATTGGTCCACAGTAATGAGCTGCACTGTGTGCAGGTTTTGAGACGATTACTTTAAAACGTGGTAATAAATATAGGCTTGTACCACCTGCTTTAACGTACAGTGTTGCGTAAGATTGTTAGAATAGCCAGCGATTATTTCTCTATACATCACTAATCGGTTGGTCTACCCTACTGGAGACGGAATGTGTGTTACTGCGCGGTACGAACTGTATCTTTAAAGCCCAGTGGTTACTATATGTACCGCCATGTTTAACACTCAAAAATTCTACGTTCTGCCTACACAGTGTATTTATGTGTTCTGTGTGGATCTCAGAACAAACAGCGATTATTTCACTGTACAACATTAACTGACTGGTTTGTATAACTGAGACGGAGTGTGTTTACTGCGCGGTACGGACTGTATTTATGTGTTCTGTGTGGATCTCAGAACAAACAGCGATTATTTCACTGTACAGCATTAACTGACTGGTTTGTATAACTGAGACGGAGTGTGTTTACTGCGCGGTACGGACTGTATTTATGTGTTCTGTGTGCATCTCAGAACAAACAGCGATTATTTCACTGTACAACATTAACTGACTGGTTTGTATAACTGAGACGGAGTGTGTTTACTGCGCGGTACGGACTGTATTTATGTGTTCTGTGTGGATCTCAGAACAAACAGCGATTATTTCACTGTACAGCATTAACTGACTGGTTTGTATAACTGAGACGGAGTTGTTTACTGCGCGGTACGGACTGTATTTATGTGTTCTGTGTGGATCTCAGAACAAACAGCGATTATTTCACTGTACAACATTAACTGACTGGTTTGTATAACTGAGACGGAGTGTGTTTACTGCGCGGTACGGACTGTATTTATGTGTTCTGTGTGGATCTCAGAACAAACAGCGATTATTTCACTGTACAGCATTAACTGACTGGTTTGTATAACTGAGACGGAGTGTGTTTACTGCGCGGTACGGACTGTATTTATGTGTTCTGTGTGCATCTCAGAACAAACAGCGATTATTTCACTGTACAGCATTAACTGACTGGTTTGTATAACTGAGACGGAGTGTGTTTACTGCGCGGTACGGACTGTATTTATGTGTTCTGTGTGGATCTCAGAACAAACAGCGATTATTTCACTGTACAGCATTAACTGACTGGTTTGTATAACTGAGACGGAGTGTGTTTACTGCGCGGTACGGACTGTATTTATGTGTTCTGTGTGGATCTCAGAACAAACAGCGATTATTTCACTGTACAACATTAACTGACTGGTTTGTATAACTGAGACGAAGTGTGTTTACTGCGCGGTACGAACTGTATTTATGTGTTTTGTGTGGATCTCAGAACAAAGAGCGATTATTTTACTGTACAACATTAACTGACTGGTTTGTATAACTGAGACGGAGTGTGTTTACTGCGCGGTACGGACTGTATTTATGTGTTTTGTGTGGATCTCAGAACAAACAGCGATTATTTCACTGTACAACATTAACTGACTGGTTTGTATACTGAGACGAAGTGTGTTTACTGCGCGGTACGAACTGTATTTATGTGTTTTGTGTGGATCTCAGAACAAAGAGCGATTATTTCACTGTACAACATTAACTGACTGGTTTGTATACTGAGACGAAGTGTGTTTACTGCGCGGTACGAACTGTATTTATGTGTTTTGTGTGGATCTCAGAACAAACAGCGATTATTTCACTGTACAACATTAACTGACTGGTTTGTATACTGAGACGAAGTGTGTTTACTGCGCGGTACGAACTGTATTTATGTGTTTTGTGTGGATCTCAGAACAAACAGCGATTATTTCACTGTACAACATTAACTGACTGGTTTGTATACTGAGACGAAGTGTGTTTACTGCGCGGTACGAACTGTATTTATGTGTTTTGTGTGGATCTCAGAACAAAGAGCGATTATTTCACTGTACAACATTAACTGACTGGTTTGTATAACTGAGACGGAGTGTGTTTACTGCGCGGTACGAGCTGAACTCATATATATCATTCAGATGCACTTCAAATAATTAGATCGTGTCAAGTCTCAGGCAGTTATTCGCCGCCCTTTTAGTGCGGAGGCCCAGGTACGGTTCCAGGTCAGTCTGTGTGAGATTTGTGGTGGATAAAGTGGCACTGGGGCAGTTTTGTCTCCCAGTGCTTCACTTTTCCCGTCAGTATCATTATACCAATACTCATTACATTTTAATGTTACTCTTCTCAGAAGGACAATCGGGCGAAGATCGTGAAAGTGTCAAGTGACGTTCTCCCTGCCTCCCTCGAAGTAAAGTGTCTCCCGCCTCTCCCGTCTTTTCATATTTCGTCTGCTATTCTACTGTATTTTATGTGTCTCTCTGAACGTCAGACGAAGTTACAGAAATATGGAGAAAACTGTACATAGTGAGCAGCGTCATAACTTGTAAACTTCAAAGAAAGTTCTTAGGATACAAAATTGAGGAAACGAAGAAGGGAAAGGCATGCAGAGCGCACGGGAAAGATTAACTATCTGGCACAGTTTTGGTCGGAAAACCTCAGACCCTTTGCAAGACTTAGGCGTAGATGGAAGGATAATATTAAAATGTATATTAAATAGAGTGTGAAGATGTAGACTGGATTAATGTGGCTCAGAACAGGTCTCACTGGCGGGCTTTTGTGAATACGGTAACGAACTTTCAGGTCTATAATAGACGGGAGATATCTTCAGAAACTAAGTCACTACTGAATTGCCAAAAAGGATTTTGCTTCATGGAGTTTGTTAATTTAAACCTGCTTCATAAAGAATGAAGTGCGAAGGATGTTAAATAAGCAATTTGTCCCAAGCCATTAAAATTAAACGAGGAGTTATTAGAATGTTAAATGTAGTTAATTTATTCCACCGAATTATCATTGTTTTTCCACAAAACCTCCGAGCACTTTGATGCATTTGGACCATCTTGGCACGAGTTAAAAAAAATTCCGTCGCAGTAGAAATTGTACTTTTTTTTTTACAATAATTCACGAACAACCATTTCCACTTCCTCATAGTGGAATCAGTGACCTCCAAATTGTTGCTTCATCGGCCCAAACAAATAATAATACGCATGTTACCATATGACAAATGATACCTCCTACCAAAACAATAAAATTCCCGATTAAAACGAAAGATAAAGGTTTGGGAAACTTACTTATTAAACATTCCACATAATTTTGTTTCGTTTTTGTCCCTTAGAAGTTGGCAGCTCTACAGTAAAGAATCTTGCGTTCATTCTCTATGTCCAA
This sequence comes from Reticulitermes speratus, assembly GCA_021186555.1. NCBI lineage: Eukaryota > Metazoa > Arthropoda > Insecta > Blattodea > Rhinotermitidae > Reticulitermes > Reticulitermes speratus. Next base: position 42,073,273 of record JAJKFL010000009.1, on the reverse strand, counting down.
AGACTGTCAGCAAGGGAATTAGCGCGTTCAATAGTGGAAAGAAACGTTAGTCGCATTAAATAATAAAGAAAGGGTTATGAGCTGCAATGTATTGCCTCTATAAATACATTCTGCTAACAGCTTAAGTCGTTTGATGTTCCTTGAAGCAGTGCACAGAACTCACACATGCTGATGCCATAATGCGATACAAGAGCGCCGCCATGTTTTAAGTATAATTCTGGAAAACATAGAACTGAGTTAACACAGCTGAGATGTAGCTTTGAAGCATAGCGGATACCGCAGGAACTAACTACATTTATAGAGGTTACCGCAGGAACTAACTATATTTATAGAGGTTACCGCAGGAACTAACTAAATTTATAGAGGTTACCGCAGGAACTAACTACATTTACAGCAGTTACCACAGGAACTAACTCATTTACAGCATTTACCGCATGAAGTAACTACATTTATAGAGGTTACCGCATGAGTAACTACATTTATAGAGGTTACCGCAGGAACTAACTACATTTATAGAGGTTACCGCAGGAACTAACTACATTTACAGCAGTTACCACAGGAACTAACTCATTTACAGCATTTACCGCATGAAGTAACTACATTTATAGAGGTTACCGCAGGAACTAACTACATTTATAGAGGTTACCGCAGGAACTAACTACATTTATAGCAGTTACCGCAGGAATTAACTACATTTACAGCAGTTACCGCAGGAACTAACTACATTTATAGCGGTTACCGTAGGAACTAACTACATTTACAGCGGTTAACTCAGGAACTAACTATATTTACAGCAGTTACCGCAGGAACTAACTACATTTATAGCGGTTAACGCAGGAACTAACTACATTTATAGCACTTACCGCTGGAACTAACTACATTTATAGCACTTACCGCAGGAACTAACTACATTATTAGCGGTTACCGCAGGAACTAACTACATTTATAGCACTTACCGCAGGAACTAACTACATTTATAGCACTTACCGCAGGAACTAACTAAATTTACAGCATTAACCGCAGGAACTAACTACATTTACAGCAGTTGCCGCAGGAACTAACTAAATTTACAGCGGTTACCGCAGGAACTAACTACATTTACAGCAGTTACCGCAGGAATTAACTACATTTACAGCAGTTACAGCAGGAACTAACTACATTTATAGCGGTTACCGTAGGAACTAACTACATTTACAGCGGTTTAACGCAGGAAATAACTACATTTACAGCGGTTAACGCAGGAACTAACTACATTTACAGCAGTTACCGCAGGAATTAACTACATTTACAGCAGTTACCGCAGGAACTAACTACATTTATAGCGGTTACCGTAGGAACTAACTACATTTACAGCGGTTAACGCAGGAACTAACTACATTTACAGCAATTACCGCAGGAACTAACTACATTTACAGCGGTTAACGCAGGAACTAACTACATTTTCAGCAGTTACCGCAGGAACTAACTACATTTACAGCAGTTACCGCAGGAACTAACTACATTTACAGCAGTTACCGCAGGAACTAACTACATTTACAGCAGTTACCGCAGGAACTAACTACATTTACAGCAGTTACCGCAGGAACTAACTACATTTACAGCAGTTACCGGAGGAACGAACTACATTTACAACAGTTACCGCAGGAAGTAACTACATTTATAGCGCTTAACGCAGGAACTAACTACATTTTCAGCAGTTACCGCAGGAACTAACTACATTTACAGCAGTTACCGCAGGAACTAACTACATTTACAGCAGTTACCGCAGGAACTAACTACATTTACAGCAGTTACCGCAGGAACTAACTACATTTACAGCAGTTACCGCAGGAACTAACTACATTTACAGCAGTTACCGGAGGAACGAACTACATTTACAACAGTTACCGCAGGAACTAACTACATTTATAGCGGTTACCGCAGGAACTAACTACATTTACAGCAGTTACCGCAGGAATTAACTACATTTACAGCAGTTACCGCAGGAACTAACTACATTTATAGCGGTTACCGTAGGAACTAACTACATTTACAGCGGTTAACTCAGGAACTAACTATATTTACAGCAGTTACCGCAGGAACTAACTACATTTATAGCGGTTAACGCAGGAACTAACTACATTTATAGCACTTACCGCTGGAACTAACTACATTTATAGCACTTACCGCAGGAACTAACTACATTTATAGCGGTTACCGCAGGAACTAACTACATTTATAGCACTTACCGCAGGAACTAACTACATTTATAGCACTTACCGCAGGAACTAACTAAATTTACAGCATTTACCGCAGGAACTAACTACATTTACAGCAGTTGCCGCAGGAACTAACTACATTTATAGCGGTTACCGCAGGAACTAACTACATTTACAGCAGTTACCGCAGGAACTAACTACATTTACAGCAGTTACCGCAGGAACTAACTAAATTTACAGCACTTACCGCAGGAACTAACTACATTTATAGCGGTTACCGCAGGAACTAACTACATTTATAGCACTTACCGCAGGAACTAACTACATTTATAGCACTTACCGCAGGAACTAACTAAATTTACAGCATTTACCGCAGGAACTAACTACATTTACAGCAGTTGCCGCAGGAAATAACTACATTTACAGCGGTTAACGCAGGAACTAACTACATTTATAGCGGTTACCGCAGGAACTAACTACATTTACAGCAGTTACCGCAGGAATTAACTACATTTACAGCAGTTACCGCAGGAACTAACTACATTTATAGCGGTTACCGTAGGAACTAACTACATTTACAGCGGTTAACGCAGGAAATGACTACATTTACAGCGGTTAACGCAGGAACTAACTACATTTACAGCAGTTACCGCAGGAACTAACTACATTTACAGCAGTTACCGCAGGAACTAACTACATTTACAGCAGTTACCGCAGGAACTAACTACATTTACAGCAGTTACCGCAGGAACTAACTACATTTACAGCAGTTACCGCAGGAACTAACTACATTTACAGCAGTTACCGCAGGAACTAACTACATTTATAGCGGTTACCGCAGGAACTAACTACATTTATAGCGGTTACCGCAGGAACTAACAAAATTTATAGCGGTTACCGCAGGAACCAAGTAACTTTATCCTCGCACAATGTATTTACGTGTTCCTTACGATTGCCACACTGAACAGTTATTGTTTCCCTAAACAGCATTAAGTTTCCGCTCAGTTCTCTGTGAGGTACAAATTGAACTGCTACGTATTTACACTCAGGCCGTCCCACAGTGCCATTGGTCAGTTACTCGCCGACCTGTCACAGCGGAAGTCCGCGTTATCTCTCAGGTCAGTCCGTGACAAGTTTGACTTCGACTTTACCCTGTCAGTGTTATTCTGCCACTGCAAAATATCCATCTTCATATACGGGGAATACACAAAAGAATGGTGCGGCATTCATATAATATACATTGAAACCGAACCATTCTTTTGTGTACGCCCTGTACATAAATTTATTTGAAACTAAATGCACAATATATAGTTTTGACGCTCCTAAATGTTTCGGCCACGAACCACAGCCATCTTCAAGGAGCTACAGCACTTGAAGGCATATGCAACATGTCAGCTGTAAATGGTGAAATATGTACATGTGGTATCATTCCACAATTAATTAGTAATTATTATAATCGTATTGAAATATAATAAGTACTAAAACAATCCCTGGACAGGCCCTTAGGGCTCCAGGAGGTTGAGGCTCCCAGATGCCTGGACAGGCCCTTAGGGTTCCAGGAGGTTGAGGCTCCCAGATGCCTGGACAGGCCCTTAGGGTTCCAGGAGGTTGAGGCTCCCAGATGCCTGGACAGGCCCTTAGGGTTCCAGGAGGTTGAGGCTCACAGATGCCTGGACAGGCCCTTAGGGTTCCAGGAGGTTGAGGCTCACAGATGCCTGGACAGGCCCTTAGGGTTCCAGGAGGTTGAGGCTCACAGATGCCAGGACAGGCCCTTAGGGTTCCAGGAGGTTGAGGCTCCCAGATTTATAGACAATCGGTACATGAAGGTGGTAAGGTTGTCAGCCCTACGCCCCAGCCGCCTTTACCCCCCAGGAAATATTCCTGGTACTCATTTCTGTTAGAGGCTGAGTCCATCCCAGGGCCATAGTGCGACCGGAAGGATTATGTCAAATGAAAAATTCCAATTATAACATCGGGAATCGAACCCGCGACCTTCCGGCTTGTAGCGCAGTGCCTCAACCAACTGCGCCACCGTAGAAGGAACAGGAGAAAATATTGGGACATACCTACATAGATAGATACATAAATAGGTTGATGAATAGACAACTAGACGGATAAATATTTACATAGATAAATAAATTGATAGATAAACGAGGAAATAAAAAAATAAATAAACGAATCAAATAGATAAATAGATAACCTACCTTATACTGTTTAGTGAAATAAAAAATGCCTATTGTTAGAAATGATACGGAAGATATAAATACTTGTACATTGTGTGGGGAAATGGAGAGTGGTTTAATGTTGATGCAGGTGGTATATATAATTACCAGTATGCTTTAAATTGTTAAATAAACACCACGACTTGTGGAAACGACCCATCTCAACACTGCCAGTTAGCTGTGACGTTCAAACACAAAGTAATAATATTGTGATCCAAATAAACGCTGCTTTGTTTCACGGAAATACAGCTACATTTAATGGTCGATTTTATTTCTGGTTCCAGATTTTATTACAGTTTATTACAGTTTATTACAGTTTATCCACGTATATATAAACATTTCCTTTAAACTTGGCATTAAGGTTTATTGCCTTTAAATGTTAAAATCGTTGTGTGAAGCAGTTCCTCAAACTTAACACTTTGTATGATTTATGTACACTTTTAAAGTCTACTAACAAGCTTCACTCTGCCGCCGTTGCTACTGACAGCAATTCTACGTGCAATATTTTGCCCTCAGATATTGCTACGTTCTAACTTCTGAAGGCTTGTATATGGCTGCAAGAAAACTGTGCAAAATGTTTCTAAATTGAGCTTGATAAATCGTTTAACCGCGCACTCTCCAAAACAGAGTTCATCCACACTGCTTCTTATGACTGACGTCTGAAAGAAGTGAAATTACTATTCTATTCACTGCTCTCCGATTCCCGAAAGAGCATTGCTTTTTGGAAGGTTCCCAGGCTTCGCCCATTTGTCCTTCCCGTAAGAGCAACATGTAGATGCAAATGAGTATGGAGCATTGGTGGAATGATACTGACGGGGGGAAACCGAAGAAATCGGAGAGAAAACCTGTCACAGTGTGTCCACAGCCAATCTCACATGGACTGGCTGGCATCGATACCGGGCCTACTGAATGCGAGGACGGTAGTTAACCGCCTGAGCCATGGTAAGGCCTCCCTATACAGCATTAACTGACTGGATTCTATAACTGAGACGGAGTGTGTTTACTGCGCGGTACGGACTGTATTTATGTGTTTTGTGTGGATCTCAGAACAAACAGCGATTATTTCACTGTACAGCATTAACTGACTGGTTTGTATAACTGAGACGGAGTGTGTTTACTGCGCGGTACGGACTGTATTTATGTGTTTTGTGTGGATCTCAGAACAAACAGCGATTATTTCCGTATACAGCTTTAACTAACTGGTTTTTATAACCGAGACGGAGTGTGTTTACTGCGCGGTACGGACTGTATTTATGTGTTTTGTGTGGATCTCAGAACAAACAGCGATTATTTCACTGTACAGCATTAACTGACTGGTTTGTATAACTGAGACGGAGTGTGTTTACTGCGCGGTACGGACTGTATTTATGTGTTTTGTGTGGATCTCAGAACAAACAGCGATTATTTCCGTATACAGCTTTAACTAACTGGTTTTTATAACCGAGACGGAGTGTGTTTACTGCGCGGTACGGACTGTATTTATGTGTTTTGTGTGGATCTCAGAACAAACAGCGATTATTTCACTGTACAGCAGTAACTGACTGGTTTGTATAACTGAGACGTGGTGTGTTTACTGCGCGGTACGGACTGTATTTATGTGTTTTGTGTGGATCTCAGAACAAACAGCGATTATTTCACTGTACAGCATTAACTGACTGGTTTGTATAACTGAGACGTGGTGTGTTTACTGCGCGGTACGGACTGTATTTATGTGTTTTGTGTGGATCTCAGAACAAACAGCGATTATTTCACTGTACAGCATTAACTGACTGGTTTGTATAACTGAGACGTGGTGTGTTTACTGCGCGGTACGGACTGTATTTATGTGTTTTGTGTGGATCTCAGAACAAACAGCGATTATTTCCGTATACAGCTTTAACTAACTGGTTTTTATAACCGAGACGGAGTGTCTTTACTGCGCGGTACGGACTGTATTTATGTGTTTTGTGTGGATCTCAGAACAAACAGCGATTATTTCACTGTACAACATTAACTGACTGGTTTGTATAACTGAGACGGAGTGTGTTTACTGGGCGGTACGGACTGTATTTATGTGTTTTGTGTGGATCTCAGAACAAACAGCGATTATTTCACTGTACAACATTAACTGACTGGTTTGTATAACTGAGACGGAGTGTGTTTACTGCGCGGTACGGACTGTATTTATGTGTTTTGTGTGGATCTCAGAACAAACAGCGATTATTTCACTGTACAGCATTAACTGACTGGTTTGTATAACTGAGACGGGGTGTGTTTACTGCGCGGTACGGACTGTATTTATGTGTTTTGTGTGGATCTCAGAACAAACAGCGATTATTTCACTGTACAACATTAACTGACTGGTTTGTATAACTGAGACGGAGTGTGTTTACTGCGCGGTACGGACTGAGTCTTTACATGTAATTCAGTTCAACATTCGTCCCTAATAGCATATTACCTTCACATGTAGCGCTACGTCTCACAAGTCTTCTCTTATACTCAAGGTTAAAATAACCGACGGTGAAATTTAAAATCAAAGAGTTTTGTCGAGTCATAAAGTCGAGTTTAAGCAGGTACAGAAGATAAAAGTGGCTAAGACTTATTTTTAGACATGCAGTGTAACGTAATGCAACGTAATGTAAACTGCCAACTGTAAACAATATATTGTAAACATTCTGCCTTGTTCTCGTAAGAAACATCACGTTTGGAAATTTCGGTGCCTGGAAATTGTCAAGGTAGCTGCAATATAAAGACAGAAACATATGAAGAATATTGCATACACAATGAGGAAAAGAATGCAGAGACAAAAGAAATGCGGCAAACACGACTTCGCTGACAAAATATAACAAATGATGGAACTAGAAAACACAAGACCGCCTGAGGGTCGTATTTACCTTTCTCTTATTCGATAATCCTTACACTTCAGTACAGAATATGTTCATAAGTTCACGACTTCTATCGCGAATTTAATATTGAGAAAAGAGGATTTATGTATTTTACTGGATACAAGATATAAAATAATGAGAAATTCTTCCAGACTTTGGAATTAAATTTTTTTACACTACGATGTTTTCATAGCAGATTCACATAATAATCCATATTTAAATAAAGCTGCTATAATTTCCTTGATTTTGCTTTTTATAAAAATTCTTTATATATAAAAAAAGTTATTTATATTTTGTCCTTCCTAAATTGAGGACACAATTTCACACTGTTAACACAATTTTTGAGAACCTGACAGTGTCCAAGAAGGTCAAGAATTAACAGTCATTTATGTATTTATGATTTACAAAACCATTCTGTCATCGCGTCAGAATATGTATCGTGGAATGCCAAGCTGATTACTGAATGACTAATTGTAAAAAGATTCTAAAACAGGACGTTGTGCTGTCTAGAAAATTCAAGTTTCGTTAAAATCTAACAAAAATAGAACGCGCTTTACATGAAGTCACGCACATTTACGTGACTTGTCTTTATTACGGGAAGAACGTTCTATGCGAGGTACGTGATAAGGCCGAAGAAACAGCTGACGAAGTAAAAATAACAACTGACACAGACAGTGCTCTGTGTGAAGTACAAGCCGAGACCGAAAAAAATGCTAAATATCTAAACATAACAAGGGAATATGATCGGTTCTAAATCTGTCGCTGAGATATGCTAAGGTGGCGCAGTTGGTTGAGGCACTGCGCTACAACCCGGAAGGTCGCGGGTTCGATTCCCGATGGTGTCATCGGGATTTTTCATTGACATAATCCTTCCGGTCGCACTATGGCCCTGGGGTCGACTCAGCCTCTAACAGAAATGAGTACCAGGAATATTTACTGGGGGTAAAGGCGGCCGGTGCTTAGGGCTAACGTTACCACCTTCGTGTGCCGACTCGTGAAACCTGGGAGCCTATATTCTACAGCCCTCAGGACCAGTAATGGGATTGTTTTACCTTTGCTTACAGGAATACTAAACTAAATAATAGAAGCATATTAAATTGCATGATTGAGACAATGCCAGATCCGAACTGTCCTCAATGTTAACTTTATCTGTACACTTTGTACTGTTCGTCGGTACACTTCCTATGTTGTTTCTGTAAGACGCACTGTTTTATCGCAAGTTGAACAACAGCAACGTTGTGTGTACATTACTGAACTCACACTCATTTATTCTGTTGTCTTTCTTACGACAGGTCCGTAGCTTCTTCATTCTGTAGTCTGTCTTACGACAGGTCCGTAGCCTCTTCATACTGCAGTCTGTCTTACGACAGGTCTGTAGCTTCTTCATTCTGTAGTCTGTCTTACGACAGGTCCGTAGCGTCTTCATTCTGTAGTCTGTCTTACGACAGGTCCGTAGCGTCTTCATTCTGTTGTCTTTCTTACGACAGGTCCGTAGCTTCTTCATTCTGTAGTCTGTCTTACGACAGGTCCGTAGCCTCTTCATACTGCAGTCTGTCTTACGACAGGTCTGTAGCTTCTTCATTCTGTAGTCTGTCTTACGACAGGTCCGTAGCCTCTTCATACTGCAGTCTGTCTTACGACAGGTCCGTAGCTTCTTCATTCTGTAGTCTGTCTTACGACAGGTCCGTAGCCTCTTCATACTGCAGTCTGTCTTACGACAGGTCCGTAGCTTCTTCATTCTGTAGTCTGTCTTACGACAGGTCCGTAGCCTCTTCATACTGCAGTCTGTCTTACGACAGGTCCGTAGCTTCTTCATTCTGTAGTCTGTCTTACGACAGGTCCGTAGCCTCTTCATACTGCAGTCTGTCTTACGACAGGTCCGTAGCTTCTTCATTCTGTAGTCTGTCTTACGACAGGTCCGTAGCCTCTTCATACTGCAGTCTGTCTTACGACAGGTCTGTAGCTTCTTCATTCTGTAGTCTGTCTTACGACAGGTCCGTAGCGTCTTCATTCTGTAGTCTGTCTTACGACAGGTCCGTAGCGTCTTCATTCTGTTGTCTTTCTTACGACAGGTCCGTAGCTTCTTCATTCTGTAGTCTGTCTTACGACAGGTCCGTAGCCTCTTCATACTGCAGTCTGTCTTACGACAGGTCTGTAGCTTCTTCATTCTGTAGTCTGTCTTACGACAGGTCCGTAGCGTCTTCATTCTGTAGTCTGTCTTACGACAGGTCCGTAGCGTCTTCATTCTGTTGTCTTTCTTACGACAGGTCAGTAGCTTCTTCATTCTGTAGTCTGTCTTACGACAGGTCCGTAGCCTCTTCATACTGCAGTCTGTCTTACGACAGGTCTGTAGCTTCTTCATTCTGTAGTCTGTCTTACGACAGGTCCGTAGCGTCTTCATTCTGTAGTCTGTCTTACGACAGGTCCGTAGCGTCTTCATTCTGTTGTCTTTCTTACGACAGGTCCGTAGCTTCTTCATTCTGTAGTCTGTCTTACGACAGGTCCGTAGCCTCTTCATACTGCAGTCTGTCTTACGACAGGTCTGTAGCTTCTTCATTCTGTAGTCTGTCTTACGACAGGTCCGTAGCGTCTTCATTCTGTAGTCTGTCTTACGACAGGTCCGTAGCGTCTTCATTCTGTTGTCTTTCTTACGACAGGTCAGTAGCTTCTTCATTCTGTAGTCTGTCTTACGACAGGTCCGTAGCCTCTTCATACTGCAGTCTGTCTTACGACAGGTCTGTAGCTTCTTCATTCTGTAGTCTGTCTTACGACAGGTCCGTAGCGTCTTCATTCTGTAGTCTGTCTTACGACAGGTCCGTAGCGTCTTCATTCTGTAGTCTGTCTTACGACAGGTCCGTAGCCTCTTCATTCTGCAGTCTGTCTTACGACAGGTCCGTAGCCTCTTCATTCTGTAGTCTGTCTTACGACAGGTCCGTAGCCTCTTCATTCTGCAGTCTGTCTTACGACAGGTTCGTAGCCTCTTCATTCTGTAGTCTGTCTTACGACAGGTCCGTAGCCTCTTCATTCTGTAGTCTGTCTTACGACAGGTCCATAGCCTCTTCATTCTGTAGTCTGTCTTACGACAGGTCCGTAGCCTCTTCATTCTGTAGTCTGTCTTACGACAGGTCCGTAGCCTCTTCCAAAGCGAATTCTCCAGTGAGTACGATCCAGTGCTTCCTCTTTTAATTTCCAATATCTTCTCTTTTCCTTAAGGTCATCCAGTAGCTGCTTACATCTTCTCCCTCGTCGTCCCGTCATTTCTGTCCTTCCCTTTCCTTCAATCACATGTTCAGAAGGCAGTTTCTACGCAAGATGTGACCAATCCAGTTAGCCTTTCTTCTTTTTATTGTATGTACGATATTCCTCTCCTCCTTCACTCTGTGTAATACTTCTTCATTTCTCACACGATCGGTCCAACTGATCTTCTCCATTCTTCTCCAGTACCACATATCAAAACTTTCCAGATACTTCTGATCTACTTTCCGAAGTGTCCACGTTTCAGCACCATACAAAGCTATGCTCCAAATGTAGCACTTTACTAGTTTCTTACTTAAATTTAAGTCCAGTTTGCTGGTGAAAAGAGTCTTCTTGTTAAATGCTGCTTTAGCCACGGCAATTCTGTATTTAATGTCACGTGTACACCTTGCATCATTTGTTATCGTGCTACCCAAACATTTGAAATATTCCGCATTGTCCAATTGCTTTCGATTTATCATAAGTTTTATTGCGTGTGCTTGCCTTGAGATTCTCAAAGGATAATCAAATTCAAAAGTGTTATTGGACAAACTTCCCATAGTGTCACGTGTAAAACACAACAAGTACTGACTGTGTTTGTAACACGCTTCAATAAACAGGCCTGTCTTTAAATGTGGTAGCATATGACCTAGAGCTTATAGCGAACAAGGTCCAGAAATTCATAACTACAGTCACTGAAACGTTAATATGGACTGTGTTAATTAGCATATAGTTTTGGCCGCTCGCCAATTTCAGTAATTTTCTCTTCACAGTGAATTTAATGTAACTTTATTAGAAGCAGATACAGGGCATACACAAAAGAATGGTGCGGTTTCAATGTATATTATATGAATACCGCACTATTCCTTTGTGTATACCCTGTATTTTAACATAGAACTAAGCACTCAATTAGTTTTACAGCTTTACCTGGGCCTGGTAAGTGTCTACTGTATATTCTTACAGTCTTTTTTACTTTTAGTTAGGAAAGTATGTTAAAATAGAACATAACACGTGCCAGTTTAACATTCAGTAATTTCGGATCCAATTCCTATAAACGGAATATAATTTACGTGAAGAAATATAATTCTGTTAAAATAAATCGAATAAAGTATGGTTTCGTCCGAGCGGTATTGTGCTCCATATTCATCGACGTACCTAGCTTCGTTTGTATACGTCACCAGGCAACAGACAGTATTTTGATGACGTCACGAGACCCATATCTGCTTCTATTTATATCAGCGGCGGCCAGTGTAAAAACAATCTGAACAGATAAAATTGCATTTAGGGGATTCAAAGACTACGTGCGTTGTTGGACAAAGACTTGGGCGTGTTTATTTTATTTCTGGGTTTGTATATAGAAAGTTGGACGTAAAGACTATCTTATTGTTAGTGCGAGATGCGTTGATGAGAAAAGGAAACACAAATAATACAGCTGAAATTTTATTTGTTTGTATATCAGGCTTCGTAACAAAGGCTGACAGTAGAAGAAACTGAATGATAGCGAAGGATAGGGCGATAATGAATAATGAATTGGCAAGGATATGGAAGGAAGCCTAAACTGTTACCGTTAAAATATCAGAAGTTTAACAGATGCCTAAATACACTGAAGTATTTTCAGAGATACGGAGTAAAAAAATCCGACGTTTCGGACGCTGTGTCCATCTATCATTAGTTACAAACTTTGTAGTTCTTACATCATCAAATCTAATGTCTAATCTCGATGACTTCTTAATGACTTAATTATGCTATGTTTATTGTCCGACAAATGTACACTTTTATTGACTATTAATTTTTGTGAAACAGTGCTACATGTTTCGAACCTTATCACGGTTCATCTTCAGGAACTTCAGTATTTTAAATTACACTGACTTTTTACATCAAATTGTATACACTGGTTAAAATGGTAAAAACTGAATAATAAATCAGTTTGTTTCACAAAATTAATAAAAAGGTAAAGGTCACCCTCGAACAGGCCATGAAGGCCCAGATGGGGAGTAGAGGTATAGCTGTACTCTTTCTTTAACCCTGGCACTAGATGGGGTGTGGTGGTCAACGCCACGCCCCAGCCGCTTTACCCCGGGTAAGAGACCCGGTACCCATTATATAGGAGGCTGGGTGGCCCAAGCCGGTCTGGACGGCTGCGAAAAATCTCGCCCCCACCGGGATTCGATCCCCGGACCGTCCAATCCGTAGCCAGTCGCTATACCGACTGAGCTATCGCGGCCCACTTCACAAAATTAACAGTCAATAAAAGTGTACATTCGTCCGACAGTAAACATTGAAAATAAAATTTACGTAATGAATGATATTAAGACTTAATTATGCATTCAGTCGACTGCTCCATATTTGTATGAAGCTGTAAACAGTTTCACATTTTTACGGTACTCAAGACACGTAACTGAAAATACTGCTATAAGTTTTGATTGGTGTTTATGAAATTGGAGTGGATCTGAAAGCATGCGTCTCACTTTCGTCCTGCAAAGCTTTTGTAATCTTGATGCCAGAGATGAGACGGATTGGGAATGAAGCCATCCGAAAGACGTCCTCACAATAATACGCTTGTTGGAGCTTCTTCTGCGAGATATAGAATATGATACAGTTTGATCATGTATTTCCAGGAAAATAAATGCCAGCCAAATACAATATGTAATATTAGAGAACGGTCTTATTGTTATGTCTTCTTTGGGAGAATGGATTTTTTATTCCATCACCCGAAATACAGGGCATACACAAAATAATGGTGCGTTTTTAATAGTGTTCACTATTAAAACCGCACCATTATTTTGTGTATGCCCTGTATTTACGATCATTTTTTTTTTCCAATGGCTCAACAACCCCTTGGGGGCCTAGGCCGCCTCATTTTTCGAGGCTTCACAATCACACTTTAGACACAACACATTCGGTAGGACTCCTCTGGACGAGTGATCGGCCCGTCGAGAGATTTACGATCATAACCCACTTAAACTGGAAGATTAACAGTTTTTTTTATGCACAATTCGGTTTATGAAGAAGCTGGAATAAATGCACAAAGAGATTTCGGATGTTTGGTTGTTTGTTCCCGGTAAATGCGTGATTTTGGATGTCAGGGTTTGGCCGCATGTACGTTAAAGCTGTTTAAACGTTACGGCTCAAATTTCAGACGTCATCTTCAGGATATGTACGTACCAGTACAAGTATGTACACATTTACAGACGGAATGTTCATCACACTGAAAATTGTATATCTTGAGAAAATTATATATAACAGTTTCTGAAAACGTGTACTGTCAGAAATGTCGAAACGTATTTGTCACCAAAGTCAATTATAAACTGAATTCGGAAGTATAAGAAAAGTTTGATAAAATCGTGTACTTATCTGGTAATTTAAAGAAATTTAAATAATGTGGTGGTTTATTCATTTCCCTTTCAGCATTTTCCGAAATGAAATTAAGGAGTTTAATTCAGAGTTAATTTTAACAGATGTTAATAGGGACCCCTTAATGGAAATAATGTATCTTACAGTTTATGTACCTTTATTGCAGACATGAAAATAAAATTTATTTTAAATATAAACATCAACACTTCAATTAATAATATGTCAACGTGTTATTAGCCCCATGCAGCACACACATTCTTAAAAACCTAATCTTTGCTCAGCTACTCAATAAATTCTCCGCATTTCATGGAAACTGTTGTTCATCACCGTTTTAAAAACAGCCCGCCACTCGTCCCTATCCTTAAACGAATCTAATCCACACGATTCCATCATATTTCAGATCTGAATGTGTTGTCTTAACACTTTACAGACTGAAATTAAGGTCAATTATATATAAAGATTCAGCTCGTACCGCGCAGTAAACGCACTCCGTCTCAGTTATACAAACCAGTCAGTTAATGTTGTACAGTGAAATAATCGCTGTTTGTTCTGAGATCCACACAAAACACATAAATACAGTCCGTACCGCGCAGTAAACACACTCCGTCTCAGTTATACAAACCAGTCAGTTAATGTTGTACAGTGAAATAATCGCTGTTTGTTCTGAGATCCACACAAAACACATAAATACAGTCCGTACCGCGCAGTAAACACACTCCGTCTCTGTTATACAAACCAGTCAGTTAATGTTGTACAGTGAAATAATCGCTGTTTGTTCTGAGATCCACACAAAACACATAAATACAGTCCGTACCGCGCAGTAAACACACTCCGTCTCTGTTATACAAATCAGTCAGTTAATGTTGTACAGTGAAATAATCGCTGTTTGTTCTGAGATCCACACAAAACACATAAATACAGTCCGTACCGCGCAGTAAACACACTCCGTCTCTGTTATACAAACCAGTCAGTTAATGTTGTACAGTGAAATAATCGCTGTTTGTTCTGAGATCCACACAAAACACATAAATACAGTCCGTACCGCGCAGTAAACACACTCCGTCTCTGTTATACAAACCAGTCAGTTAATGTTGTACAGTGAAATAATCGCTGTTTGTTCTGAGATCCACACAAAACACATAAATACAGTCCGTACCGCGCAGTAAACACACTCCGTCTCTGTTATACAAACCAGTCAGTTAATGTTGTACAGTGAAATAATCGCTGTTTGTTCTGAGATCCACACAAAACACATAAATACAGTCCGTACCGCGCAGTAAACACACTCCGTCTCTGTTATACAAACCAGTCAGTTAATGTTGTACAGTGAAATAATCGCTGTTTGTTCTGAGATCCACACAAAACACATAAATACAGTCCGTACCGCGCAGTAAACACACTCCGTCTCAGTTATACAAACCAGTCAGTTAATGTTGTACAGTGAAATAATCGCTGTTTGTTCTGAGATCCACACAAAACACATAAATACAGTCCGTACCGCGCAGTAAACACACTCCGTCTCAGTTATACAAACCAGTCAGTTAATGCTGTACAGTGAAATAATCGCTGTTTGTTCTGAGATCCACACAAAACACATAAATACAGTCCGTACCGCGCAGTAAACACACTACGTCTCAGTTATACAAACCAGTCAGTTAATGCTGTACAGTGAAATAATCGCTGTTTGTTCTGAGATCCACACAAAACACATAAATACAGTCCGTACCGCGCAGTAAACACACTCCGTCTCAGTTATACAAACCAGTCAGTTAATGTTGTACAGTGAAATAATCGCTGTTTGTTCTGAGATCCACACAAAACACATAAATACACTGTGTGGGCAGAACGTAGAATTTGTGAATGTTAAACATGGTGGTACGTATAGTAACCACTGGGCCTTAAAGAATAACGTTACGCTCCATGTGCGCTGTTACGCTATTTTTTCTAATCACAAGTCACTGTATATCTGGTACAATGAAGTTAGAGTTAAAGTTTCAGTTTACTTTGTATTTGTACAGGGCATACACAAACGAATGGTGCGGTTTCAAGCATTTTAACCATTCAAACCGCACCATTCTTTTGTGTATGCCCTGTATTATAAAATCAGTAATTACTAACAAACTAATGTACACTAATGTACACTAATGTACACTAATGTACAATAATGTACACCTGTGCCAACAGCAATATCTGAGTCACAAAAGTCACGGTCCGCTGCAAACATTAATGCTACATAAAATCGTGATTTATTCGAGGACATTCAGGGCAGCTCGGAATTATTTATGTAGTTTGTGGTGTTTAGTAAAGAGGACGAAATGTCACGTACAGGTCACGGGAAGCCAACAGCCACAGTCTCCCTTTCGGCATTTTAAACCGAAATATGTGACTTTTTTCCATGCGTTATTTCCATGTTTCCAGCACCGAAGAGAGAGAAGCATCTAACAGGGAACGCGAGGTAAATTCCTGGGACTGTCAGAAGTCAGTCCCGGTCTGGGAAAACCACAAGCGGAACACGTGATTAGAAAGCAAAAAGCGTCGCGTTAAAATGTCAAAGCAAAAATTTTTAGATGATTTTTACTAAAGAAAATGAGAGGCCTTACATGGAGGAAACGTCCGTCTGTCTGTCCGTCTGTTTGTAACCTCGTATCAGCGACTAACCTGCGTGTTGGATTTTCATGAAATACGAGTAGATATAGTTGTTTTTTTTTACGGAAAGAAATGCAGCGATTGTAAGACTTTGTTTTGGGGCGTCAATACATTCTTACACGTTAATGTGCAAAATGCTTGACCGAATTGGGGGAAATTTGGCATAGGAGATCTTCACATAACTTCGTCTGAAATTGTGAGTTTCGTAAAAATACGTGTTGTAAAACGCGTACGATACGTGACCGCGTAAATGAACTTGTGTGTTGTTTTACACATTTTCTCTCTAGTAAAAGCAAACATAAAGCAATCCCATTACAGGCCTGGACAGACCCTTAGGGTTCCAGGAGGTTGAGGGCTCCCAGATGCCTGGACAGACCCTTAGGGTTCCAGGAGGTTGAGGCTCCCAGATGCCTGGACAGACCCTTAGGGTTCCAGGAGTTGAGGGTCCCAGATGCCTGGACAGGCCCTTAGGGTTCCAGGAGATTGAGGCTCCCAGATGCCTGGACAGGCCCTTAGGGTTCCAGGAGATTGAGGCTCCCAGATGCCTGGACAGGCCCTTAGAGTTCCAGGAGATTGAGCTCCCAGATGCCTGAACAGGCCCTTAGGGTTTGACCCAAGGAGGTTGAGGATCTCCCAGATGCCTGACAGGCCCTTAGGGTTCCAGGAGTTGAGGCTACCAGATGCCTGGACAGGCCTTAGGGTTCCAGGAGATTGAGGCTCCCAGATGCCTGGACAGGCCCTTAGGGTTCCAGGAGATTGAGACTCCCAGATGCCTGAACAGGCCCTTAGGGTTCCAGGAGGTTGAGGCTCACAGATTTATAGACAATCTGCACATGAAGGTGGTAAGGTTGTCAGCCTACGCAAAGGCCGCCTTTACCCTCCAGAAATACTCCTGGTACTCATTTCTGTGAGAGGTTTAGTCGACCCCAGGGCCATAGTGCGACCGGAAGGATTATGTCAATGAAAAATTCCAATGACACCATTGGGAATCGAACCCGCAACCTTCAGCTTGTAGAGCAGTGCCTCAACCAACTAATTTCGCCAAACAAACCTAACCTGAACAGTCAGAAACATCTGTAACAGCAGAAAGGTAAACTAAGATTCTGAAAAAATAATAACATGCAAGCCCGGGTTCGATCCCGGGTCAGTCCATGTGGGATTTGTGGTGGACAAAGTGGTACTGGGACAGGTTTTTCCCGAGTACTTCGGTTTTCCCCTCTCAATTTCATTCCACCGGTGCTACATTACTTCTAAAAATAAAAAAAAACTAATCATCTTCATCACAGGGTTACACAATAAGCCTTAAGGCTGCGGTGGTCCGTAGCATCTGCTGCGGGCCCTTCACGAAAAAAAAAGCAAAATGAAGAGTTCCATAATGTGCTGTTCACAGTCCTATTAGAATGAAAACAAGTCGGGGAATACTGGATGGGATGACCATATAGCACGTATAGGAGATACGGGAATTGCGAACAGAATTTTGGTCGAAAAACCTCATGTGAAGAGTCATTTGGTAGAGTTGGTGTAGAGAAGAGTATAATATTAAAATGGGTCTTAAAGAAATAGGGTAAAGTCGGTGCTGCTCTCAAGTAGGGCAAGTGCCGGGTTTTTGTGGAGACGGTACTGATGAGTCGGTGTTCTATACACGATTAGGAAAGTATTGAGTCGCTCAACAACTGGTGGCGTTTCACGAAGGATTGTCAGCTGTTTTCTGTACACCTGTTGATCACACGGCTGCATCGATCAGGTGCTCGTTTTTTCATGCGACGTCACACACGATGTGCTTCGATTAGACGCTTTGATAAGCTGCGCCGAAAGCATTCGTAGCGCTACTGACCGACAACTTCGCTTGCAAACTGAGAATTCAGTTTCCCCAGAAACCGTTTCCCTGCTCGATAGATTTCCCGCAATGCATCTCGCTTACGATGCTAATTACCATACTAACAAGCCACGGCCCTGTCACGTGACTGCTTACATTGCCTTCACGCGCTACTCCACGGCGTCTCCGTTTATAACTTACACAGCTAAATCTTGAATTGATCACTTCGTGTACATTACTGTCCTAGAGGGATACATAGAAACCAATTTCATGGAATATTCGTAATTTTTTGAGGCACTGCGCTACAAGCCGGAAGGTCGCGGGTTCGATTCCCGATGGTGTCATTGGAATTTTTCATTGACATAATCCTTCCGGTCGCACTATGGCCCCGGGGTCGACTCAGCCTCTAACAGAAATGAGTACCAGGAGTATTTCCTGGGGGGTAAAGGCGGCTGGTCGTACGGCTGACAACCTTACCACCTTCATGTGCCGATTGTCTAGAAATGGGGGGCCTCAAACTCCTGGAACCTAAGGGCCTGTCCAGGCTGTAATGGGATTGCTTTATTAGCGCCATGAATTTGAATAGATTTTAAGAGGCAAATTGATAGATTTTATTGGCAAAGTACAACCCTGCAATGCCGGCCGAACATAGCTACCTGTTGAGTGCTTCATAAAGATATCTGCCATCTGGTGTAACTATAATCAACTAATCATCATATGGCTGTTTCATAATGACAACTGCCATCTGGCGTAACTAAAATGATATAATCAAAATGGATATTCAGGAAACAGGATCGGAGGTTATGGAGTGGATTCATCTGGCTCAGAATATGTACTAGTGTAGAACTATTGTGAATGTGGTAATGAAAGGTCGGCTTCGACGACATGCGAGAAATTTCTTGACTAAGTGTGGAGTTGTTATATCGTCAAGGACAACTGCGCTCCATTCAGTTAATAAGCTTATGCTTTTATGTGTTGAAGTGTAAACAGAACTTTCGTTAGCGAAGAACTAAATGGGACTTTAATGTCAGTTTCTGCTCAAGATGTAAGGCACGTAAGTAATGTTTGGGACTCTGCAAATGTAATTAATGCAAATGTAATTAATGCAAATGTAATTAATTTCTGTCAAAATTGATAATACGTGACCGAAAGCTAATGATGCTTGCAGTGGCTGCACTGAGGCACTAAAACGGTGGTTGAGCGGGGCTGACTATATGACAGAGCAAGATCTGTTTCGGGAGATACAGGATCTAGATGGATATAGATGGATCTAGATAGATTTAGACGGATCTAGATGGATCTAGATAGATTTAGACGGATCTAGATGGATCTAGATGGATCTAGATGGATTTAGATGGATCTAGATTGATATAGATGGATTTAGATGGATCTAGATGGATTTAGATGAATATAGAGGGATTTAGAAGGATCTAGATGGATTTAGATGGATTTACATGGATCTAGATGGATATAGATGGAGTTAGATGAATATAGAGGGATTTAGATGGATATAGATGGATTTTGATGGATTTAGACGGATCTAGATGGATCTAGATAGATTTAGACGGATCTAGATGGATCTAGATGGATATAGATGGATCTAGATGGATTTAGATGGATCTAGATGGATATAGATGGATTTAGATGGATCTAGATGGATTTAGATGAATATAGAGGGATCTAGATGGATCTAGATGGATTTAGATGGATATAGATGGATTTAGATCAATATAGAGGGATCTAGATGGATCTAGATGGATTTAGATGGATATAGATGGATTTAGATGGATCTAGATGGATATAGATGGATTTAGATGAATATAGAGGGATTTAGATGGATATAGATGGATTTTGATGGATTTAGATGGATCTAGATCCACAAACTACTCAGACTAAACCTGTAGCAAGTACAACACTATAGAAAATGTGAGATTAACACAAAGCCTATTACATTTCGAAAACTCTAAAGTTGAATTATTATTAACGGCAAAGGGCCTGAATACTACGTCATGTCCGCACATCGTAGCAACAGAAACACAATCGGTCGCCGAGTTTTCCCCTTGTAGTACAAACAGCACCAGTCTGGCAGTTACTGCATAACACAGTATGCGAAGGAAATGATTTCCAACTCGAACCCACGCACGCAATAACATAAGCAAAGGGTTTCTAATTTCCTTATCCAAAACAAACAATTCCGGCTATCACTATTAATTCCCGAGAGACAGACTGATGAATGGGAGGACGTGCTGTGAATTGCATATAGACATGCTATATTTGTATCTATATAGACATAGATATAGATTGTTGCTAAGGCTACTGTGTAGGCCGTGCTATGGCACAGGCTGTTAGTCGCCGGCTTCTCACCGCGGAGGCCCGGGTTCGATCCCAGTGGCCGCGCGGTCTAAGGCGTGGGTCTTCGGCCGCTCGCTTGCTAGGATCGTGGGTTCGAATTTAGCCGATCCAGTGGCCGCGCGGTCTAAGGCGTGGGTCTTCGGCCGCTCGCTTGCTAGGATCGTGGGTTCGAATCCACCGGGGGCATGGATGTCTGTCTGTTGTGTTTGTCGTAAGGACGGTAGCATGGAACGTAAAGTGACATGAAGGACGAAAGGATTTAAACAGTACAAAAATGGATCAAAGGGGAGAAACCCCGGACAGGCAACAAAAGAAAAGAAATCCTGGGTCAGTCCATGTGGGATTTGTGGTGGACAAAGTGGCACTGGGACACGTTTTTTCCCGAGAACTTCGTTTCCCCCTGTCAATTTCATTCCACCGGTGCTTCATTACTTGGAAAAATGAAAAAAACTGATCATCTTCATCATACGGTTGCACAATAGGCCTCAAGACTGCGGTGCGTTAGTAGCATGTGCTGCGGGGCTCTTCACCACTAAAGAAAAGGTTACTGAACGGTTACAGTTTCGAATTTAAGCACAATATATTCATATACTTAACATAAATTGTTGTCATATTTCGTGTTTAATATTTGTCAATATCTTTATGTTTAAAATTGTTACTATGATCAGTTGAATGGCCTAACAAAGACGGGTGTAAAATAGTACAAGATATTTGGAAAGTAAGAACTTTGGTAGAGAACAGAATATAGACTGTGTCTGGCATAGAACGTAAGTAGAAAGTAGCCATTATTTTTGGAACACCCTGTACAGCGAAGGAACGTAATCTGTTTCCGACGCATCGTACAGATGGAAATAAATGTGTAAAATATATTGGTTTTAATGCCCTGGAGAGTTATTTTGAATACGTAAGAAGCTCTCATATCCTATAATATAGCAGAATAAGTTATTAGTGTAACGTTATATTCGTGCTGTGATGTATAATAGAACGCTAAAGTGCATTCGTGAACTCATAAAGCACACCACAGTTCAAAACTGCATTAAAGATGTGGGGGTTTGTAAGTTAACGAAGTGAGAGACAGTCTTTGTGCTTAGCGCTCAGAACTGAAACATTTTGTATTGCATGCAGCAGCCTGACGCACACAGACAAGACGCTAAGGACCACCAAACATTTTGTATTGCATGCAGCAGCCTGACGCACACAGAGAAGAAGCTAAGGGCCACCAAACATTTTGTATTGCATGCAGCAGCCTGACGCACACAGACAAGACGCTACGGGCCACCAAATATTTTGTATTGCATGCAGCAGCCTGACGCACACAGACAAGACGCTACGGGCCACCAAATATTTTGTATTGCATGCAGCAGCCTGACGCAACAGAAAGACGTAAGAGCTCCACCAAAAACATATTTTGTTATTATATTCGCGCTGATGTACACATAGAATGCAAAGGACGGACTAAAGGACCACATCAAACTGCATTAAGCATGTGGGGCTTTGAGTTAACACAGAACAGACTTGGCTAAGGGTCACCAAACATTTTGTATTGCATGCAGCAGCCTGACGCACACAGACAAGACGCTAAGGGCCACCAAACATTTTGTATTGCATGCAGCAGCCTGACGCACACAGACAAGACGCTAAGGGCCACCAAACATTTTGTATTGCATGCAGCAGCCTGACGCACACAGACAAGACGCTAAGGGCCACCAAAAGCAGCGATCGAGTGCTTGGCACTACCGCTTCATATTTAGAAGGTTCCGGTATCAAACTCGGTCCAGAGACAAGATAGACTGAAGTTCTTGCTTGGCTTTCCTCAGCTCTTCCAGGAAACAACTGGAATACTTAAGGTACGAACGTTTCCTTTCATTTCCCTACTATTAATTGTTCATTGTCATCCTAACCATTCGACGCTACGTAATAGTTCAATATACACTGTAAATAATTTATACAAACGAAGGACGCTATGACGTCATGTTGAATTACAAACAAAATAGAAAAGAGAGACGACGTAAACACTGTAGTTAAGTGAAAGACGCCCTACGGTTTACCGCAGGCACTTCCGATTACGCGTCGCATGAAGGAAATGAAACTGAATGGGGCATGTCTTGTTACGTTGATACTCGTACAGTGCACCGAGCTACAAGACCAGCTGCCTTGGGAATTGCTCATAAGCAGTTTGTGTACATTTCCGTGCACAAATGTAAGCTACTGTAAAAAAGTAAGCTACTGTAACAAAAGTAAGCTACTCGTAACAAAAGTAAGCTACTGTCAACAAAAGTAAGCTACTGTAACAAAAGTAAGCTACTGTAACAAAAGTAAGCTACTGCAAAAAAGTAAGCTACTGTAACAAACTAAGCTACTGTACAAAAGTAAGCTACTGCAAAAAAGTAAGCTACTGTAACAAAACTAAGCTACTGTGACAAAAGTAAGCTACTGACAAAAAGTAAGCTACTGTAACAAAAGTAAGCTACTGTAACAAAACTAAGCTACTGCAAGAAAAGTAAGCTACTGTAACAAAAGTAAGCTACTACAAAGCTAAGCACGCAAAAAGTAAGCTACTGTAACAAAAGTAAGCTACTGTAAAAAAGTAAGCTACTGTAAAAAAGTAAGCTACTGTAACAAAATAAGCTACTGTGAAAAGTAAGCTACTGCAAGAAAAGTAAGCTACTGTAACAAAACTAAGCTACTGTGACAAAAGTAAGCTACTGCAAGAAAAGTAAGCTACTGTAACAAAAGTAAGCTACTGTAACAAAAATAAGCTACTGTAACAAAATAAGCTACTGTGAACAAAAGTAAGCTACTGCAAGAAAAGTAAGCTACTGTAACAAATAAGCTTGTGACAAAAGTAAGCTACTGCAAGAAAAGTAAGCTACTGTAACAAAAGTAAGCTACTGTAAAAATAAGCTACTTACAAAACTAAGCTATGACAAAAGAGCTATGCAGATAAGCTAGAACAAAAGTAACTATGCTGAAAGATAAGTGAGCTTACTGTATGCTAAATAAGCTAAGTGACATTACAACTAATCTAAGCATGATAGCAACAAAGTGGTTTCACTCTATGCTGATAGCATAAGTGGACTTCACTCCGTCACATTCTAACTGACCAAAGTCCGTTTCATTACACTTCATATCTTCTTATTTAAAACCCAATTTAATACAGGGTGTCCGTAAATTTTTTTTTTCCGATACTGACGTTTAGTTACTCGCAGATACTTTAACAGCACTTTCAAAACACATACCAAATGAAAGATCAATTAAAAGCTTTATGACGAACGGTCAGTCGTTGATTACGTTCAGTGAGATCGCCACGGGTGGCTCACGCAACGCACACCGATACCCAACCTCCTGTCACACGTTACGGAGATTTCGTCATCACTTTCTGCTCAGGCCTCTCTGACCCAAGTCTTGAACTCACGCAGTGACCAGTTGACACTGTCATTCACAGATCTCAACAACAAGAAATCCCATCGGTGTCAGACCAGGCGATCTCGGAGGCAATTCCATAAGACCTCCACACCCGATCCAACGATTAGAAAGACATTCAACGAGGTAACACGTCACTTCATCACGGAATTGTGTTTGGGCACGGTCTTGTTGAAAAATCATGTCCGAAACGTCCTCCTGCTGCTGGAGCCTTAACCATTCACATAGCGTCGAGGTAGATGATCGCAGCCACTCTTGATTCCACAAACAATTTTTGTCGTGACATTGTCTCAAAGATATTTGGGACTGTTCTTGTCATGTTAAGTGACTTACGTGGATTTTAACTGCCCAAATCTGTAATGGTCTGTAGAATGCGTCGATTAGCTCGCTCTGCAAACTGAACGTCGCCACATCATGGAAGAACAGCTTGCCCATAATTGTGTTGTCGTCGTGCAGTTTGTTCCTGGAATGTGTTCAAAAATCACCAACTAATGCACATAAACTTTTCAATCGTTTATTCTTAAAATACCCCTATACGTATTTCGGTGGTTTAAACCGCCATCTTCAGGGGGTCGTGGAGATTAAAATGCATAGACTTATAGTTATTACATATATGGTTATATTCATATATGTAGAATATGAGTGGGCTAGTATTGCTCACTTCGCACAGTATGTAAAATTATGTAAATTACTATAAATGAATTAAAGGCTGTTAAAATGATTACATAGTTTGTAGTTTTCCTGAAAATTGTTGGCAGTTTGGCCTTGTAGTAAGGTGGTCATCTGTGTGTACTACGTAAGCTGCATGACGCCGGCGTTGTGCTGTTGCAGAGTGATAAATGGTGATAACAGATGACCACCTTACTACAAGGCCAAACTGCCAACAATTTTCAGGAAAACTACAAACTATGTAATCATTTTAACAGCCTTTAATTCATTTTATAGTAATTTTACATAATTTTACATACTGTACGAAGTGAGCAATACTTGCCCACTCATATTCTACATATATGAATGTAACCATATATGTAATAACAATAAGTCAATGCATATTAATCTCTACGACCCCCTGAAGATGGTGGTTTAAACCACCGAAATACGTATAGGGGTATTTTAAGAATAAACTATTGAAAAGTTTATGTGCATTAGTTGGTGATTTTTGAACACATCTCATTTGAAAATGCACGGTAGATACAACGTTAATGTTCCTGGAAGTTTCAAAAGAAGTCACACCGCTTTGGGGCTTTGCTTCGTCCGTAGGTTTTCGCTGTTAAAGAATCTATAATCGATATACAGGAGATGTAGGAGCTTCCGAACAACTTGCCAGAGAGTTCAAAAGCTTTAAAAAACCAACATATGCACTGTATTCTTACAAGTAAGTCAAATACCCCCACATATGTTCCGGCTTTTAACAAGCCATCCTCAGGGGTCAAAGTTCTACATACGCTCGACATCCATTAGATCAAACATAAGCACCTCATACATCAACAAATTTGTTTTACGTTGATGTATGAGGTGCTTATGATTGAACTAATGGATGTCGAGCATATGTAGAACTTTGGCCCTCTGAGGATGGCTTGTTAAAAGCCGAAACATATGTAGGGGTAATTGACTTACTTGTAAGAATACAGTGCATATGTTGGTTTTAAACTTTTGATCTGTTATCATGATGCACGGTGAATATAACGTGAAATTTTTCCAGAGAGTTGTTTCAGTGTGTTCAGTTCCCCACTGACACACCACGCACATTTTCGCAGACTACGCACAGAAGATTTTCGATTGTGTGCACTCAAAGGCGGTCTGTCCGTATTTGTTTCTTTACATTGACAGTCGTGGTGAATAAGACCCTCGTACAAGGCACCAATTGGTGATATACTTGGGGGCAATATTCCCACATTTTTATTTTTTCGAAACTGTCGCTACACCCTATCAACCAATTTTGCTTCACCAAACGCTGACACGCAAAGCCCTTTTTGACCTTCACGCCATTTTACCTTACTGAAGAACGTAACTGTGCTTAGCAGGCAGAATGCGCATTTGACCCCAAGCTCGTGCCAAATTAAAACTTTTTGAATTGGTCTTTCAAGTGGTTTGCAAGTGGCCTCGCGCCTTCATGGTTTCCAATTATAATTTTGTGTGCATTTCTTAACTCCCCTGTAGGAGACATTTTTTTCCCACGTCGTCCTGCTCCATTGTGCCACTTTAATAACATTTCTTGTACAGCACAATTCATGAAGCCTCACGCCAACAGTCATCATCAGTCATTTTCCTACCAATATCTCATTATATTTCTACCCTCACTATTTTTCATTCCGTAGTCAAGAATTCGATATCAACTAATAAAGATTTAACTACAGCAATACCTCGCTCTTTCGAATGGTTAGGGACCAGAGCACTGACGAAAGTCGAAAATCGACGAAAGTCGAAGCATAGACTTTATTTAGCTTTTATTTATTTATTTATTAAACTGTTATCACAAAAGTAACTGTGAACTGTTCGCAGTGTAATCACAAAAATAATATAGTGTGAACAGTTTGATTATTTTAATCACAAAATAAGAAGTATTAACATGTTTAATCACAAAATAATTAGTATTAACATGTTTAATCACAAAATAAGAAGTATTAACATGTTTAATCACAAAAATAATTAGTATTAACATGTTTAATCACAAAATAATTAGTATTAACATGTTTAATCACAAAAATAATTAGTATTAACATGTTTAATCACAAAAATAATTAGTATTAACATATTTAATCACAAAAATAATTAGTATTAACATGTTTAATCACAAAAATAATTAGTATTAACATGTTTAATCACAAAAATAATTAGTATTAACATGTTTAATCACAAAAATAATTAGTATTAACATGTTTAATCACAAAAATAATTAGTATTAACATGTTTACTCACAAAAATAATTGGTATTAACATGTTTAATCACAAAAATAATTAGTATTAACATGTTTACTCACAAAAATAATTAGTATTAACATGTTTAATCACAAAAATAATTAGTATTAACATGTTTAATCACAAAATATTAGTATTAACAGGTTTATCACAAAATAATGTATTACATGTTTAATCACAAAGTAATTAGTATTAACATGTTTAATCACAAAGTAATTAGTATTAACATGTTTAATCACAAAATAAGCAGTATTAACATGTTTAATCACAAAATAATTAGTTTTAAACATGCTCAATCACAAAATAAGCAGTATTAACATGTTTAATCACAAAATAAGCAGTATTAACATGTTTAATCACAAAATAAGCAGTATTAACATGTTTAATCACAAAATAATTAGTATTAACATGTTTAATCACAAAATAATTAGTATTAACATGTTTAATCACAAAATAATTAGTACTAACATGTTTAATCACAAATATAAGACATTCAATGCGCACAATTTCAAACAACAGCGCACACAGAACGACTTATGTTCAAAGACTGAACGACGAAAGAAACAAGATGGCGTGCGGTGTAAAGAAATGCGACGAAAGAGCGAAGCAAGCGACGAAATTTGGAAATGTGGTTATAATTTAAAACCGACGAAAGATCGAAGCGACGAAACTCGAAGCGGCGAAAGTCGAGGTATTGCTGTATATGAAATTATGCGAGGTTTGAGGTTTCCAACGAGGTTTTGTTGAGGATGCAGGTCTTCTAGCATCTGACGGTGTGTCGCTGTGTGTGTGGACCCCTCAAATCCTGAAGAAGGCAAAATGTTCCTTCAAAACGACGGGGAACTACAGCACAGACATCCCAGAAGACTTGAATCCTACAGGACAGTGTCTTCACCGATGAAGACAGATGTGACGAACGCATATTTTCAGTCTGCCTGTAGTTGCCAACAATTAAATTTATGCTCTTGTGTCTGACTCAATCTGTAGTAACGGCATAATGCCAACTTTGGGACTGACAGCAAATCAGAGCAGACGGTGGTCAAGCTGGACATGCGACGTGTTGCGTGAGGCACGCCACCAGGCGCACTGTCTGACCAAGCTGCATAATGTTACCTGTCGTAGCCTCGAGCATGTCTAAATAATATAAAGAGAGCCAGTTGCCACCTCACAGAGAACACAGTCCGTCTGCATTATAAAGACGAACCAGTTATCACTGTTTGTTGCGAGAATCATAGGAACACAGGTGTAGGCATTTATGTTGTCTAGCAGGCCAAAAGATCAGCTGAAGCAGGCTCTACAGGCCATGTTTATTTTTTAAGAATGTAAATGTTAAATTTATGTATCCAATTTTATCCAACTTTTCTTTCTTTTCTTTCTTTCTTTCTTTCTTTTTTCAACCGTCAGAAACTTTGCATATTCTAAATCAGAATTTCTAAAAAAAATTATTCTTCTTGCTTAAAAACTTCTGGGTTGTTACCCGGCGTCATTTTTTGGTGCACGACCAACGTTTCGGGATCACTTGTCTGTCCCATAGATGGGACAGGCAAGTGATCCCGAAACGTTGGTCGTGCACCAAAAAATGACGCCGGGTAACAACAACCCAGAAGATTTTAAGCAACTTTACGACCACGGCGGAAGCCTTCGATTACATAACATGATTCTTATTTGTAGACACCCGGTAGGACCCCTATGAAGGGAATCGGCCCTTCACAAGCTTCTACCAACACAGAACAACACAAATATATATCTATACCCAGTGTGGTACTGGAACACGTGAACCCAGCACCTGAGTTGTCAAAGACAAAACACCCCTGAGATCGAGCGGCTGAAGCAGGGAATTATGGGTAGATAATTTACACCTCGTTATTTACAAAGGGCTCGAAATGAACAAAACTTCGTATAGTCCAGAAAGTCTTATTGCGATAAAGTAATTTAATCTAAGTACTAAATAATTACAGGCCTGTTTACGCAATGTAAGGCAAAGACAAGTTTGTTACTGTACTTCAACAGGCAGCGTACCATCAAGACATATGGAGGAGCAGAGGAATAGCTCCATTCATTCTTAAAACCGACATTAGATAAAAGTGAATGGTCAAGGTTCCCGCTCCCGCCGCCTTAACCTTGATGAGCCAGTCCCCGGTATTCACGGAATGGCAGATAAGGTCCCAGTCTAATTCATACGTAAAGGTAAATCTGTTCTTGTAACTGCCACGAAAGCATTTGAAGGAATGGAGGTATAGCTCCACGAATTCTTGAACTCTGCTTTAGATGGACGAGAGTGGTCAGCTTCATAAGCCGGTCGCTTTACGCCCGGGAAACGACCCCACGGTATCCAAAACGTTCTTGTGACTGTCACGAAAGCATATGAAGGAATGGAGGTATAGCTCCACGAATTCTTAAACTCTGCTTTAGATGGACGAGAGTGGTCAGCTTCATAAGCCGGTCGCTTTACGCCCGGGAAACGACCACCCCACGGTATCCAAAATGTTCTTGTGACTGTCACGAAAGCATATGAAGGAATGGAGGTATAGCTCCACGAATTCTTAAACTCTGCTTTAGATGGACGAGAGTGGTCAGCTTCATAAGCCGGTCGCTTTACGCCCGGGAAACGACCCCACGGTATACAAATTCTGTTCTTGTGACTGTCACGAAAGCATCTGAAGGAATGGAGGTATAGCTCCACGAATTCTTAAACTCTGCTTTAGATGGACGAGAGTGGTCAGCTTCATAAGCCGGTCGCTTTACGACCGGGAAACGACCCCACGGTATCCATTAAACAGGAGCGCTCGAGAGCCGGTCTGGACGCTTTTCCGCTACCGGGAATAGGACCCAGGTCGTACGTCCCGTTACCTGTTCACTATACTGACTGAGCTATCCCCATTTCGTTCCCACAACTTGATAGTCTCTTAAAATAGAGCAATTCTAAACACAGCAACACGCGCAGTGTCATAATGGCAGCTGACAGGCT
Organism: Reticulitermes speratus; assembly: GCA_021186555.1. Taxonomy (NCBI): domain Eukaryota; kingdom Metazoa; phylum Arthropoda; class Insecta; order Blattodea; family Rhinotermitidae; genus Reticulitermes; species Reticulitermes speratus. Next base: position 42,043,277 of record JAJKFL010000009.1, on the reverse strand, counting down.
GCAGAGAGCCCCTTGTGTTTATTGATGCTCAGCAGAGAAGCAGGTGGCTAATGTCAGCATCATTCATACCTCCGCTAGACACATCGCAGTAACAGACCAACGAGTGATCAGCACAGACCTTGGGCATGCAATTCACTCGAATTATATTTAAAGCTTCAGTTCCTGTAACACACAGCATCTGCAAATTTGCAGGTCTTACAGTGGCGTTGTGATAAAAAATTAAATATTTTGGGATATGCGCTGTATCGAATGTTTTGGGATATGCGCTGTATCGACTGTTTTGGGATATGTGCTGTATCGAATGTTTTGGGATATGTGCTGTATCGACTGTTTTGGGATATGTGCTGTATCGACTGTTTTGGGATATGCGCTGTATCGACTGTTTTTGAATATGAGCTGTATCGACTGTTTTGGGGTATGTGCTGTATCGACTGTTTTGGGATATGTGCTGTATCGACTGTTTTGGGATATGTGCTGTATCGACTGTTTTGGGATATACGTTGTATCGAATGTTTTGGGATATGTGCTGTATCGACTGTTTTGGGATATGTGCTGTATCGACTGTTTTGGGATATGTGCTGTATCGACTGTTTTGGGATATACGTTGTATCGACTGTTTTGGGATATGTGCTGTATCGACTGTTTTGGGATATGTGCTGTATCGACTGTTTTGGGATATGTGCTGTATCGACTGTTTTGGGATATGTGCTGTATCGACTGTTTTGGGATATACGTTGTATCGACTGTTTTGGGATATGCGCTGTATCGACTGTTTTGGGATACACGTTGTATCGACTGTTTTGGGATATGTGCTGTATCGACTGTTTTGGGATACACGTTGTATCGACTGTTTTGGGATATGAGCTGTATCGACTGTTTTGGGATATGTGCTGTATCGACTGTTTTGGGATATGTGCTGTATCGACTGTTTTGGGATATGCGCTGTATCGACTGTTTTGGGATATGCGTTGTATCGACTGTTTTGGGATATGAGCTGTATCGACTGTTTTGGGATATACGTTGTATCGACTGTTTTGGGATATGCGCTGTATCGACTGTTTTGGGATATGTGCTGTATCGACTGTTTTGGGATATGTGCTGTATCGACTGTTTTGGGATATGCGCTGTATCGACTGTTTTGGGATATGCGTTGTATCGACTGTTTTGGGATATGCGTTGTATCGACTGTTTTGGGATATATGTTGTATCGACTGTTTTTGGGATATGCGTTTTATCGACTGTTTTGGGATATGAGTTCTGTCGAATGTTTTGGGATATGCGCTGTATTGACTGTTTTGGGATATGCGCTGTATCGACTGTTTTGGGATATGCGCTGTATCGACTGTTTTGGGATATGCGTTGTATCGACTGTTTTGGGATATGAGCTGTATCGACTGTTTTGGGATATGCGTTGTATCGACTGTTTTGGGATATGCGCTGTATCGACTGTTTTGGGATATGCGTTGTATCGACTGTTTTGGGATATGAGCTGTATCGACTGTTTTGGGATATGCGCTGTATCGACTGTTTTGGGATATGCGCTGTATCGACTGTTTTGGGATATGCGTTGTATCGACTGTTTTGGGATATGAGCTGTATCGACTGTTTTGGGATATACGTTTTATCGACTGTTTTGGGATATGCGTTTTATCGACTGTTTTGGGATATGAGTTCTGTCGAATGTTTTGGGATATGCGCTGTATTGACTGTTTTGGGATATACGTTTTATCGACTGTTTTGGGATATGCGCTGTATCGACTGTTTTGGGATATGAGCTGTATCGACTGTTTTGGGATATACGTTTTATCGACTGTTTTGGGATATGCGCTGTATCGACTGTTTTGGGATATGCGTTGTATCGACTGTTTTGGGATATGAGCTGTATCGACTGTTTTGGGATATACGTTTTATCGACTGTTTTGGGATATGCGTTTTATCGACTGTTTTGGGATATGTGCTGTATCGACTGTTTTGGGATATGCGTTGTATCGACTGTTTTGGGATATGCGTTTTATCGACTGTTTTGGGATATGCGCTGTATCGACTGTTTTGGGATATGCGTTGTATTGACTGTTTTGGGATATGCGCTGTATCGACTGTTTTGGGATATGCGTTGTATCGACTGTTTTGGGATATGCGTTTTATCGACTGTTTTGGGATATGCGTTGTATCGACTGTTTTGGAATATGCGTTGTATCGACTGTTTTGGGATATGAGCTGTATCGACTGTTTTGGGATATACGTTTTATCGACTGTTTTGGGATATGCGTTTTATCGACTGTTTTGGGATATGAGCTGTATCGACTGTTTTGGGATATGCGTTTTATCGACTGTTTTGGGATATGAGTTCTGTCGAATGTTTTGGGATATGCGCTGTATCGACTGTTTTGGATATGCGTTGTATCGACTGTTTTGGGATATGCGTTGTATCGACTGTTTTGGGATATGAGCTGTATCGACTGTTTTGGGATATGAGCTGTATCGACTGTTTTGGGATATACGTTTTATCGACTGTTTTGGGATATGAGCTGTATCGACTGTTTTGGGATATACGTTTTATCGACTGTTTTGGGATATACGTTTTATCGACTGTTTTGGGATATACGTTTTATCGACTGTTTTGGGATATGCGTTTTATCGACTGTTTTGGGATATGAGCTGTATCGACTGTTTTGGGATATGCGTTTTATCGACTGTTTTGGGATATGAGCTGTATCGACTGTTTTGGGATATACGTTTTATCGACTGTTTTGGGATATGAGCTGTATCGACTGTTTTGGGATATACGTTTTATCGACTGTTTTGGGATATGCGTTTTATCGACTGTTTTGGGATATGTGCTGTATCGACTGTTTTGGGATATACGTTTTATCGACTGTTTTGGGATATGCGTTTTATCGACTGTTTTGGGATATACGTTTTATCGACTGTTTTGGGATATGCGTTTTATCGACTGTTTTGGGATATGAGCTGTATCGACTGTTTTGGGATATACGTTTTATCGACTGTTTTGGGATATGCGTTTTATCGACTGTTTTGGGATATGAGCTGTATCGACTGTTTTGGGATATGCGTTTTATCGACTGTTTTGGGATATGAGTTCTGTCGAATGTTTTGGGATATGCGCTGTATTGACTGTTTTGGGATATGCGCTGTATCGACTGTTTTGGGATATGAGTTCTGTCGAATGTTTTGGGATATGCGTTGTATTGACTGTTTTGGGATATGCGCTGTATCGACTGTTTAGGGATATGCGCTGTATCGACTGTTTTTGGATATGCGCTGTATCGACTGTTAGTTCCCGACGTTTCGGAGGAGCCTGCAGCCTCTATATTTAGGGCTTATGCATTTAAAGTGAAGTCAAGGACCCTTTTCTTACTCCACACAGACAATGAAGATGGAGGTAACAAGCTCCTGCGAAACGACAGAAAGTACTTATTAATCTACACGGCGTCATATACCAGAGGGACTGGACTTTCACACTGCGTCTCCATTATAAGGACAAATCAATTAATACGGTTGAGGCAAACAACCGCCCTTTAATGTAACAATCACACGAAACATAAATACACTGTGTGGGAAATATGTACAGGTACGTTTTGTTACAGCAGATGGTACAAATATTTACCGCTTTAGTTTAGAGGGTTGAAAAACTGGGCACAGTGCCAGTTGCCTGATCACAGTTCAACTCCGAAGTACCTGGCACTTGTAGTGCAGCGAGCGTGTGCTTGTCAAGAGACAGTGCTGACGAGAAATGCATACAGACAGACAGACAGACAGACGTCACATGAAGTTTCACGTTATATTCACCGTGAATCACGATATCAAATCAAAAGTTTAAAACCAACATATGCACTGTATTTTTACAAGTATGTCAATTACCCCTAAATATGTTTCGGCTTCAACAAGCCATCTTCAGGCACATGTAGAACTTTGTCCCCCTGAAGATGGCTTGTTGAAGCCGAAACATATTTAGGGGTAATTGACTTACTTGTAAGAATACAGTGCATATGTTGGTTTTAAACTTTTGATTTGTCACATGAAGTGTTTGCAGTGGGATGTGTCGATATTATCAGTTGAAAGGCATACGGATGCTAAAGAGATAATTCTGTTTAAAGTACGTTAATTAAACAGGGAGTTCTGATCAGAACGGGAAACCTATTTTCCTGTGAGAATGGTTAGAATGGTGAAATGTAGGGGGTTAGGGAGGCCTAGGTATGTAGCTAGGATGTAAGACGAAGAATGAATTCAACAATTTGGTGAAAAACCTTTCGGAAATCGTCCAACTGGAAATCCCAGTAGGAGACGATAGAGTGACATCAGTTCATTGGGCTGTGAAGAGGTAAAGTCAAATGAAATGGGTCAGTACAGGGTGTTAAAACTAGCGGCGTTGGAGCTACACGTTCTGTCTTCCTTGGTTTTTTTCCCCCTTTATCTTTTTCATTTTCTCTTTATCCCATTATTAATTTCCTTCTTTCCGAAAGTGTGTACGCGTTAGGACCGCTGTGGTGTCCACTTAACCATCGATCCAAGGGGTACTTGAGTGTCTTCAGAAGATACATGCTGTCAGAGCGTGAAGCTGTAATACATTAATATTACGGGCATGTCATAATAATGATAAAGTATGACGGATAGCTCAGAACTAGTAACTTTAAGTTTGAAGCCTGAAATTCCTCTAAACAATATTCAATAATTCAATTCCTGTCTCAAAGAAAACAAATTTCGTCTGCATTAGAAACACCAAGCATTGAAGGCTGTTTAGTTAAATTACTGCTGTTTGTTATTAGAATAAGATGAAACATAAACTGTGATAAGATGTTTGGTTTTCGAACGTTTTAGCGGAGGACACGTGTAGTTTATCACTGCGGTTTAAAGGGTTAACCCGGTAACACTCAATCGGCCCACACTTGGCACAAGCTGGCATAACGATATTGTGCTGCCACCTTGTGCCAGGTGCGTGATGCGAGACTTTGAATAGAAGCATGATCGTGTGAAATTCAAGCTTTAAAAACGAAAAAAAATGAAAAACGCGTTCTTTATGCACGCACACACATAAAGTTACGAAAAGGGGGGGGGCGAAGGATCGATGAGGACTTTGTTAAATTAAGGGCGCAATATTGTATGAAGTTGGGAAACTGTCGTATTGATTTAAAAGTTTTTAAATTGATATTTGCATCAAAACTTCAACTTCTTTACTTTACGATAAAATTGTTGTCATATACAAATTACATTTTTTTTTATAAATTGGACATATTTATTTTTTAAACCTGTGGTCTTCTGGGTAATTACACGGCGTCGTGTGGTAATTATTTACCTATTTATATATTTATTTTTCATTGTAATTAAAAACATGTTAAGGTCTTGAAGGGCCTTCTTATAGTATCAGGTTGGTATCCCTGAAGATGGCCGAGAGGGCCGAAACATGTAGGAGGAGTTAAATAAAAAATTTGTTTTTGATCCAAGAATCTGTGTACCGTGCTGTTTGGTTTACTTAATAATAATAATATAATAATAACCATGGCTCAACAGCCCTATATGTGCCCGGGCCTCCTCTTGCCTCCTCTTTTCGAGGTTACTAAGTCGTGCGCATTCGTGGCAGTTGGTGACTGGTCAACTGGCCGCGCTGATGTTCTATCGATCCTGATGTGTCCGCCAGAGCCATCTGGCAGGCAGTCAGGAGACTTGGGTGAGAAATGGAGGCTTTCAATTTAGCTTACGTAACATTTCTATTCATGCCCGTAAATCTACGACATGGGACCGACGGCTTTACTTCCCCTCCGAAGGAAGTGGTGCTACGGATTTTTATCACCCTTAAAAATCCATCGACCTCGGTCGGGATCGAACCCGCGAACCTTGGGTCCAGTGTCGAGCACGCTAACCACTAGTCCACCGAGGGCGACGGTTGGTTTACTTGATAAAACTAAAGCACACGGTGTTAAATGCAACACAAAAAGGAGCGGTGTTAGTGTAAATTATGACTGTGCAGTGGAAAGGCACGAACAACAAGTGTGTGCCGCGAGCAGTAACTGCCGCTCATTATTATCCGTGCGTTCGCCGAGCTGGGACTATGATTTTTCGCCACACCTGTATTGCGTACTGCCTACCTTCTAAACTGCAGGCGTTTAAGTAAAAAATGTAAATTTCACCCTAGAACAGGCCATGAAGGCCCAGAGAGGGAGTGAAGGTATAGCTCTACTCTTTCTTTAACCTCAGCGCTAGATGGGGGTGGGTGGTGAACGCCACGCCCCGGTCGCTTTACCCCAGGGACTGACCCGGTACCCATTGTACAGGAGACTGGGTGGGCCTGAGGGCCGGTCTGGACGGGTGTTGAAAATCTCGTCCCCACCGGGATTCGATCCCCGGACCGTCCAGCTCGTAGTCTGTGAGATTTATGAAGCAGCTAATGATAGTGTTGCCAGGTCCAAATTGTGTGTATGTGTCATTTGCATGATCTTGATAGCCTGCTGAGTTGTGTACCGCGCTGTTACTGACTGCGTCCAAGGACCGACGACAAGTGTCAACAGGTTCCTGAAATGTCACAGTCGTAACAGTGAGTTCCATACAGGGCGATGTGTGAAACAGACAAATGACAAGGTAGATACTAACTAACTAACTAACTAATTTTTTTCAATGGCTTCGACAGCCCCTTGGGGGCCTATGCCGCCTCATTTTTCGAGGCTTCACGATCACACGTTTAGACACACCACAATCGGTAGGACTCCTCTCGACGAGTGATCAGCTCGTCACACAGACCTCTACCTGACAACACACAACACTCACAACAGACAGACATCCATGCTCCGAACTAACTAACTAACTAACTAACTAAAAATGGTAATTTCACCCTATAACAGGTCATGAAAACCCAGTAGGGAGTAGAGGTATAGCTCTATTCTTTCTTTAACCTCGGTGCTAGATGGGGGTGGGTGGTCAAGGCCACGCCTCGGCCGCTTTACCCCCGGGAAAAGAGACCCGGTACCCATTGTACAGGAGGCTGGGTGGGCCCCAGGGCCGGTCTGGAGAACTATCTAACTGATGAGTAACTAGCTAATTAAATAGCTAACGAACTAGCTAAGTAACTAGCTGAATATATAACTAGCTGCGTAAATAGCTGACTAAGTAGCTGTTGTGAACTAACAATTCCTCGGCTAGTCAAGAAATGTCCTGAATTTTATGGAAGCCAAAGGTTCATCACCGTGCTAACAACAGCTACAGGACGTGAGCTAGTTTGCTCGATAGAAGCTCTAATGCTTGAGCCAACTGTAGGCAGTTTATTGACTGTTTATGAATACAAAGACCAACGGTAAGGTGCGGCGATTTTATTGTCTGCCAACACATTACAGGTTACAAGAATTATTTGAAGAAAACGCGTACTTCAGTAGACGTACTTCAGTAGACGTACTTCAGTAGCCGTACTTCAGTAGACGTACTTCAGTAGACGTACTTCAGTAGCCGTACTTCAGTAGACGTACTTCAGTAGACGTACTTCAGTAGACGTACTTCAGTAGACGTACTTCAGTAGACGTACTTCAGTAGACGTACTTCAGTAGACGTACTTCAGTAGACGTACTTCATAGCCGTACTTCAGTAGCCGTACTTCAGTAGACGTACTTCAGTAGACGTACTTCAGTAACGTACTTCAGTAGACGTACTTCAGTAGACGTACTTCAGTAGACGTACTTCAGTAGACGTACTTCAGTAGACGTACTTCAGTAGACGTACTTCAGTAGACGTACTTCAGTAGACGTACTTCAGTAGCCGTACTTCAGTAGACGTACTTCAGTAGACGTACTTCAGTAGACGTACTTCAGTAGACGTACTTCAGTAGACGTACTTCAGTAGCCGTACTTCAGTAGACGTACTTCAGTAGACGTACTTCAGTAGCCGTACTTCAGTAGACGTACTTCAGCAGACGTACTTCAGTAGACGTACTTCAGAGACGTACTTCAGCAGACCGTACTTCAGTAGACGTACTTCAGTAGACGTACTTCAGTAGACCGTACTTCAGTAGACGTACTTCAGTAGACCGTACTTCAGTAGACGTACTATCAGTAGACGTACTTCAGTAGACGTACTTCAGTAGACGTACTTCAGTAGACGTACTTCAGTAGACGTACTTCAGTAGACGTACTTCAGTAGACGTACTTCAGTAGACGTACTTCAGTAGACGTACTTCAGTAGACGTACTTCAGTAGACGTACTTCAGCAGACGTACTTCAGCAGACGTACTTCAGCTAGACGTACTTCAGCAGACGTACTTCAGTAGACGTACTTCAGTAGACGTACTTCAGTAGACGTACTTCAGTAGACGTACTTCAGTAGACGTACTTCAGTAGACGTACTTCAGTAGACGTACTTCAGTAGACGTACTTCAGTAGCCGTACTTCAGTAGACGTACTTCAGTAGACGTACTTCAGTAGACGTACTTCAGTAGACGTACTTCAGTAGACGTACTTCAGTAGACGTACTTCAGTAGACGTACTTCAGTAGACGTACTTCAGTAGACGTACTTCAGTAGACGTACTTCAGTAGACGTACTTCAGTAGACGTACTTCAGTAGACGTAATTCAGTAGACGTACTTCAGTAGACGTACTTCAGTAGACGTACTTCAGTAGACGTACTTCAGTAGACGTACTTCAGTAGACGTACTTCAGTAGACGTACTTCAGTAGACGTACTTCAGTTGACGTACTTCAGTAGACGTACTTCAGTAGACGTACTTCAATAGCCGTACTTCAGTAGACGTACTTCAGTAGACTTACTTCAGTAGCCGTACTTCAGTAGACGTACTTCAATAGACGTACTTCAGTAGACGTACTTCAGTAGACGTACTTCAGTAGACGTACTTCAGTAGCCGTACTTCAGTAGACGTACTTCAGTAGACGTACTTCAGTAGCCGTACGAAGTTATATTTAAGAAACAACAAATAACAAAAACCGTAATATATCTACCAGACCCGACGCCTTTACGAGCAGTCTACATAAAACGTATCTTAATTGTGGCCATCATACCCCAGATAGCGCAGAACTGACGCACGTCTGCTAACAATACGAAACACACTTGTAACACGCCTGACTCCGGATCCATTTGAGCCCGCACGTACGTGTTTACTGTGCATAATACTGCCCATATTACTTGAAGCAGCCCACGCAGTTTCACCTACGCCTTTTAAATTATGTATATAAACACTATCTTTGACCAAACGTCGCGGTATTTCAGTCAGTATATTCGCTGGAATATGGGCTGGATGTCGGAGGTATCATGGTTCGTTTCCCGCCTGGCCAAAAAAGATTTCTCTCTCTCTCCAAAGCGTCAAGACCGGCTATGCGGCCCACCCAGCATCGTATTCAATGGACACCGTGGGCTCTTTCAAAGGGGATAAAGCGGCCGGAGTGTGACGCCAACCTCAAATTTCTGTTAGTGTCGGCGCTAACAGTGAGTGGAATTACAGTCTCACTGTCCCATATGCCTTCGACATTAAGGACAGAAGTATACTCTCTCGAAACGTCGGTAACACGTACCAGACAACAACGTCGGTAACACGTAACAGACAACATAACGTCGGTAACACGTACGAGACAACATAACGTCGGTAACACGTACCAGACAACATAACGTCGGTAACACGTACGAGACAACATAACGTCGGTAACACGTACCAGACAACATAACGTCGGTAACACGTACGAGACAACATAACGTCGGTAACACGTACCAGACAACATAACGTCGGTAACACGTACGAGACAACATAACGTCGGTAACACGTACCAGACAACATAACGTCAGTAACACGTACCAGGCAACATAACGTCGGTAACACGTACCAGACAACATAACGTCAGTAACACGTACCAGGCAACATAACGTCGGTAACACGTACCAGACAACATAACGTCGGTAAAACGTACCAGAAAACATAACGTCGTTAACACGTACCAGACAACATAACGTCGGTAACACGTACGAGACAACATAACGTCGTTAACACGCACCAGACAACATAACGTCGGTAACACGTACCAGACAACATAACGTCGGTAAAACGTACCAGAAAACATAACGTCGTTAACACGTACCAGACAACATAACGTCGGTAACACGTACCAGACAACATAACGTCGTTAACACGCACCAGACAACATAACGTCGGTAACACGTACCAGACAACATAACGTCGGTAAAACGTACCAGAAAACATAACGTCGTTAACACGTACCAGACAACATAACGTCGGTGAAACGTACCAGACAACATAACGTAGGTAACACGTACCAGACAACATAACGTCGGTAACACGTACCAGAAAACATAACGTCGGTAACACGCACCAGAAAAAAATAACGTCGGTAACACGTACCAGACAACATAACGTCGGTAAAACGTACCAGAAAGCATAACGTCGTTAACACGTACCAGACAACATAACGTCGGTGAAACGTACCAGACAACATAACGTCGGTAACACGTACCAAACAACATAACGTCGTTAACACGCACCAGACAACATAACGTCGGTAACACGTACCAGACAACATAACGTCGGTAAAACGTACCAGAAAACATAACGTCGTTAACACGCACCAGACAACATAACGTCGGTAACACGTACCAGAAAACATAACGTCGTTAACACGTACCAGACAACATAACGTCGGTAAAACGTACCAGAAAACATAACGTCGTTAACACGTACCAGACAACATAACGTCGGTGAAGCGTACCAGACAACATAACGTCGGTAACACGTACCAGACAACATACCGTCGGTAACACGTACCAGAAAACATAACGTCGGTAACACGTACCAGAAAAAATAACGTCGGTAACACGTACCAGACAACATAACGTCGGTAAAACGTACCAGAAAACATAACGTCGTTAACACGTACCAGACAACATAACGTCGGTGAAACGTACCAGACAACATAACGTCGGTAACACGTACCAGACAACATAACGTCGGTAACACGTACCAGAAAACATAACGTCGGTAACACGTACCAGAAAAAATAACGTCGGTAACACGTACCAGACAACATAACGTCAGTAACACGTACCAGACAACATAACGTCGGTAACACGTACCAGAAAACATAACGTCGGTAACACGTACCAGACAACATAACGTCGGTAACACGTACCAGACAACATAACGTCGGTAACACGTACCAGAAAACATAACGTCGGTAACACGCACCAGAAAAAATAACGTCGGTAACACGTACCAGACAACATAACGTCGGTAAAACGTACCAGAAAGCATAATGTCGTTAACACGTACCAGACAACATAACGTCGGTAACACGTACCAGACAACATAACGTCGGTAACACGTACCAGACAACATAACGTCGGTAACACGTTTGTAAAAGCGAGCAGCTTCAGGTCAGTTCAGCGCTTACGTCGGGCTTACGCAGCGTCATAAAATGAAAAGCCTACATTTGAGCACACGGTGCAATGAACGGATTTGTAAAAAACGGCAATGAATAGATGTCTGCAGAAGGCGAAGGCGGACGACCGCTTGGCCAGTTAAGTGACTTCGTGTGCTTAAGGAAGGGCAGTGCAAGGCACGGCTTTGAGTTGCTTACAAGTGCTTACTTAGACAGCTGACTGTAACACAAACTTGTCATTACATACGTTATGTAATTTTATGTTGTCATTACATGGTTACGTCATAACTGAATATACAGAGTAAAGAAGTTATTTTATTTAACGACGCTCTCAGACTCTCAGGTTAATTGACATCGAATGGTAGGATGAATACTGAATAACAAATTGGACAGGGATGTGGAAGGAAGTGTCCGTAGTTTCCTTCCTAACTCACCCTCTTCTCTGCTACTGCCGCCCCATTCAGCCCTTGACCACCTCAAACACAATACTTCATCGGTACTTATCTAGTGCTTTGGTTTTCCAGCCTTTAATATTCATGATCTGTATATCTTGTTATGTGCTATATAACCATCTGTATATCTTGTTATGTGCTATCTAACCATCTGTATATCTTGTTATGTGCTATCTAACCATCTGTATATCTTGTTATGTGCTATCTAACCATCTGTATATCTTGTTATGTGCTATCTAACCATCTGTATATCTTGTTATGTGCTATCTAACCATCTGTATATCATGTTATGTGCTATCTAACCATCTGTATATCTTGTTATGTGCTATCTAACCATCTGTATATCTTGTTATGTGCTATCTAACCATCTGTATATCTTGTTATGTGCTATCTAACCATCTGTATATCTTGTTATGTGCTATCTAACCATCTGTATATCTTGTTATGTGCTATCTAACCATCTGTATATCTTGTTATGTGCTATCTAACCATCTGTATATCTTGTTATGTGCTATATAACCATCAGTATATCTTGTTATGTGCTATATAACCATCTGTATATCTTGTTATGTGCTATCTAACCATCTGTATATCTTGTTATGTGCTATCTAACCATCTGTATATCTTGTTATGTGCTATCTAACCATCTGTATATCTTGTTATGTGCTATCTAACCATCTGTATATCTTGTTATGTGCTATCTAACCATCTGTATATCTTGTTATGTGCTATCTAACCATCTGTATATCTTGTTATGTGCTATCTAACATCTGTATATCTTGTATGTGTTATCTAACCATCTGTATATCTTGTTATGTGCTATCTAACCATCTGTATATCTTCTTTTGTGCTATCTAACCATCTGTATATCTTGTTATGTGCTATCTAACCATCAGTATATCATGTTATGTGCTGTATAACCATCTGTATATCTTGTTATGTGCTATCTAACCATCTGTATATCTTGTTATGTGCTATCAACCATCTGTATATCTTCTTTTGTGCTATCAAACCATCTGTATATCTGTTATGTGCTATATAACCATCAGTATATCATGTTATGTGCTGTATAACCATCAGTATATCATGTTATGTGCTGTATAACCATCAGTATATCATGTTATGTGCTATATAACCATCAGTATATCATGTTATGTGCTGTATAACCATCAGTATATCATGTTATGTGCTATATAACCATCAGTATATCATGTTATGTGCTATCTAACCAGCTGTATATCTTCTTTTGTGCTATATAACCAACTTTATACCTTATTCTGTGTTATTTATGTGGCGGAAGGTCTTCCCTTTTTCTTCGTACATTCTGGTTTCGCAAAGTTAGTTTCATTCATGGTTTCATACCTTCTGGTCTTACAACTTGTCTCAGCCACCCCCCTGTTCCGGTTTTTACCAATTTTATTACACAGATGTGCCCCGACTTATTTAAGCAATAGTTATGTTGCGTAAGATCCGGCACTAGTCACAATTTAGTCTACATATGGTCAGCTATACCACGGTCAGCTATACATATACATACAACAGAGTCCAGTTGAAATCCAAACTCCAACACAATGGAACCTGATCGGCAGCAGCATGACTGCCCCGCCATCTGTGTTATCGCCCATCAGTATTCTTCCGCCACCTTCCTCTCATTGCGCTTTCATTCCCGCAAGGAAAATCTCGGCATGCTTTAAAAAATCTTATTATATCACTTCTTTACTTGTTTAAAATTCCGTAAGCCTGAAACTGCGTAACCTGATATTGCATAAGTCTGGGTTTGTCTGTACTGCATTGGGTTCCATATAAAGTTGATACAGTTCCTGGTACCTACTACGCCATATACCATTATCATTAACTGGATTATCTATTTTCCTGAGAATCTTCCTTTCCAGTATTTTTCTACATACTATCCCCGTATTGCCTGAAGGGTCACAGTAAAATTCCGTCGTACAGCTTCAGCAGCGTTCGATCCACCTGTTGCTGACGGCACTTACGAGGTGTCACTTGTATCGCTTTTCTCCGCAGGAATTGTGAACCGCGGGGACTCGTTCCGCCGACGGCGTTCCCGCAGCAACAGCCTAGTGCCACCCCACATCCTGACGTCACCACCTGCCCCCGATGGCACGCCGCCCGCCAGCCCGGCCCTCGCAGTTACTGAGCCTCCACCCGAAGTGGTCACCTACACAGTCGCCATGATCGGGGCGCAGGGCGTCGGGAAATCGGCCCTGGTCAGCCAGTTTATGACGTCGGAGTGCATCAACGCGTATGACAGGCAGAGAGGTTAGTTGTTACCGGTCTGAAGTGCTTACAGGCAGAGAGGTTAGTTGTTACCTGTCTGAAGTGCTTACAGGCAGAGAGGTTAGTTGTTACCGGTCTGACATGCTAAAGGCAGAGAGGTTAGTTGTTACCGGTCTGACATGCTTACAGGCAGAGAGGTTAGTTGTTACCGGTCTGAAGTGCTTACAGGCAGAGAGGTTAGTTGTTACCGGTCTGAAGTGCTTACAGGCAGAGAGGTTAGCTGTTACCAGTCTGAAGTGCTTACAGGCAGAGAGGTTAGTTGTTACCGGTCTGAAGTGCTTACAGGCAGAGAGGTTAGTTGTTACCGGTCTGAAGTGCTTACAGGCAGAGAGGTTAGTTGTTACCGGTCTGAAGTGCTTACAGGCAGAGAGGTTAGCTGTTACCGGTCTGAAGTGCTTACAGGCAGAGAGGTTAGTTGTTACCGGTCTGAAGTGCTTACAGGCAGAGAGGTTAGTTGTTACCGGTCTGAAGTGCTTACAGGCAGAGAGGTTAGTTGTTACCGGTCTGAAGTGCTTACAGGCAGAGAGGTTAGTTTATTACCGGTCTGAAGTGCTTACAGGCAGAGAGGTTAGTTGTTACCGTCTGAAGTTCTTACAGGCAGAGAGGTTAGTTATTACCGGTCTGAAGTGCTTACAGGCAGAGAGGTTAGTTGTTACCGGTCTGAAGTTCTTACAGGCAGAGAGGTTAGTTGTTACCGGTCTGAAGTTCTTACAGGCAGAGAGGTTAGTTGTTACCGGTCTGAAGTTCTTACAGGCAGAGAGGTTAGTTGTTACCGGTCTGAAGTGCTTACAGGCAGAGAGGTTAGTTGTTACCGGTCTGAAGTTCTTACAGGCAGAGAGGTTAGTTGTTACCGGTCTGAAGTGCTTACAGGCAGAGAGGTTAGTTGTTACCGGTCTGAAGTGCTTACAGGCAGAGAGGTTAGTTGTTACCGGTCTGAAGTGCTTACAGACAGAGAGGTTAGTTGTTACCGGTCTGAAGTTCTTACAGGCAGAGAGGTTAGTTGTTACCGGTCTGAAGTTCTTACAGGCAGAGAGGTTAGTTGTTACCGGTCTGAAGTTCTTACAGGCAGAGAGGTTAGTTGTTACCGGTCTGAAGTTCTTACAGGCAGAGAGGTTAGTTGTTACCGGTCTGAAGTTCTTACAGGCAGAGAGGTTAGTTGTTACCGGTCTGAAGTTCTACAGGCAGAGAGGTTAGTTGTTACCGGTCTGAAGTTCTTACAGGCAGAGAGGTTAGTTGTTACCGGTCTGAAGTTCTTACAGGCAGAGAGGTTAGTTGTTACCGGTCTGAAGTTCTTACAGGCAGAGAGGTTAGTTGTTACCGGTCTGAAGTGCTTACAGGCAGAGAGGTTAGTTGTTACCGTCTGAAGTGCTTACAGACAGAGAGGTTAGTTGTTACCGGTCTGAAGTTCTTACAGGCAGAGAGGTTAGTTGTTACCGGTCTGAAGTGCTTACAGGCAGAGAGGTTAGTTGTTACCGGTCTGAAGTGCTTACAGACAGAGAGGTTAGTTGTTACCGGTCTGAAGTTCTTACAGGCAGAGAGGTTAGTTGTTACCGGTCTGAAGTTCTTACAGGCAGAGAGGTTAGTTGTTACCGGTCTGAAGTTCTTACAGGCAGAGAGGTTAGTTGTTACCGGTCTGAAGTTCTTACAGGCAGAGAGGTTAGTTGTTACCGGTCTGAAGTTCTTACAGGCAGAGAGGTTAGTTGTTACCGGTCTGAAGTTCTTACAGGCAGAGAGGTTAGTTGTTACCGGTCTGAAGTTCTTACAGGCAGAGAGGTTAGTTGTTACCGGTCTGAAGTTCTTACAGGCAGAGAGGTTAGTTGTTACCGGTCTGAAGTTCTTACAGGCAGAGAGGTTAGTTGTTACCGGTCTGAAGTGCTTACAGGAAGAGAGGTTAGTTGTTACCGGTCTGAAGTGCTTACAGACAGAGAGGTTAGTTGTTACCGGTCTGAAGTGCTTACAGGCAGAGAGGTTAGTTGTTACCGGTCTGAAGTGCTTACAGGCAGAGAGGTTAGTTGTTACCGGTCTGAAGTGCTTACAGGCAGAGAGGTTAGTTGTTACCGGTCTGAAGTGCTTACACATCAACACAGGTTACTGCAATATCACGGCAGTTCTGTTAGCCTGTCGCAACCTCAAGGAAACAAACTACTTGGAAGACCTAGACTAGATGGGAGATTAATGTACGTTGTGCGACGTTTGAATGCTCATAGTGCTGAGGATTCAGGTCTTCTAGGAGTGATTTCCGGCTTTTCGAAAGAACGTACGCATTCTTCTTGGACCTTCTGGCCCTTGAAGATGAAAGCACTACGTTCCTTCGAAACGTCGGGAACTACTTATTGAAAGCTCAGATTATACAGCGGCTAATGGTGGGATGATTAGCGAATAATGAACTGGAAAGGATGTGATATAAAGCGGTCGTGGCCTGACTTTAGGAACTATCCCGGAATTTGTCTGATGTCATTAAGCGAAACCATGAAAGGTCAGGATAGTCAGCTTCCGGGTTTGAACCCGGAACCTTCCTAATAAGAAGCAAGATTGCTAACCACGACTTTCTGTGAGGATAATATTAAAATGAACATTTAAAAAGAGGAATGGGTGGACGGAGTTATGAGTAATTGTTGGAAATAGTGTCCAGGGGTGGGCTCTTATTACCACGATAATAGGGTCCAGTGGTGGGCTCTTATTACCACGATAATAGGGTCCAGTGGTGGGCTCTTATTACCACGATAATAGGGTCCAGTGGTGGGCTCTTATTACCACGATAATAGGGTCCAGTGGTGGGCTCTTATTACCACGATAATAGGGTCCAGTGGTGGGCTCTTATTACCACGATAATAGGGTCCAGTGATGGGCTCTTATTACCACGATAATAGGGTCCAGTGGTGGGCTCTTATTACCACGATAATAGGGTCCAGTGGTGGGCTCTTATTACCACGATAATAGGGCCCAGTGATGGGCTCTTATTACCACGATAATAGGGTCCAGTGGTGGGCTCTTATTACCATGGCAATAGGGTCCAGTGGCAGGTTCTTATGAGCACGATAATATGGTCCAGTGGTGGGCTCTTATTACCATGGTAATAGGGTCCAGTGGCAGGTTCTTATGAGCACGATAATAGGGTCCAGTGGTGGGCTCTTATTACCATGGTAATAGGGTCCAGTGATGGACTCTTATTACCATGGTAATAGGGTCCAGTGATGGGCTCTTATTACCATGGTAATAGGGTCCAGTGGCAGGTTCTTATGAGCACGATAATAGGGTCCAGTGGTGGGCTCTTATTACCATGGTAATAGGGTCCAGTGATGGGCTCTTATTACCATGGTAATAGGGTCCAGTGGCAGGTTCTTATGAGCACGATAATAGGGTCCAGTGGTGGGCTCTTATTACCATGGTAATAGGGTCCAGTGATGGGCTCTTATTACCATGGTAATAGGGACCATTCTTCGTTCATAGGACGTGGGGAATATCTTCATTAGGTAAGCAACTATAAGCTCTCCCAGCGGTATTAATGCAGACTCCTGTTTCGGATGACGTTGCTACCTCCATCTTCAAAATTTAAAACCCTGAAGATGGAGGCAGTAAAATACTCCATAACGCTGGTAACTACCTATCAACAAGCCTGCATATTTTAAGAAGACTTGAATGTTCAAATGTCAGCTTCTCGACAAGGGCCTTACTGCACGCAGCTAATTTCTGATAATTGTGAATGTGCACAGTATTCATTATTTCTAAATCAAAGTAGTCACTATTACAACTATGTTACATGTAAGTTACTTTACATAACTTGATACAGAACGTATTAATAACAGTAGCTGTGTTGAAAGGATTATGGAATTGAATTCATTTGTGCATACGTATATAGCTAACACAGCGGAATGCAGCAAGTGGAAATAAAAAAAATACCTTCTCGAAACTAGTTGCACCTGGTACGAAGATGTAACTTTAGAAAGAAGCACTTCCATTGTGCCAAAAATCACAGACGTGATGGCAGTTCAAAGCTTCTGAAGTAGGAGTGACTGTTACTATCTCCAGGCATCGGTAAAGCAATCCCTTTACAGGCCTGGACAGGCCCTTAGGGTTACAGGAGGTTGAGGCTCCCAGATTTCTAGACAATCGGGACATGAAGGTGGTAAGGTTGTCAGCCCTACGCACCGGCCGCCTTTACCCCTCAGGAAATACTCCTGGTACTCGTTTGTATCAGAGGCTGAGTCGACCCCAGGGCCATAGTGCGGCCGAAAGGATTATGTCAATGAAAAATTCCAATGACACCATCGGGAATCGAACCCGTGATGGGATGTGTTGAAAAATACTAGCAAAACTACTATAACATTTTGTAAAATTATGTTTATGTTTTGTGGCCACGTTACGTGCAAATGGACAGACATAAACTAACGGCTCGCTTTTATTTTTTAAGCTTTCCTTTCCTGTCGCCTTAACGTAACCATTTACATTCCATCACATTTCTGTCACAATATCACATTTCACGTTACACAGGATGTTTCTTACCACAGAATATTACAAGCGACAAAGTTCCGCTATATCTTTGTTCATGTATATGCAATTCACAACTCTCCGTACGTGCACCGATACATGTGCTATATGTCTACTACTGCACACAGATAAACGCGCAGAGCCAAAAACAAATATTACGAAACACATAACGATAATGGAAGCCGTATTCGAAACCGTTCAGAAATTCTATATCCGGTTTCATGTTACACATTCCTAGGTGACAATACAAAGAGGAGCCGAGCAGTTATCTCTGGGCAACGAGCGACTTCACAAACGTAAACCAAAACGAATACAGACGCTAGCGTCCGGACGCAACAAGTCCCTCAGCGCAACTAGCACACCTGCTTGTTTTTGACACGTTCACACGAAATACGTCACGTGACAGACGCCGACACAAGCACATGATGAGCACAACATAGTGTCCCTTTTATCGTGTCCCTGTGCATGGCAGCTGTCACAGAATGTCTCGGCGGAAGCAGGCATTCAGTGTGATAAACCTCCCGTGCTCATGGACATGATAAAAGAGACATCCTGTATACAATGAAGCGCTCATAACCTATATTTGAGAAATACTATGCCTTTCGAATTAGAGCACGAGATGGGCTAGACATGCAGCACGCAAAGAGAAATAAGAAAATGTATACTAAATAAGGGCCAAAACTAATTTATTTAACGATGCTGACAGCAATTGAGGTTAGACAGCGTCAGATAATTGAAGAATTAGTAAATCATTTGTTAGGAAATAAGGTGCCGTGACCCGAGATGAGTTACCATGCTTCGGTTCACCCGACAGAATTGAGAAAAAATTCTAAAGGCTCAGTGAAGATTGTGGGGCTGCGAGTTGAGTTTGAACTGGGACATACGGAATACCAATCAGGGGTCAAACATAAAGCAATCCCATTACAAGCCTAGACAGGCCCTTAGGGTTCCAGGAGGTTGAGGCTCACAGATTTATAGACAATCGGCACATGAAAGTGGTAAGGTTGTCAGCCCTAAGCACCGGCCGCCTTTACCCGCCAGGAAATATTCCTGGTACTCATTTCTGTTAGAGGCTGAGTCGACCATCGGGAATCGAACCCGCGACCTTCCGTCTTGTAGCGCAGTGCCTCAACCAACTGCGCCACCGCGTGCCAGGGACCAAAGGAAGAGATATAAAAATGTTCTTAGAGACACAACGTACAAGGGTGTAAGAATGAACTGACCCGGGTGGAGGGGATGGGGGTTCAGTAGCCGACTGTTGCAATCACGGCGAATTTCTTGGCCCAGCTGAGCCACTGTTAGCTTCTCAACAAGGTCTCTGTTTCGCGGAGTTAGCGAAGTATTCAGGGAGCAGTTCTGTGACCAAGCTAAATTCTACAGACGCTAATGTCCACCTTCAAGTCAAAGCACAAAAACACTTGATGTACGAACTAACACACTGCAAAGTAAAGAGCAACACAGTACTCACGGTTACAAGTTTCACTCGCAGTCTGTCTGTCTGTCGTGTCAGCAAACCTTTAACGTTCTCGTTGCTGCAACCAATTTTCATTTCCAAGTTAGTAGCGCGACTAGGCTAAGGACTGCATGATTGAACAATGGGGATTCGATTCCCGGACAGGAAAGAATATTTATCTTCCCCTAGGCCTCCAGATAGGTTGTGCGGTCCACACAGCCTACTATCTAATGGGTACCGGGAGCACCTTCTATGGGTGTAAAGTGGCCGGGGCGTGAAACTTGTCTTGTACCTCCGATGTCCAGGTTAGAAATACACGGATTAACTCCACTCCCCCTCTACGTATTTTCAGGACAGGTGCTTAATTTAGCGTAGGAACAACTTTATAAAATTTCCCTCTTTGTAAATTGTGGTTTAAGATTAGGTGCCTGAAAACTACTGCTGTTTAAGGACAAAAGCAGGTCATTATTCTTGAACTACTTGATCCTTGAGGATGGGACGGATGTTGTCCCGAAACGTCGATAACCAACTACATATCATTTACCTTCTATTATCCCCGTCATCATCCTCCCATAACAGCGAACACACCATGAGATACGGATGTAATTTCATTCTGAGTCTGTCTTACGACAGGTCCGTAGCCTCTTCATTCTGCAGTCTGTCTTACGACAGGTCCGAAGCCTCTTCATTCTGCAGTCTGTCTACGACAGGTCCGAAGCCTCTTCATTCTGCAGTCTGTCTTACGACAGTCCGTAGCCTCTTCATTCTGCAGTCTGTCTACGACAGGTCCGAAGCCTCTTCATTCTGTAGTCTGTCTTACGACAGGTCCGTAGCCTCTTCATTCTGCAGTCTGTCTTACGACAGGTCCGAAGCCTCTTCATTCTGTAGTCTGTCTTACGACAGTCCGTAGCCTCTTCATTCTGCAGTCTGTCTTACGACAGGTCCGTAGCCTCTTCATTCTGTAGTCTGTCTTACGACAGGTCCGTAGCCTCTTCATTCTGCAGTCTGTCTTACGACAGTCCGTAGCCTCTTCATTCTGTAGTCTGTCTTACGACAGGTCCGTAGCCTCTTCATTCTGCAGTCTACCTTACAACAGGTCCGTAGCCTCTTCATTCTGTAGTCTGTCTTACGACAGGTCCGTAGCCTCTTCATTCTGCAGTCTGTCTTACGACAGGTCCGTAGCCTCTTCATTCTGTAGTCTGTCTTACGACAGTCCGTAGCCTCTTCATTCTGCAGTCTGTCTTACGACGGGTCCGTAGCTTCTTCACTCTGCAGTCTGTCTTACGACAGGTCCGTAGCCTCTTCCAAAGCAAGTTCTCCACAGAGTGCGATCTAGTACTTCCTCTTTCAATTTCCAGTATCTTCTCTTTTCCTTAAGGTCATCCAGTAACTGCTTACGTCTTCTCCCTCGTCTTCCCGTCATTTCTATCCTTCCCTCTAACTTTCCTTCAATCACATGTTTCAGAAGGCAGTTCCTACGCAAGATGTGACCAATCCAGTTAGCCTTTCTTCTTTTTATTGTATGTACGATATTCCTCTCCTCCTTAACTCTCTGTAATACTTCATTTCTCACACGATCTGTCCAACTGATCTTCTCCATTCTTCTCCAGCACCACATATCAAAACTACATACAACTGTACCGCAATACTGGCACATCGCTTTGACAACTCAACTCAACCTAAGTCAGCTTAGTTTCCTTCCACATTATCAAATTTCATTATTGACTAACCCTTTAATCATCCTGTCATTCTAATGCACTAGTCTGTCTATTGAATCAGTCATTAAATGAAAATAGGTAAACAATATCTGATCCAGTGACTTACATTAACGTGTCATTACGTCTAATTATGCCACCTAATCTGAAGGCCCCTTTGTTTGCTTGTTATTTACCATTCACTGTCACGGAATATGGAGACTAGCGATAAGTTACGCAGTGCGATGCATTGCGTATACACAATACGCGTTAATGAAATGCAACTGTCATCACAAATGTACATAATTAGAGCAGTACGGTTGCCTCGGTCCATAATTAGGTTTGAAGTCTGTAACTTTCCATAAGGGAATAAAAAATGTAAATTGTGTGCTAACGTCTGTGCATGATTTTGAAGCAATGAAAATTCAATCAGCCAATTGGTTTAGCGTCGCCATAGTGACGCTGTCTTCAAAACAGATGAGCGCAGTTTGTCGCAATAACAACGTCTGTTAGACAGAATCTACAAGAGTAAGGTCACGTGTTTACCATTGGTATAAGGTCACGTGTGTATCATTGGTATAAGGTCACGTGTGTAACATTGGTATAAGGTCACGTGTGTACCATTGTTATAAGGTCACGTGTGTAACATTGGTATAAGGTCACGTGCTGTAACATTGGTATAAGGTCACGTGTGTAACATTGGTATAAGGTCACGTGTGTAACATTGGTATAAGGTCACGTGTGTAACATTGGTATAAGGTCACGTGCTTAACATTGGTATAAGGTCACGTGTGTAACATTGGTATAAGGTCACGTGTGTACCATTGGTATAAGGTCACGTGTGTAACATTGGTATAAGGTCACGTGTGTAACATTGGTATAAGGTCACGTGTGTAACATTGGTATAAGGTCACGTGTGTAACATTGGTATAAGGTCACGTGTGTAACATTGGTATAAGGTCACGTGTGTACCATTGGTATAAGGTCACGTGTGTAACATTGGTATAAGGTCACGTGCTTAACATTGGTATAAGGTCACGTGTGTAACATTGGTATAAGGTCACGTGTGTACCATTGGTATAAGGTCACGTGTGTAACATTGGTATAAGGTCACGTGTGTAACATTGGTATAAGGTCACGTGTGTAACATTGGTATAAGGTCACGTGTGTAACATTGGTATAAGGTCACGTGTGTAACCATTGGTATAAGGTCACGTGTGTACCATTGGTATAAGGTCACGTGTGTAACATTGGTATAAGGTCACGTGTGTAACATTGGTATAAGGTCACGTGTGTAACATTGGTATAAGGTCACGTGTGTAACATTGGTATAAGGTCACGTGTGTACCATTGGTATAAGGTCACGTGTGTAACATTGGTATAAGGTCACGTGTGTAACATTGGTATAAGGTCACGTGTGTAACATTGGTATAAGGTCACGTGTGTACCATTGGTATAAGGTCACGTGTGTAACATTGGTATAAGGTCACGTGTGTAACATTGGTATAAGGTCACGTGTGTAACATTGGTATAAGGTCACGTGTGTAACATTGGTATAAGGTCACGTGTGTAACATTGGTTATAAGGTCACGTGTGTACCATGGTATAAGGTCACGTGTGTAACATTGGTATAAGGTCACGTGTGTAACATTGGTATAAGGTCACGTGTGTAACATTGGTATAAGGTCACGTGTGTAACATTGGTATAAGGTCACGTGTGTAACATTGGTATAAGGTCACGTGTGTAACATTGGTATAAGGTCACGTGTGTAACATTGGTATAAGGTCACGTGTGTAACATTGGTATAAGGTCACGTGTGTACCATTGGTATAAGGTCACGTGTGTAACATTGGTATAAGGTCACGTGTGTAACATTGGTATAAGGTCACGTGTGTAACATTGGTATATGGTCACGTGTGTAACATTGGTATAAGGTCACGTGCTTAACATTGGTATAAGGTCACGTGCTTAACATTGGTATAAGGTCACGTGCTTAACATTGGTATAAGGTCACGTGTGTAACATTGGTATAAGGTCACGTGTGTAACATTGGTATAAGGTCACGTGTGCAACATTGGTATAAGGTCACGTGTGTAACATTGGTATAAGGTCACGTGCTTAACATTGGTATAAGGTCACGTGTGTAACATTGGTATAAGGTCACGTGTGTAACATTGGTATAAGGTCACGTGTGTAACATTGGTATAAGGTCACGTGTGTAACTTGGTATAAGGTCACGTGTGTAACTTGGTATAAGGTCACGTGTGTAACATTGGTATAAGGTCACGTGCTTAACATTGGTATAAGGTCACGTGCGTAACATTGGTATAAGGTCACGTGTGTAACATTGGTATAAGGTCAGTGTGTAACATTGTATAAGGTCACGTGTTGTACATTGGTTTAAGGTCACGTGTGTAACATTGGTATAAGGTCACGTGTGTAACATTGGTATAAGGTCACGTGTGTAACATTGGTATAAGGTCACGTGTGTAACATTGGTATAAGGTCACGTGTGTAACATTGGTATAAGGTCACGTGTGTAACATTGGTATAAGGTCACGTGTGTAACATTGGTATAAGGTCACGTGTGTAACATTGGTATAAGGTCACGTGTTAACATTGGTATAAGGTCACGTGTGTAACATTGGTATAAGGTCACGTGTGTAACATTGGTATAAGGTCACGTGTGTAACATTGGTATAAGGTCACGTGCTTAACATTGGTATAAGGTCACGTGTGTAACATTGGTATAAGGTCACGTGTGTAACATTGGTATAAGGTCACGTGTGTAACATTGGTATAAGGTCACGTGTGTAACATTGGTATAAGGTCACGTGTGTAACATTGGTATAAGGTCACTGTGTGTAACATTGGTATAAGGTCACGTGTGTAACATTGGTATAAGGTCACGTGTGTAACATTGGTATAAGGTCACGTGTGTAACATTGGTATAAGGTCACGTGTGTAACATTGGTATAAGGTCACGTGTGTACCATTGGTTATAAGGTCACGTGTGTACCATTGGTATAAGGTCACGTGTGTAACATTGGTATAAGGTCACGTGTGTAACATTGGTATAAGGTCACGTGTGTAACATTGGTATAAGGTCACGTGCTTAACATTGGTATAAGGTCACGTGTGTAACATTGGTATAAGGTCACGTGTGTAACATTGGTATAAGGTCACGTGTGTAACATTGGTATAAGGTCACGTGCGTTAACATTGGTATAAGGTCACGTGTGTAACATTGGTATAAGGTCACGTGTGTAACATTGGTATAAGGTCACGTGTGTAACATTGGTATAAGGTCACGTGTGTAACATTGGTATAAGGTCACGTGTGTAACATTGGTATAAGGTCACGTGGTAACATTGGTATAAGGTCACGTGTTAACATTGGTATAAGGTCACGTGTGTAACATTGGTATAAGGTCACGTGTGTAACATTGGATAAGGTCACGTGTGTACCATTGGTATAAGGTCACGTGTGTACCATTGGTATAAGGTCACGTGTGTAACATTGGTATAAGGTCACGTGTGTAACATTGGTATAAGGTCACGTGTGTAACATTGGTATAAGGTCACGTGCTTAACATTGGTATAAGGTCACGTGTGTAACATTGGTATAAGGTCACGTGTGTAACATTGGTATAAGGTCACGTGTGTAACATTGGTATAAGGTCACGTGCTTAACATTGGTATAAGGTCACGTGTGTAACATTGGTATAAGGTCACGTGTGTAACATTGGTATAAGGTCACGTGTGTAACATTGGTATAAGGTCACGTGTGTAACATTGGTATAAGGTCACGTGTGTAACATTGGTATAAGGTCACGTGTGTAACATTGGTATAAGGTCACGTGCTTAACATTGGTATAAGGTCACGTGTGTAACATTGGTATAAGGTCACGTGTGTAACATTGGTATAAGGTCACGTGTGTAACATTGGTATAAGGTCACGTGCTTAACATTGGTATAAGGTCACGTGTGTAACATTGGTATAAGGTCACGTGTGTAACATTGGTACAGGAATAACGAAAAGTGAAAAAAAGGGCGCATAGTACTTGAAACTGAAGTACGAACTGTTTTTGGTGTTCATTTATTGTTTATTAAAAGTGTTAGAGACAAAATATATTCATATTTCACATATCATTTATTTATTTATTTATTACTGGTTCATTTAGCGACTGTCTTATTGGCTCAGACACTACGGCGTCAAATATTTGGGTGACTAATGGAAAGTGAGTTGGAAGTGTGTGGAAGTAGTTGTGGGCGGATTTTAATTTAACATTTCGGAATCAAGACAGATGGCATATTAAACCTCCAGAGCACAGTGGTATATGTATGTATCGCCTGCTTTAACACACAAATCACTGCTGGATTCTGCCCACACAGTGCATTTATGTGTTTTGTGTGGATCTGAGAAGAACAGCGATTATTTCACTGTACAACATTAACTGACTGGTTTGTATAACTGAGACGGAGTGTGTTTCTGCGCGGTACGGACTGTATTTATGTGTTTTGTGTGGATCTCAGAACAAACAGCGATTATTTCACTGTACAACATTAACTGACTGGTTTGTATAACTGAGACGGAGTGTGTTTACTGCGCGGTACGGACTGTATTTATGTGTTTTGTGTGGATCTCAGAACAAACAGCGATTATTTCACTGTACAACATTAACTGACTGGTTTGTATAACTGAGACGGAGTGTGTTTACTGCGCGGTACGGACTGTATTTATGTGTTTTGTGTGGATCTCAGAACAAACAGCGATTATTTCACTGTACAACATTAACTGACTGGTTTGTATAACTGAGACGGAGTGTGTTTACTGCGCGGTACGGACTGTATTTATGTGTTTTGTGTGGATCTCAGAACAAACAGCGATTATTTCACTGTACAACATTAACTGACTGGTTTGTATAACTGAGACGGAGTGTGTTTACTGCGCGGTACGGACTGTATTTATGTGTTTTGTGTGGATCTCAGAACAAACAGCGATTATTTCACTGTACAACATTAACTGACTGGTTTGTATAACTGAGACGGAGTGTGTTTACTGCGCGGTACGGACTGTATTTATGTGTTTTGTGTGGATCTCAGAACAAACAGCGATTATTTCACTGTACAGCATTAACTGACTGGTTTGTATAACTGAGACGGAGTGTGTTTACTGCGCGGTACGGACTGTATTTATGTGTTTTGTGTGGATCTCAGAAACAAACAGCGATTATTTCACTGTACAGCATTAACTGACTGGTTTGTATAACTGAGACGGAGTGTGTTTACTGCGCGGTACGGACTGTATTTATGTGTTTTGTGTGGATCTCAGAACAAACAGCGATTATTTCACTGTACAGCATTAACTGACTGGTTTGTGTAACTGAGACGGAGTGTGTTTACTGCGCGGTACGGACTGTATTTATGTGTTTTGTGTGGATCTCAGAACAAACAGCGATTATTTCACTGTACAACATTAACTGACTGGTTTGTATAACTGAGACGGAGTGTGTTTACTGCGCGGTACGGACTGTATTTATGTGTTTTGTGTGGATCTCAGAACAACAGCGATTATTTCACTGTACAGCATTAACTGATGGTTTGTATAACTGAGACGGAGTGTGTTTACTGCGCGGTACGGACTGTATTTATGTGTTTTGTTGGATCTCAGAACAAACAGCGATTATTTCACTGTACAACATTAACTGACTGGTTTGTATAACTGAGACGGAGTGTGTTTACTGCGCGGTACGGACCCGTATTTATGTGTTTTGTGTGGATCTCCCCCCCCCCCCCCCCCCCCCCCCCAAAAAAAAAAAAAAAAAAAAAAAAAAAAAAAAAAAAAAAAAAAAATGGTTGTATAACTGAGACGGAGTGTGTTTACTGCGCGGTACGGACTGTATTTATGTGTTTTGTGTGGATCTCAGAACAAACAGCGATTATTTCACTGTACAGCATTAACTGACTGGTTTGTATAACTGAGACGGAGTGTGTTTTACTGCGCGGTACGGACTGTATTTATGTGTTTTGTGTGGATCTCAGAACAAACAGCGATTATTTCACTGTACAGCATTAACTGACTGGTTTGTATAACTGAGACGGAGTGTGTTTACTGCGCGGTACGGACTGTATTTATGTGTTTTGTGTGGATCTCAGAACAAACAGCGATTATTTCACTGTACACATTAACTGACTGGTTTGTATAACTGAGACGGAGTGTGTTTACTGCGCGGTACGGACTGTATTTATGTGTTTTGTGTGGATCTCAGAACAAACAGCGATTATTTCACTGTACAACATTAACTGACTGGTTTGTATAACTGAGACGGAGTGTGTTTACTGCGCGGTACGGACTGTATTTATGTGTTTTGTGTGGATCTCAGAACAAACAGCGATTATTTCACTGTACAGCATTAACTGACTGGTTTGTATAACTGAGACGGAGTGTGTTTACTGCGCGGTACGGACTGTATTTATGTGTTTTGTATCGATCTCAGAACAAACAGCTATTATTTCACTGTACAACATTAACTGACTGGTTTGTATAACTGAGACGGAGTGTGTTTACTGCGCGGTACGAACTGTATTTATGTGTTTTGTGTGGATCTCAGAACAAACAGCGATTATTTCACTGTACAGCATTAACTGACTGGTTTGTATAACTGAGACGGAGTGTGTTTACTGCGCGGTATGGACTGTATTTATGTGTTTTGTGTGGATCTCAGAACCAACAGCGATTATTTCACTGTACAGCATTAACTGACTGGTTTGTATAACTGAGACGGAGTGTGTTTACTGCGCGGTACGGACTGTATTTATGTGTTTTGTGTGGATCTCAGAACCAACAGCGATTATTTCACTGTACAGCATTAACTGACTGGTTTGTATAACTGAGACGGAGTGTGTTTACTGCGCGGTACGGACTGTATTTTTGTGTTTTGTGTGGATCTCAGAACAAACAGCGATTATTTCACTGTACAACATTAACTGACTGGTTTGTATAACAGACGGAGTGTGTTTACTGCGCTGGTACGGACTGTATTTATGTGTTTTGTGTGGATCTCAGAACAAACAGCGATTATTTCACTGTACAACATTAACTGACTGGTTTGTATAACTGAGACGGAGTGTGTTTACTGCGCAGTACGGACTGTATTTATGTGTTTTGTGTGGATCTCAGAACAAGCAGCGATTATTTCACTGTACAGCATTAACTGACTGGTTTGTATAACTGAGACGGAGTGTGTTTACTGCGCGGTACGGACTGTATTTATGTGTTTTGTGTGGATCTCAGAACAAACAGCGATTATTTCACTGTACAGCATTAACTGACTGGTTTGTATAACTGAGATGGAGTGTGTTTACTGCGCGGTACGGACTGTATTTATGTGTTTTGTGTGGATCTCAGAACAAACAGCGATTATTTCACTGTACAACATTAACTGACTGGTTTGTATAACTGAGACGGAGTGTGTTTACTGCGCGGTACGGACTGACGATTTATTATTCAAACAAATCCAGATTTCACACGATTAAGCGTGTAACATCACTGATAGGCTATAAATCTTGTACACGTTATCTCTCTGAAATAAGTTCATTTCTTCTA
Organism: Reticulitermes speratus; assembly: GCA_021186555.1. Classification (NCBI taxonomy): domain Eukaryota; kingdom Metazoa; phylum Arthropoda; class Insecta; order Blattodea; family Rhinotermitidae; genus Reticulitermes; species Reticulitermes speratus. The sequence goes on along the minus strand of JAJKFL010000009.1, from coordinate 42,013,890 downwards.
AATATACATATTGTGTATTCACCTACCTGTTGTTACGTCCTACCACTATTAGTACGACCTTCATCGATCCCAGTCAACACCCTCAAACTCCGTTTCTAGAATATAAACTTTAATAATATCCTCCCATCAATGTCTAGGTACTCCAAGTTGTTTTCTCTTCACGATTTCCGACCATGTTCATAAACCCGTTGTCAAACGGTTTGCAAAGTACAGTCTGACCCGTTCAGATCTTTGTAACTACCGAATTACCTCACGATACAGAACTGAAACCAACAAATATTTCCAAATTCCTCAAATTAACAGGAAGGCAGACTTCCAGGGAACGGGCCACTGTCAACAATAAAACCTATAGCGTGCCCAGACTTTACGGTTTGATTAAATAAACATTGCGGACATGCGGAGAACTCAGTTCGGTTGCGTGCCGATAGGAAGCGCACATATCGCTCTGACGTCTCAATCCTATTAGTGGCAATAAACCAGAGCACCAAATTCAGTTAAATAGGTTACACGGTATTGAGTTACTATAGCAACGTGATAACTCTATTCCATTCGTATTTCCAGGCAGGCCACAAAAAGATTTTCAGTTGTAAGTTGCACATATCATAATCTTTTGGAGCATAATTTTGGACACATTCCCTTTACATTTCTCACATCATGTCCCTCGGAAAGCGTGAAGTTTTTATTTGCAACTTAACGTCTGAAATTCCGTAATATCAACACAAGAAGCTGCATATTTATGAAGCTACTATCAGTACAAATAGTACAAGATATGACTCAGTACAAGCACAAGTACAAACATTAGAAAGATGAAAAATGCATTCAGAATTTCGGCTCAATAAGTAAATAACCATATGAAACACACAACAAAATAAATTAAACATTACACGTTCGTATTTTATTATTTTAGTAAAAAACAGAAAATTTTAAAAAAAGCGTTACGCATTTAAAAATTTTATATCGGCTAATAAAGGAAAAATATTCCTCATATGTTTCAGAAATTTACTTGAGTCTCATGTTCACCGACGTATAATGCAACAAATCAAGAATACTATGCAAAGAAGAATCTGAAGTCTTGCGTTAGCAAAATCCCAATTTAAGAGAAATTTTTCGTTAACCATTCAAGTCTCAATAACGACTGTAACCGTATATAATGGTGCGTGACGCAATACAGAATAGTTAAAATGGCATTTGCATTCAACCCTAGGGCGCTGCGGTACACTGGCAACTTAACCTTGGTCTTTGAAAGGTTAGATACAAAATTGTTAAAACATGTTTGTGACAGAAATGTTATGCTTACGTATAGCGTATAGGGGAAAGAATGAATTGATTCCAGGTATTGTTGCCTGCCTCACATTGTTTATGATAGAGGTTAATTATAAATATTTCTATACTCACCAAATACCAGAAGTGTTTGATGTCTGAAGCATTCTAAGAAGCATCATGTACATTTCACACACAAAACAGTAGGTCTAATAAGGCGTCTACACACATTCCACACACATTACTTCATAAACACACTATCGGCACGCGATGTTCGATTATAATCAGATTCAGAGCTCAAATAACGTCCGAGCTGCGTGTTGTAGAAGTGAATTGTAGATGCATAACCGGCCTGTAATCAGTAACAACAGGTTATGTGTCACGACAAAGTACGAAACCAGTAAACAAACACTGATATCTAACTGTAATGATGATACTGCACGGACTGCAATATAAATTTGAAGCCACAGATTATTCACACGCTGCAAACGAAACCACAAAAGGCCAACGGAAAGCATTAAAATTCATAACCGAAAAAAACCAATGACTTATTCACTAGCGCTCCCTCCTTGCCGCCAGTTTCTCGCACTAAAACAGCTGACACACGAATTACGTCACAGCGATAGTCTGTTGTCCTGAGCGCGTTCAAAAAGCACGGTAAGCGAGATGGGATTCAAACTATAAACATTAAGACAACGGGGTGGATTTCAATTTCCATGCTATATCATTTTATGGTAAAGGTAACACTGTCCGCATACATACCACGAAGGCGCATGAGGGAGTGGAGTCATAGATCCACTCATCCTTATCTTTGGCATTATATGTAAGTGAACGGTCACCTTCAATTCCTAGTCGCCTTTTGGGGTAGAAACATAAATACAAGAGGTAAAGTTGTCCCTGACTACACCGAGAAGGCATATAGGAAAATTGAGGTACAGATCCACACATTCTTAACCCCTGCGCTAGATGGAGGAGAGTGGTCAGTTTCACGCCCCGGCCATTTCACTCCCTGGAAAGAGCTTAAGGAAAGCTAAATGTCTGGCATCATGAAGGCATGTAGGAAAACAGAGGTACAGATCCACACATTCTTAACCCCTGCGCTAGATGGAGGAGAGTGGTCAGTTTCACGCCCCGGCCATTTCATCCCCGGGAAAGAGCTTAAGGAAAGCTAAATGTCTGACACCATGAAGGCATGTAAGAAAACAGAGGTACAGATCCACACATTCTTAACCCCTGCGCTAGATGGAGGAGAGTGGTCAGTTTCACGCCCCGCCCATTTCATCCCGGGAAAGAGCTTAAGGAAAGCTAAATGTCTGACACCATGAAGGCATGTAGGAAAACAGAGGTACAGATCCACACATTCTTAACCCCTGCGCTAGATGGAGGAGAGTGGTCAGTTTCACGCCCCGGCCATTTCATCCCCGGGAAAGAGCTTAAGGAAAGCTAAATGTCTGACACCATGAAGGCATGTAGGAAAACAGAGGTACAGATCCACACATTCTTAACCCCTGCGCTAGATGGAGGAGAGTGGTCAGTTTCACGCCCCGGCCATTTCATCCCCGGGAAAGAGCTTAAGGAAAGCTAAATGTTTGACACCATAAAGGCATATAGGGAAACAGAGGTATAGATCCACACATTCTTAACCCCGGCGCTAGATGGAGGAGAGTGGTCAGCTTCACGCCCCGGCCATTTCACCCTCTGGAAAGAGCTTAAGGAAAGCTAAATATTTGTGTGTGTATTTAGTTTCACGTTCCGGCAGTATGCCTCTTATCATACGTTTGACAATTCGCAGCAGAATTTGTCACATGGCGAGAGACAGGGCACAGACAGAATTCGCTTTGTGCATTGCACAGGTTAGTTGGTATTAGTCTGTGTGGGCCGGGCACAGACACAAGGCTGTGCACAGGACAAACATTGTCCTATATCGGGAATCGAATATCGTTTCCTTCACAGTCAGAATATTTTATTTATTTATTCCTTATTTATTATTTACTTAAGGGATCTGTCGACAGCTAAGAATACAACGTCAACTGGTCCAGTGGCCGATCCCAGTGGCCGCTCGGTCTAAGGCGTGGGTCTGCGGCCTCTCGCTTCCTGGGACTGCGGGTTCGAATCCCGCCGTGGGTATGGATGTCTCTCTCTTGTGAATGTTGTGTGTTGTCAGGTAGAGGTCTCTGCGACGGGCCGATCCCTCGTCCAGAGGAGTTCTACCGAGTGTGATTAAGTGCAACAATAACCTTCTAAACCTACAACGAGCAGGTAGAAAAGATTGGAATGAGAAAGAAAGAATGGTTCAATGACTAGTGAATAATGAATTGGAAAGGGTGTGGAAGGAGATGGTAGAGGCCTTTTTGGAGGTACAGAACTGGCACTTGACTGGAGGGACTGGAGAAAACCACAAGAAAGGCAGGACAGCCCAGAATAAAAGTCAGACGCGATACAGTGTCAGATTCTTATGTGTCGCGGTAGAGGGGATGCCATTGTACAGACGATATAAATGTTACGTAGAAATTGTGCTAAGTGAAACGTGTGTGTTGCGTTCTGCTGTACGGGGAGAGTAGCGTACAGGAATTTGGTGGGGAGACCTGAGGGAAGGAGAACACTTGGAAGACCCAGGCGTAGATGGGAGGATAATATTAAAATGGATCTTCAAGAAGTGGGATGGGGGGCATGGACTGGATCGATATGGCTCAGGATAGGGACAGGTGGCGGGCTGTTGTGAGTGCGGTAATGAACCTTCGGATTCCACAAAACGCGGGGAATTTCTTGACTAGCTGACGACCTGTTTGTTAGCTTCTCAAGAAGGACTCTGCTACATGGGGTTAGTTAGTTAGTTAGTTACGATCAAGATGACTTGCATAAAAGCGGGTACGTCTGCATGTAAAGTGTCCGCTATTGTCGGACCTGAATCAGAATTTAAATATACCCATATATTTATTAAAATTCACCAATTTCAACTCCAAAATCCCCCAAAATCAAAATTTCATAACTCTTTATTCGGTGGTTCAGAAGTCACCTACGTGCGGACAGATAATAAGACACAGTTTTGTAAATTTCCGTCGTGATCGTCCTAAGAGAAATAGACCAGACCAAGAAATCTAGAGCGGAAATTTATATTTCATTTGTCTGAAACTGTGTACAGGCTACCTCAATGACACTAAACAATCATTTGTATTTTCCCATTCAGATGCCAACTCTTAGAAATCAACTGAATTAACCAACAAACAGCGCATTTAAGAACATGGACAGACCGTGAATGAAAATATTGAATGAAATAAATTCGGATTGTTACAGTGAAAAACGTGCATTCTATTCTCGTAACGCTATTTCCAGCAGAGCTAAACATATACAGAAATTACTTTACCCTCGCCTTCCTATACACGTCACTAGACTTGATGCTCATTTGTTTATGCCACAATCGACTTTCACACAGAGACGGCCATTGTTGAACCGGAAGTCAGCTGGATTAGCTGTAATGCACTCAGAATTGGCACAGATTATGAACCGTGAAAATTAATTCAGTTTTCACTGTAAGCATTATTGTTGCGAAGTAATTCACACTGCAGTGCAAACTAAATATTACCTTCTGTGTCGATCAGTATTTAGCCTATCTAAAAGTAGCTAAATGTAAGTTACACAGCTACACCACTAACAAACAAATGGTAAACACGAAGCAGCTGATGCAGTGACCACAAACTCAACACATTTAACGACATTTTATCTACTAATTTCTATATTTTAATGAGTACCATACGTCTATAGCTGGTGTAATAAACAATTGAGTCCCTGAAGATAAACTGTAATATAGTTCGAAATATGTTCGACTATTTTTAATATAAACTGTATTAAATAACAGATAACAAAGGGTGTACATTTGTCGGGTCACGATTTTATATAATCAAGAAAATGTACGGTACAAATAACATAATGTTTTACACAGCTTCATTATATTCGCACTTTACACAGCAGAAAGATTTTTCGTACGATAAACCTTTTTTTAAGAAAAATGATCAAGTTTAGTTGTATATTCACATAGCAGTAAATGTTACATTTAAGGCACAGAAATCAAAATTTTACTTAATAATGCAGACATCAAGTGGTTAGCGTGCTCGCCACTGGACCCAAGGTTCGCGGGTTCGATCCCGACCGAGGTCGATGGATTTTTAAGGGTGATAAAAATCCGTAGCACCACTTCCTTCGGAGGGGAAGTAAAGCCGTCGGTCCCATGTCGTAGATTTACGGCATGTAAAAGAACCTTCGGGAATGAATAGAAATGTTTCGTAAGCTAAATTCAAAGCCTCCATTTCTCACCCAAGTCTCCTGACTGCCTGCCAGATGGCTCTGGCGATCACATCAGGATCGAATAGAACAGCAGCGCGGCCAGTTGGCCAGTCACCAACTGCCACGAATGCGCACGACTTAGTAACCTCGGAAAGAGGAGGCAAGAGGAGGCCCGGGCCCATACTAGGGCTGTTGAGCCATGGTTATTATTATATTATTATTATTATTATATAGACATCAATAAGTGACGTAATAAAAATCCATTCAGTATTTAGGAATAAGAGAAACAGTAGTCCTCGTATGTTTAGCAGTAAAGCCAGACGCAATATAATACTACACCGTGTAATTATTAACAGGTTTACTGTATAGAAACACCAACATATACCTTAAAATTCGTAGAAGCCACTCAACAGGAATATCAAATGCATGAACAGGATCAAAATACGTACACCGTCAATACAGACAGAGAACTCACTAGGCATGTGAAGTAACACAAAGAGCCACATAAAGGAAAATCATATAAATATATCGGAATTATAAGTGGATATTACGAGCGGCAAGTGGCAGTGTTGGGGGACCGCGGGGGGGGGGGGGGGGCACAATACGGGTTGATTTATTTAAGCGTGTAATTTAAAGCCGGTGTAAATTACCAACATTATACAGCGTTGGTGATATCGAATCAACGAGTTTTGAGCATTGGTGAAATAACACTAATAGAGCAGAAACACGGATATTTGAAAATAAGTCGTCCAGTACCACTTTGTGCACCAAAAATAAAAATACCAAATTTACTGTCCTGGGATTTTTTTTTTTTTTCCGGGGTTTTTCCCCTTTGATCAATTTTTGTACTGTTTAAATCCTTTCGTCCTTCATGTCACTTTACGTTCCATATTACCGTCCTTACAACAAACACAACACAGACATCCATGCCCCCGGTGGGATTCGAACCCGCAATCCTAGCAAGCGAGCGGCCGAAGACCCACGCCTTAGACCGCGCGGCCACTGGAATCAGCATCCTCGTTTCGTCGAGGTTTCATGGTCACACACATCTGAGACACACCACAGTCGGTAGGACTTCCTCTGGACGAGGGATCAGCCCGTCGCAGAGACCTCTACCTGACAACACACAACACTCACAACAGACAGACATCCATGCCCCCGGTGGGATTCGAACCCACGATCCAGTAAGCGAGCGGCGTAGACCCACGCCTTAGACCGCACGGCCACTGGGATCGGCAAGGGATCGAACCCAGGCGTCCGCGGTGAAAGTTGTCGTTGTTGATAAATCAGACGAAGATAACAGCGAACCTAACAATGATTTGTGTTGAAGTTCAGGTGTAATAATTACTAAACATGGCACGACGTCTGTGTTATGCGTTAATCCAAGAACACATTACACAAAATCAAGCCGATTACATAAGCGACGCCTTCAGCTATAGATTTTGTATAGCGTCGGCGTAGGGAACTAAAACACCAGACGCACAAATAAATGACGACTCGTAATGTATAAACCCTTAGGGGCGTGACTCAGACTCGAGAAACACCGCGACATAGAAATAAATTAATAAATGGGTACGAGACTTTGTAATTCCCCCAATTGTTGACGCTGAATTACACAAAGTTTTCATCACACAGTCAATAACACAATAATATTATATAACATAATAAAAATAATATAAATACATTTTTAAACAACCAAAAGATATTCTTCTAATAAATTACTACCTCCTCTCTACAATCAGTGGAAATGAATACAAAATTTTGATCAAGAAATTTGATGGAAAGAGGCCACATGAAAGACCCACGAGAAAATGGGAGGATAATATTAAAATGTACGATAAAGCAATAGAATGTGGTGAAGTATATCAGATTCGCTTGGCTCAGCACTTGGGCCAGGTTCTGGCTATTGTGAATGCGGTTATGAAACTCGGGTTTCCACAGGAGTCAGTGAGTTTCTTGATGACGTGTTCCATATAGTTAAATAGTTGAATCCATGTTACGTTGTGTAGAGGGTAATTTAAAACATACAGGCGTTTCGAAAGAACACAGTGCCTTCACTTGAACATGAAGACGTTATTTTCCTTCGAAACGTCGGGATGTTTTAAATTACACGTTACACAGCGTAACATCCCGGAGGATCAGAATCCTCAATATCAACGCTGCTGAAACCACAAATCTCCCACTTTGAAGTTCTGTCACAATTTTGCAGGATCCTTTATTTATGTCAGCGTAACGACTTTGTTCTTCATTGTGTATTCGCTAAATTGGACTTCGCTTGATTTGAAATAAACTTCATCTCTTTAAGGACTCAAGTGAAAGTAGTTTTCTATCCAATTCTCCCCGATTTCCGAGAGAATATTGGTTTTTGGAAGTTTCCCAAGTTTCGCACGTTTAGGACTAAAATTAACCTGAAGTACACATATAAAGATCCAGTCCGTACCGCGCAGTAAACACACTCCGTCTCAGTTATACAAACCAGTCAGTTAATGTTGTACAGTGAAATAATCGCTGTTTGTTCTGAGATCCACACAAAACACATAAATACAGTCCGTACCGCGCAGTAAACACACTCCGTCTCAGTTATACAAACCAGTCAGTTAATGTTGTACAGTGAAATAATCGCTGTTTGTTCTGAGATCCACACAAAACACATAAATACAGTCCGTACCGCGCAGTAAACACACTCCGTCTCAGTTATACAAACCAGTCAGTTAATGTTGTACAGTGAAATAATGGCTGTTTGTTCTGAGATCCACACAAAACACATAAATACAGTCCGTACCGCGCAGTAAACACACTCCGTCTCAGTTATACAAACCAGTCAGTTAATGCTGTACGGTGAAATAATCGCTGTTTGTTCTGAGATCCACATAAAACACATAAATACACTGTGTGGGCAGAACGTAGAATTTGTGAATGTTAAACATGGTGGTACATATAGTAACCACTGGGCTTTAAAGATACAGTTCGTACCGCGCAGTAAACACACTCCGTCTCAGTTATACAAACCAGTCAGTTAATGTTGTACAGTGAAATAATCGCTGTTTGTTCTGAGATCCACACAAAACACATAAATACAGTTCGTACCGCGCAGTAAACACACTCCGTCTCAGTTATACAAACCAGTCAGTTAATGCTGTACAGTGAAATAATCGCTGTTTGTTCTGAGATCCACACAAAACACATAAATACAGTTCGTACCGCGCAGTAAACACACTCCGTCTCAGTTATACAAACCAGTCAGTTAATGTTGTACAGTGAAATAATCGCTGTCTGTTCTGAGATCCACACAAAACACATAAATACAGACCGTACCGCGCAGTAAACACACTCCGTCTCAGTTATACAAACAGTCAGTTAATGTTGTACAGTGAAATAATCGCTGTCTGTTCTGAGATCCACACAAAACACATAAATACAGACCGTACCGCGCAGTAAACACACTCCGTCTCAGTTATACAAACAGTCAGTTAATGTTGTACAGTGAAATAATCGCTGTTTGTTCTGAGATCCACACAAAACACATAAATACAGTCCGTACCGCGCAGTAAACACACTCCGTCTCAGTTATACAAACCAGTCAGTTAATGTTGTACAGTGAAATAATCGCTGTCTGTTCTGAGATCCACACAAAACACATAAATACAGACCGTACCGCGCAGTAAACACACTCCGTCTCAGTTATACAAACCAATCAGTTAATGCTGTACAGTGAAATAATCGCTGTTTGTTCTGAGATCCACACAAAACACATAAATACAGTCCGTACCGCGCAGTAAACACACTCCGTCTCAGTTATACAAACCAGTCAGTTAATGTTGTACAGTGAAATAATCGCTGTTTGTTCTGAGATCCACACAAAACACATAAATACAGTCCGTACCGCGCAGTAAACACACTCCGTCTCAGTTATACAAACCAGTCAGTTAATGCTGTACAGTGAAATAATCGCTGTTTGTTCTGAGATCCACACAAAACACATAAATACAGTCCGTACCGCGCAGTAAACACACTCCGTCTCAGTTATACAAACCAATCAGTTAATGCTGTACAGTGAAATAATCGCTGTTTGTTCTGAGATCCACACAAAACACATAAATACAGTCCGTACCGCGCAGTAAACACACTCCGTCTCAGTTATACAAACCAATCAGTTAATGCTGTACAGTGAAATAATCGCTGTTTGTTCTGAGATCCACACAAAACACATAAATACAGTCCGTACCGCGCAGTAAACACACTCCGTCTCAGTTATACAAACCAATCAGTTAATGCTGTACAGTGAAATAATCGCTGTTTGTTCTGAGATCCACACAAAACACATAAATACAGTCCGTACCGCGCAGTAAACACACTCCGTCTCAGTTATACAAACCAGTCAGTTAATGCTGTACAGTGAAATAATCGCTGTTTGTTCTGAGATCCACACAAAACACATAAATACAGTCCGTACCGCGCAGTAAACACACTCCGTCTCAGTTATACAAACCAATCAGTTAATGCTGTACAGTGAAATAATCGCTGTTTGTTCAGAGATCCACACAAAACACATAAATACAGTCCGTACCGCGCAGTAAACACACTCCGTCTCAGTTATACAAACCAGTCAGTTAATGTTGTACAGTGAAATAATCGCTGTTTGTTCTGAGATCCACACAAAACACATAAATACAGTCCGTACCGCGCAGTAAACACACTCCGTCTCAGTTATACAAACCAGTCAGTTAATGTTGTACAGTGAAATAATCGCTGTTTGTTCTCAGATCCACACAAAAACACATAAATACAGTCCGTACCGCGCAGTAAACACACTCCGTCTCAGTTATACAAACCAGTCAGTTAATGCTGTACAGTGAAATAATCGCTGTTTGTTCTGAGATCCACACAAAACACATAAATACAGTCCGTACCGCGCAGTAAACACACTCCGTCTCAGTTATACAAACCAGTCAGTTAATGCTGTACAGTGAAATAATCGCTGTTTGTTCTGAGATCCACACAAAACACATAAATACAGTCCGTACCGCGCAGTAAACACACTCCGTCTCAGTTATACAAACCAATCAGTTAATGCTGTACAGTGAAATAATCGCTGTTTGTTCAGAGATCCACACAAAACACATAAATACAGTCCGTACCGCGCAGTAAACACACTCCGTCTCAGTTATACAAACCAGTCAGTTAATGTTGTACAGTGAAATAATCGCTGTTTGTTCTGAGATCCACACAAAACACATAAATACAGTCCGTACCGCGCAGTAAACACACTCCGTCTCAGTTATACAAACCAGTCAGTTAATGTTGTACAGTGAAATAATCGCTGTTTGTTCTGAGATCCACACAAAACACATAAATACAGTCCGTACCGCGCAGTAAACACACTCCGTCTCAGTTATACAAACCAGTCAGTTAATGCTGTACAGTGAAATAATCGCTGTTTGTTCTGAGATCCACACAAAACACATAAATACAGTCCGTACCGCGCAGTAAACACACTCCGTCTCAGTTATACAAACCAATCAGTTAATGCTGTACAGTGAAATAATCGCTGTTTGTTCAGAGATCCACACAAAACACATAAATACAGTCCGTACCGCGCAGTAAACACACTCCGTCTCAGTTATACAAACCAGTCAGTTAATGTTGTACAGTGAAATAATCGCTGTTTGTTCTGAGATCCACACAAAACACATAAATACAGTCCGTACCGCGCAGTAAACACACTCCGTCTCAGTTATACAAACCAGTCAGTTAATGTTGTACAGTGAAATAATCGCTGTTTGTTCTGAGATCCACACAAAACACATAAATACAGTCCGTACCGCGCAGTAAACACACTCCGTCTCAGTTATACAAACCAGTCAGTTAATGTTGTACAGTGAAATAATCGCTGTTTGTTCTGAGATCCACACAAAACACATAAATACAGTCCGTACCGCGCAGTAAACACACTCCGTCTCAGTTATACAAACCAGTCAGTTAATGTTGTACAGTGAAATAATCGCTGTTTGTTCTGAGATCCACACAAAACACATAAATACAGTCCGTACCGCGCAGTAAACACACTCCGTCTCAGTTATACAAACCAGTCAGTTAATGCTGTACAGTGAAATAATCGCTGTTTGTTTTGAGATCCACACAAAAACACATAAATACAGTCCGTACCGCGCAGTAAACACACTCCGTCTCAGTTATACAAACCAGTCAGTTAATGCTGTACAGTGAAATAATCGCTGTTTGTTTTGAGATCCACACAAAACACATAAATACATTGTGTGGGCAGAACGTAGAATTTGTGAGTGTTAAACCTGGTGGTATATAAAGTAACCACTGGGCTTTAGAGGGTTAATTTTAGCGTTAATTCTGGTTTCCTCTCAGGAGTCCTGTTTCAAGACAGAAGACCAGACGCCGACCTACGTAAGCGCCGTCCTGTCCCTGTTCATGCTAGTAACCCAGTCCACAAGCACACGCTGCTAACTATCCAAGTGTCACAAATTCACGGCACGTTACACAGGATGACAGAGCGTAACAAAGACAGTCGAGGCTTGATAGCTAAATTTAACAGCCACTTAACACAAACAATTGATGTTTGATACGACCACACACGAAAAAAAAAAATGGCAACCAACCAAATCACAGTTAACCCATTCAAGCGAAACAGTCTGACCTCCAAACTTTTAAACTCTTCTTCAATTGATATTTCAAAAAAATAATGGGCCTAATTTTAGAAACACATCACACCATCTGTTACATCGAAAAAATAGAGAATTGAAAGTTTACATCGTAAAACGTAGGCCGTTAAATTTATTTCGGTCCATAATTCGAGTAGTGTGTACTTCATGCCAGGTAGGCCAATGGGCCAAGCAAATGGGGTCAAGTGTATAAAAGAGGTCTAACTGCGTGTTATGCAGCCTGACCTTTATTCGCTGGCAGTACTTCAGTCTGTAGACGTAACGAACGTAGGTTGCGTTAACGCGATTTATCACAGCATCTGCTTGACCGCGATGGCCGTTTTAACATTTTCCATTTGATTTTTTTTTTTCAGACACGCCGAAAGAGCAGTCTGTCTTTGTCATGCTCAACGGCGAGGAGTCGGAACTTTGTTTCATAAACCTGGCAAATCCCAAGGTAAGACACACTTTTTTTGTCATCGACTGCTCCAGCGGTTCCCAAACTTTTTCGGTCCACCGCCCCCCTTGGTTCCATACACACACCCACAGTGCCCCCCTACCTTTTTTAAAAAAACATAAATGCGCTTTTGTTTCCACTTTGATTTTATATTTAAAAAATCGTTTAAATAAAATTATAAGAGTTAAACTTAATGTTTTATGTGTTAATTAATAAATTAAAATTTATTATATTTTTATCATTAACAATAATTCATCTTGCAATAGTTTATTAAAAAATATGTGCTTGAATAAGATTCATAAATTAAAATACTAAGAAATTTAGTTCATTTTTTTATTTTTAACACAAAAGTTACTTTATTTCAATTTTATTACAAAAATAAATGCACTACTTGTCTACTAGCGCCCCCCTGTGATAATAACAGCGCCCCCTTCCACATCTCGTACCTATTAGCGCCCACCTCGGTAATTCCACCGCCCCCCAGGGGGCGGTACCGCCCACTTTGGGAACCAGTGGTACACTCTGTTGTATTGGTCAATTCTCAATACCTTTTGCGACGCCCGTATAATTTTCACTTCTTAGAGGTGAAGGTAAAGGTAAATCTTTCCCTAACAAGTCATGAAGACTCAGAGAGAGGTGGGGGATGGAATTTTGGGCTTCCTCGTTACTTTGACATTCTGCACAACTAGGATGGCAGAGTTGTCAGCTCTACTCTCCGGCCGCACTTTACCCAAGGAAATTATTATTGGTGCTTGGTCGTGGATGAAAATTGCTTGTGTCTTTTGGTTCTTATACTTCATAGTCACGGTAATTATTTGAGAGGGTGGAACAGTTCAAATATTTGGGAACAACCGTAACAAATCAAAATTCCATTCAGGAAGAAATTAAGAGCAGATTGAAGTCACGTGATGCTTGTTATCATTCGGTGCAGATCTTGTGTCTTACAGTTTGCTGTACAAAAATACAAACATTAAGATATACAGAACTGTAATTGTGTTGTTGTTTTGTGTGGGTGTGGAACTTGGTCTGTCACACTGAGGGAGGAACATAGGCTGAGGGTGTTCGAGAGTAGGGTGCTGAGGGGGATATTTGGGTCTAAGAGGGACGGGGTAACGGGGGAGTGGAGAAGACTACATAACGAGGAACTTAATGATCTGTACTGATCACCAAATATTATTTGGGTGATCAAATCAAGAAGAATGAGATGGGCGGGGCATGTAGCACGTATGGGTGAGGGGAGAGGTGCATACAGGATTTTGGTGGGGAGACCTGAGGGAAGGAGACCACTTGGAAGACCCAGGCGTAGATGGGAGGATAATATTAAAATGGATCTTCAAGAAGTGGGCTGGGAGGGAATGAACTGGATTGATCTGGCTCAGGATAGGGACAGGTGGCGGGCTCTTGTGAGTGCGGTAATGAACCTTCGGGTTCCATAAAATGCGGGGAATTTCTTAACTAGCTGACGACCTGCTAGCTTCTCAAGAAGGACTGTGCTACATGGAGTTAGTTAGTTAGTTAGTTAGTTTAGTGTTCTTCAATGTTAAAGTTCCTTTTTTTTTTGTTTCTTAACCCCTTTGTGTGTTTTTTGTTCGGTCTCAATGGACCTCAGGGCCAGTTAATGCCAGATGGAATAGGTCACTTGAAAACTCCAAGGACCCTACCGGGAATCGAACCCGGAACCCCCAGTCTTGTGGCGCAGTGCTTCAATGAACTGCGACACCGCTCACCCCCTTCCGTTTCTAGAACTTACGTAAAGTGTATCACGCTTGCGTGCGTAAGCATCACGCAGTGAAACACGCAAACAGCAGGATATCAACAAACACAAACAGAGCTCTTTGCTTTAGGAAGGTTTACATTCAACCTACTGATGCCCTATTTGTTTTGTACACCGCGCACTACAAAATACAGGGTGTCCAGATTAACGGACACAAATCTTAACACCGTGCAAACAACACTGCTTTAATCTGCACTGAATAATAGTACTCTAATTCGACAAGTTTCTACAAAATAATTTTCAAATCTGAACACAGTTACTGAAGTCTTTAGCTCCGCAGATACGTAACTGTAAAGTATATAAATTCAAATTCGGGGGATTATGGGCCAAACCCAGGAACGTAATGCGCAATAAGGGAAAAAAGTGATTCGGTTTTGAAGCAAAATCCAACAATGGATAGATTTAAAGTTTCACAACCAGACTAATGACACAGAGACGTGGCTGAAGACGAAAGAAATAATGTAACTATCCGATAATTAACACTAACAATCAGAGCAGTAGTCAGATGTTCTGCATGAGGTCCGTACTTCCTCACACTTCATTCATAAAATGTTCATTGCTGTAGACATAAATCCATTGTTGTAAAACTGTTCAGACGCGAGACATCACACCGCAAAGAATAAAAAAATATGATTTGTTAACAATTGGCAGCATCGAAAGATAAGTCAAATAAAAGTTATAGGATGTATGTGAACGAAATTGAGGGACTGCCTGCCGCCATTTTGTACATCATGTTTTGTCTTCAAGTATTTTTTTTATCGAAAAACGTAGATATTAAAATATCTATAATATTGATGTTGCTTGTTTTATTGAATGTGGAACTTACATTGAATGTGGAACTTACATTGAATGTGGAACTTACATTGAATGTGGAACTTACATTGAATGTGGAACTTACATTGAATGTGGAATTTACATTGAATGTGGAACTTATATTGAATGTGGAACTTACATTGAATGTGGAATTTACATTGAATGTGGAACTTATATTGAATGTGGAACTTACATTGAATGTGGAATTTACATTGAATGTGGAACTTATATTGAATGTGGAACTTACATTGAATGTGGAACTTACATTGAATGTGGAACTTACATTGAATGTGGAACTTACATTGAATGTGGAATTTACATTGAATGTGGAACTTACATTGAATGTGGAATTTACATTGAATGTGGAACTTATATTGAATGTGGAACTTACATTGAATGTGGAACTTACATTGAATGTGGAATTTACATTGAATGTGGAACTTACATTGAATGTGGAACTCACATTGAATGTGGAACTCACATTGAATCATAACGAAGACTCAGGGTGCTCGAGAATAGGGCGCTGAGTAAACTAGGGTCTAAAAAGGAGGAAATGTTAACAGGGTGTTCAAATTAAGGTGGATGAGTTGCGGGGGGGGGATGTGGCAAGTATGGGTGAGAAGAGAAATGCATAGAGAGTTTGATGGGTGAACGTGAAGGAAAGAGACAGCTTGGAAGACCTAAGCGTAAATGCGTAATAACAAAATGGGTTTTAAAGAAACAGAGTGTAGATTGGATTCATCTGGCTCAGGATAGGGACAAGTGGCGGGCTGTTGTAAGTACGGTCATTGAAACCTCGGTTTCCATAAAATACGAGGAATTTCTTGAATAACTGAGGAACTACTAGGTTCAGAAGGACTTTGCTCCATGGAGTTAATACTTACAAGGTCGTAATGCAATTATGCAACTGGCTGCCTGTTTCAGGAGGAGTTAGACAGAGCGAACCCACCAGATGCATTTGTGGTCATGTACTCTGTGATTGACAAGGCGAGCTTCCAGAGGGCGGAGACTGAACTAGCCAGACTGCAGGACTGGGAACTCGTACGGTCCAGACCGGCCATCTTGGTAGGCAACAAGGTGGACCTTGTCCGTAGCAGAGCCGTATCGTCACAAGGCAGGTTATCACGCAATCACATAGGCTTAAAATAAATCCGATACACTTAACAGCCAAAACAAAGGTTCACTAAAATGGACACCACAGTGACTCTGATGTTAATTACTGCAGATGAAAATCCATTGTTGTAAAGTTATCACACTGCATAGAGTCAGCAATAAGTTTCATTATTTAGTTGAAACATATAGATTTCTGACAATGGTTTTACGTAATAGCAACAACATTCAGGACCTTTTTAATTGGGTAATTGTGACAATGGAAAAATTCCTGAATATTGTTGATATTACACAAGTTTTATTATATTTCGTATACTGCACACATAAACAGTATTTCAAATCAAAGCCGGAAGTCTTAATGAAATACGTAGCCATTTTATGTTACTTTACCAATTGTTTGTACGATGAGTGTTAGGCGTTCTTTATGAAGTAAAAACAGAACACCTTATGTGGAGACCACGTCCGCCCGTCCGTGACAAGGTTCTGATTTTATGAACGCCAATGGTTACCTCAATGTAAGAGTGCCTCGGTAAAGTCACGGACTACACCACCTGCAGTCTCTCTCCAAAACTTTCCCGGTTCACATTGTAATTGTAATTGTAATTTTATTTATCCTGTTGATCAAAATACATTAATATACATGTCAGTATGTCGTCCTCGGTGGACTAGTGGTTAACGTGCTCGCCACTGGACCCAAGGTTCGCAGGTTCGATCCCGACCGAGGTCGATGGATTTTTAAGGGTGATAAAAATCCGTAGCACAACTTCCTTCGGAGTAGATTTACGGCATGTAAAAGAACCTTGCGGGCATGAATAAAAATGTTACGTAAGCCAAATTGCCTCCATTTCTCACTCAAGTCTCCTGACTGCCTGCCAGATGGCTCTGGCGGTCACATCAGGATCGATAGAATAGTAGCGCGGCCAGTTGGCCAGTCACCAACTGCCACGAATGCGCACGACTTAGTAACCTCGGAAAGAGGAGGCCCAAGCCCATATAGGGCTGTTGAGCCATGGTTATTATTTATTACATGTCAGTATAAAATTACACATTATTAAAATAAAATATGGCCATTCAGCGTAATCTCGAATCTAATCTTCCTAACGGGGCATCTCTCGTAGCGAATTTTATCAGAATCGCACTAGAAATGTAGAAAATAGGGCACAATTTCATTTATGCCCCTTAAGTAAAGTATGCCTTTCACTGCACCGACTTTCACGGAACTCATACTAAATACTCAGCGGTATTAACTGGACATCTATACCGAATTTCACCCAAATCGGGCAAGAAATATAAACAATACGGGGCAGCGTGACTGTACTGATTTTCACGGAACTCACACATGTTCGAAAGCATTTTTTTTTTTTGCAAAGATCTCTTATAACGAATTTGATGAAAATCCGACCCAAGGTCTGGTCGCTGATACTAGATCACAGACAGATGGACAAACGGACGTCGCCTCCACATAAGGCGTTCGCTTGTTACTCTGTAAAGAAAGCCTAACAATCTGGTGCTGTTTTCTTTGGCACAGGTCTACCAACTGACATAAAAATACCAGCGTTTATTACTGCCATGTTCTGCTTCTGTTTGTAACTAAATCAGATTTCTTTTTCATGTGGTTTCCACAGAAACACATTACGATAAAATTACAGACACACATTTCTCTGTTTAGACTAATTATATAATCTTCAATTCTTTAACCAACAAATGCACACTTTATTTTCTCACTTCTATCCACCCTACATATGTTTCGACCGTATTTTGGTCACCATCAGGGGTATACCGATATAGTCACTTCACTGTTCACTCATTCATTAGGTATTAACGTAGAACATTGTGCTATTTACAGCAATTGGCAGTCACCAATAGCTAAAAACACAATCACAGTTTCTTCAAGTTTTGAATTGTCTCGGTATATATATTATTATATATATATATATATATATATATATATACAGGGCATACACAAAAGAATGGTGCGGTTTCAAAGGTGAATACAATTGATACCACACCATTCTTTTGTGTATACCCTGTATACATATACAGGACATACACAAAACAATGGTGCGGTTTTAATAGCGAACACTATTAAAACCGCGCCATTCTTTTGTGTATGCCCTGTATATATGTGTATATATATACATATATTGTGTTTGAAGTTCGGAGCACAGCACTATAAGTTGTGCACACAGGGCACTATGTTGTTGGAGATATCAAACTCGTTAAAATTATTAAAATTATCACTTTTAAATTTTAAAATTATATGTATGGTAGATAGAAGTGAGAAAATAGAAGGTACATTTGTTGGGTAAAGAATTGAAGCTTACAGCCAAGATGCGCGGTGAACATAACATATAATCATATAATGATAATTGAAATGCCATTAGACATTACTGTGTTCATTCGAACGACAGTCACTGATGTATGACAGTCACTGATGTATGACAGTCACTGATGTATGACAGTCACTGATGTATGACAGTCACTGATGTATGACAGTCACTGATGTATGACAGTCACTGATGTATGACAGTCACTGATGTATGACATCTGTTTCAGACGGAAAATGCCTCGCGTGCACATACCGTGCCAAGTTCATTGAAATCTCTGTAGGAATTAGCCACAATGTAGACGAACTTCTGGTAGGAATCCTGAACCAGATTCGTCTGAAGCTCATCCATTCACATCTTTCTGACAGAGAAAGCTCAGCGCACTGGTACAAGAGCCGAGGTGTGGTGCGCGCAAGCATGAAGGCTCGGCAGATGTTCACATGGTTATTCGGAAAAGAAGACACGAAATTCAAGAACTGTGAAAACTTGCATGTTCTGTAGTGACAAGTTAAGGGATATTTTTGTGCTAATGAACACTGAAGAACACAGCGTTTTAGTACCAAATATGCGGTCAGCAGTCAGTCTCTGCAAACAGAATATCTGCAGATGGAAGTAACAGGCAAGAACCTACACTGTTGGATAATCTGTCAAAAAAATACGGAACACGAGTACTTCCTTTCTTTCATTTATCATTTCCAGACACTTTCTTCCAGTTTTGTCCCTACCGTTTTCCCCATCCCTTTTATATGTTCATTCCTTCATTTCCTTGTACTTCGTCATCACGTTAAAACAGCCCCACCATCCATGTTCTTATGTTACTGTATCTCCTTTCACCCATCCCTATCATTTGCCCAACCTATCGCCACTTGTCACGCTCTCAACATTTGCCCAACCTATCGCCACTTGTCACGCTATACGCTCTCAACATTTGCCCAACCTATCGCCACTTGTCACGCTATACGCTCTCAACATTTGCCCAACCTATCGCCACTTGTCACGCTCTCAACATTTGCCCAACCTATCGCCACTTGTCACGCTCTCAACATTTGCCCAACCTATCGCCACTTGTCACGCTCTCAACATTTGCCCAACCTATCGCCACTTGTCACGCTCTCAACATTTGCCCAACCTATCGCCACTTGTCACGCTCTCAACATTTGCCCAACCTATCGCCACTTGTCACGCTATACGCTCTCAACATTTGCCCAACCTATCGCCACTTGTCACGCTCTCAACATTTGCCCAACCTATCGCCACTTGTCACGCTCTCAACATTTGCCCAACCTATCGCCACTTGTCACGCTCCTCAACATTTGCCCAACCTATCGCCACTTGTCACGCTCTCAACATTTGCCCAACCTATCGCCACTTGTCACGCTCTCAACATTTGCCCAACCTATCGCCACTTGTCACGCTCTCAACATTTGCCCAACCTATCGCCACTTGTCACGCTATACGCTCTCAACATTTGCCCAACCTATCGCCACTTGTCACGCTCTCAACATTTGCCCAACCTATCGCCACTTGTCAAGCTATACACTCTCAACATTTGCCCAACCTATCGCCACTTGTCACGCTCTCAACATTTGCCCAACCTATCGCCACTTGTCACGCTCTCAACATTTGCCCATCCTATCGCCACTTGTCACGCTATCGCTCTCAACATTTGCCCAACCTATCGCCACTTGTCACGCTATACGCTCTCAACATTTGCCCAACCTATCGCCACTTGTCACGCTATACGCTCTCAACATTTGCCCAACCTATCGCCACTTGTCACGCTATACGCTCTCAACATTTGCCCAACCTATCGCCACTTGTCACGCTATACGCTCTCAACATTTGCCCAACCTATCGCCACTTGTCAAGCTATACACTCTCAACATTTGCCCAACCTATCGCCACTTGTCACGCTATACGCTCTCAACATTTGCCCAACCTATCGCCACTTGTCACGCTATACGCTCTCAACATTTGCCCAACCTATCGCCACTTGTCACGCTATACGCTCTCAACATTTGCCCAACCTATCGCCACTTGTCACGCTATACACTCTCAACATTTGCCCAACCTATCGCCACTTGTCACGCTATACGCTCTCAACATTTGCCCAACCTATCGCCACTTGTCACGCTATACGCTCTCAACATTTGCCCAACCTATCGCCACTTGTCACGCTATACGCTCTCTCAACCATTTGCCTCAACCTATCGCCACTTGTCACGCTATACGCTCTCAACAGCGCACCGCCTTCTTCTGCAATATGACAGCAATTGGGTATTTCATGTATCTAGAATATAACGTGTAGTTAAGGCCAAAGAAAAATAGACTGTAATGATGAAACGAAAAGACGCCAAGTTGGCTGCAAAAGCAAAGAGAAATGAATGTCAGTAAGGTAATGGAAGTACAAGAATAAAACATGACAAGATTAAGAATTTATCCGATTCATGGCTCAAAGAAACAAAAGTGAGGAGAAATTATATTTCCGTTCACACAATGTATCACAATTTGAAATGAGCGGAACACATTCTCTGACCCACATGTAATCAATCTGTATTGTATTACTCTGATGTTACATGCTTATTCTTATATATACAAGTCATTCTGGAATAAAATTAAATTAATTAGGAAAGGAGGCAAAATCAAACGAAATGTTGACACTCTTGATACGCGCAGCACATGAAACTCAGGAAATTACAACACTTAGTACTAGGTTTTCATTTAGAGCACACATTGTACTGCAATAATGAGATACGGTTGGACTAGTTACGGCACGAAAAGGAAAACATGAAACTGATAAGACAGAAAGCGGTAAATTTAGGATAAAGATACAAACACACAACTCAGGACAAGACTTGCCATATCGTCAGTAAGCACAATAAAACACACTGAATTGTAAATACTGAAAAAACGTTCAAATTTATACAAATTTATATCCATTTCAGTGCACTATCAAGATTTGCCACCCTGCATAAAATAATTCAGTGCATTATGTATCAATAACGCAAAATGCTTTACAGTTTGTAACAAGAAACGTTGGCTTTCTTGTTTCGAAACAGAAATTTTTTACTTGAGTAAGCTGAATGTAATTTGTATTAGAAAACATAACCGTTGTTAAGTACAGAAATATTCATATGTGCTACAATGCAAGAATTAACCCTTTAATGCAGTGGTAACTGCATGAATCACTTCCTTGGACTCTAAAAACTCCACATTTTGCCCCCACACTGTATTTATGTGTTCCCATATTATTTACCCTAAGCAGCGTAACAGGCTGTTCTTCATAATGTAGATGGACTGTGTTCTCTGTGAGTTAAGAACTAAAGTTTTGTATTAACTTGTTAAACACTGATTATTCATTAAATTTCTATTTGAATTTTAGATCTACTGTCCTAAAGGTGAAATAAATGAAGTCTTAGACAGATTAACAAATTTGGTAATTCATCCTAGACTCACTCCTGTAATTTAAATTTACAGCATTATCTTCCCATCTATGTAAAATACAAAATTATGAACCAACACTGACTATTACTCTTGTCCTTGAAATTTAAATGTTAATAACAGCATATTGATTTGAAGTAAACCAAATTTAAAATGGTAACTGATGTGCTTCCCTTAATAAGCATTCAGACAGCTGATATGACACGACAGTGTCTTACGGCATCACCGACAGCTGACACAAGTCTTCAAAATTCAAGTACGCTGTCCCGTAACATTTCCACCTATAGACTAACGCCTTACTTCGACAAGCATAAAAAATGGGGTTGCATTCCCTTTAACAACACAGCTGTGAACCAGCTGTACGTTTACCCCCAGTGGGTCACGTCTCAGGAGAGGGTACGGGTGACATACGGGTTGTCGTATAAAGTTGCTTTACTGAGCTTATACCGACGACGTTCTAGGGAGACGTTGCTTTAAGTACACCCAACACGCCAAACTGAGTACACATGTGAACGACACGACAGCTGATACAAACGAGCTAGTGTAACCACACTGTTGCCAACTGCTGCAAATAAAAAACTGAATGCAAGGGAAAATAACCAGAAACAAATACTTCACTATCTCAGTAAAGTTACACTCGGCATTTCATACGTTGCCAAGAGCCTAAAAACACGTACTTACAGGTTTCTTTTGTAAGCTTTTTGTGCATGGAATAAATAAAGTATGTTTAATATAGAAATGTCTCTGTATACTGTGCTTATAAACACGGTAACACGTGCTTTGAAGTAAAAATTAAGTCACAAATGCAAGGGGCATTCTGAAATAAAGGGGGGCTGAAAAAGGCTTTAGAAATACTGCTTTAAGCACTTTACAAAATGGAACACCAAGAACATCAATTCTTACATGTATGTCATTTTTCACTTATCAATATAACAATTATATAGATGTTAAGAAATAACTTTATTCGTAGCCAATCAGAATTTTTCTTACTGGTGAAGATGCGACTGCCAGTAACAAAGTACGGACTTCAACACATGCTGCCATTTAACGTTGTGCTAACCTGACAAGTGATACAGCGGCATGAAAGGAGCTCCTATGAGTATAACAATTATAAATAAGCCTGAGTACACAACTGCTTTCAGTACAAAGTCAGAACAACACAGCTCCAACAAAGAACATCTGTTACCCTTAACATTAAGCAAATGTGCTTTTATATCCTGCAAAGATAAACTATTTGTGTTCTATTTAAAGAGGCACATTGGATGGCCTTGAAAACATATTTATTAGAGGACCAAAGCCCAAGAAGTCGCAGCTGTGAGGTGTGTGGCTCTTCACTATGTACACAAGTTAGAATTTGTATGAGACAATGGGATTAATGACAAAATGTAATTTTGATAAACACACATGAAAAATACAGAACCTGAAGCTTTCACAGTGTCTGAAGTGTAAAACCTTCTTGGATGATGGGCAGAAGTCAAATGCTTCAGAGTAATTATTCCCTGATGACAGAGCCTAACTAACTAACTAACTAACTAACTAATGAACTAACTAACTCCATGGAGCAGGGTCATTTTTCAGAAGCTAACAGTTTGTCAGCTAGTCAAGAAATTGCCTGCATTTTATGAAACCAGAAGGTTCATTACCGTGTTCACAACAGCCTGCCACCTGTCCCTATCCTGAGCCAGATGAATCCAGTCCATGCCCTCCCACCCTATTTCTTGAAGATCTATCTTACTATTAACCTCCCATCTATACCTAGGCTGCCCAGTGGTCTCTTTCCTTCAGATTACCCCATCAGAACATGATGGTAACATAGTAGGTCTATGAAATGTTACACTTCAATTCTACATTTGTGTGCTGCGTCACTTGAGATGATTTTACATGTGTGAAAACAAAATGAAGGCGGTGTCTACATTGTAATAAAAAAATATGTGATTAACTTATATCTGTGTTTGTTCTTGCTTTGTCACTTACTGTGACTGACCCTCATTACCTCAGAATTATAAATTGACAGACATAAAAAAAGTTTTAAAATCAACAATATAGCCACAGCGATACTGTCAGCAAGTCCCACAGCCTTCACAATATGTTTTCAATGTGCTCTCATTGAAACAAAATGGTTAGTGTGAGGTAAAGCTTATGACCAGCGATGATCTACTGCCGGGTTGACAGTGAACTGGCCTGAACTAGAATTGAAGGAATGTCACGGAAATGTAAACAGGATATTGTACGATTGCTGGTTACGGGCTACACAGTTATGGCTTCATTTCTGCAATGGACAGGAGTCTTTCTCTTCACCACTATTTCTGGACCAAGATTTGCGCTCTTCTTGGATATTACACGGCTTTGTGTAGTAATCGTTTAACGACGTTTCGAGACAACATATCGGTCCCATCTTCAAGAGTCCGACTCTTGGGACCGATATGTCGTCTCGAAACGTCGGTAAACAATTACCACACGACGCCGCGTAATATCCCAGAAGAGCGCAGATCTGATAAACATCGCGGCGGACGCCTAAAATCAAGATTTCGGACCAGTTCTGCAGCCCCCACCCGCCTCCTGTCCAATGCATACCAGGAGCCCCCTTCTCTGACTGTTAAGGATCTGGAGTGTGAAGTTGATCATTCACCTCTGACTCGTCCCAAGGTTAAGAATGCTTACCTGATTAAGCATGAGAACAACTTTTTCTTTAACTATTACATCCCACCAAAACTTAGCCACACATAGGATTAATAAAGAAAAGGTCAATCAACATTCTGGACGTAAAACATCACAGTTTTTTGCACTTGATAGACA
Organism: Reticulitermes speratus; assembly: GCA_021186555.1. NCBI lineage: Eukaryota > Metazoa > Arthropoda > Insecta > Blattodea > Rhinotermitidae > Reticulitermes > Reticulitermes speratus. The sequence continues at coordinate 41,988,960 of JAJKFL010000009.1, read as the reverse complement.
GCCCCCCTATAAGCTGTCTCGGTGTCTATCACTACTGGTTGTGTGTGAATGTTGACTGAAAAATAAATTTACTACAGACATACACTGCTATTCAAATATTAAACTGTAACTGTCTTGTTTATATTTCAGTACAAGTCTTGCGGGCTGGGATAGCTCAGTCGGTATAGCGACTTGCTACGGGCTGGACGGTCCGGGGATCGAATCCCGGTGGGGGCGAGATTTTCAGCACCCGTCCAGACCGGCCCTGGGGCCTACCCAGCCTCCTGTACAATGGGTACCGGGTCATTGCTGGGGGTAAAGCGGCCGGGGTGTGGCGTTGACCACCCACCCCCATCTAGTGCCGAGGTTAAGGAAAGAGTAGAGTTATACCTCTACTCCCCCTCTGGGCCTTCATGGCATGTTCTAGGGTGAACTTTACCTTTACCTATAAGTCTTGCACCAATCATTCTTCACTTACAGAAGTACATTGCTATATTTGCTGTTATACAGCAGTACTGAAACTGAAGAACAACGTACCGAGGCTCTTAACTCACATTACCTGTCTCAGGAAGCAGTAACAGTAACAAGCTACGTGTCCTAAACGCACGCTGAAAACGTCCGGATGCCAATTTTTCCATTCTTCTGGGCATGGCACTTCATCAATGGGTGATTGGTGTCTGATGTTTTAAGACAGAACGGTGGTCTCATCTTCTTCAAGAGTTAGTTGAAGACGAGATCACAACATTTCCTGATTTCCATTACAGAATTTAAACTTCAGAAAACTGAGAACACTCACTTCCAAACAAAATTGCACACTCAACTTGTTTTGAGTTGCCCAGTACTTACTTGCAAAATAAAGGCACTAAAAATAGGATGGTGTTAGAAACTGAAAACAAGCTATGCGACTGTCAGCTATTAAATAGTATTGACCACTCACATTTCATGAACACCTTACATAAACTACAGTATTTATAACAAACAAACAAACAAAAAAAAAAAAAAAAAACACCATCTCATATGGCTGTGTACAATTCATATACAAAGGTTTTTCTGTCACTGTCCTGAGCGCTGCAGTTTTCACAGGATATACCAGAGGATTCATTCTTAGTTGTCACAGGATGTACCAGAGGATTCATTCTTAGTTGTCACAGGATGTACCAGAGGATTCATTCTTAGTTGTCACAGGATGTACCAGAGGATTCATTCTTAGTTGTCACAGGATGTACCAGAGGATTCATTCTTAGTTGTCACAGGATGTACCAGAGGATTCATTCTGTTGTCACAGGATGTACCAGAGGATTCATTCTTAGTTGTCACAGGATGTACCAGAGGATTCATTCTTAGTTGTCACAGGATGTACCAGAGGATTCATTCTTAGTTGTCACAGGATGTACCAGAGGATTCATTCTTAGTTGTCACAGGATGTACCAGAGGATTCATTCTTAGTTGTCACAGGATGTACCAGAGGATTTATTCTTAGTTGTCACAGGATGTACCAGAGGATTCATTCTGTTGTCACAGGATGTACCAGAGGATTCATTCTTAGTTGTCACAGGATGTACCAGAGGATTCATTCTTAGTTGTCACAGGATGTACCAGAGGATTCATTCTTAGTTGTCACAGGATGTACCAGAGGATTCATTCTTTCTAAGCGATAAAGCTGCCATGCTCGGTACAACAACAGAACAAAAAACACCATATTGGCACTAAAAGATTCAGCGCATTTTAAGATGTATTAAACCTAACAATCAAAAAATCCAAGATTCCAATAACTACTTAGGTTGCAATAAAAGGTGTCCTTTGCGTTTCAATTTGCTGTTAAGTAGTCTTTGTTGTTCTTCTGCCTTCTGTTGCTCCAGGGCTTTATATCTGTTCACAGCAAAATCCATCTCCTTTGACAGTGCCACTATCTTTTTCTGAAACGTTAAAACCAAAATAAATTTAAGTCTTACGTAAAATAATACATAGCTGGCTTCTGTGGGCTGTTACACAATAAAAGGGCACAATTGGTATCGTCTACTCCAGGACATAAGTGGCCTGGGATAGCTCAGTCGGTATAGTGACTCGCTACGAGCTGGACAGTCTGGTGATCGAATCCCGGTGAGGGCGAGATTTTCAGCACCCGTCCAGACCGGCCCTGGGGCCCACCCAGCCTCCCGTACAATGGGTATCAGGTCATTCCCGGGGTAAAGCGGCCGGGACGTGGCATTGACCACCCACCCCCATCTAGCGCCGAGGTTAAAGAAAGAGTATACCTATACCTCTACTCCCCCTCTGGACCTTCATGGCCTGTTCTAAGGTGAACGTTACCTTTACCTTTACTCCAGGACATAATTTTTTTTTGGGACTAGGAGCAAGCCCAAAATTCAGGAGCCAGACAAGTCTTTGGCATCCCAGTATGTAGTTCATTTCTTGACTAGGTAAGGAACTAGCAGCTTTGCAAGATGACTCTGCTCATGGAGTTAGTTAATTTGCTGTGTTCACTGTGAAATATATTTTATTGATATTATACAGAACAGGATGGAACTACACACAGCTAATAATTATGATACCACAAAGTTACCATGAAAATAGTGTCTGACACACAAGAAAGATGTGAGGTTCTCTCAGTGGTAAATATTAAGGTTACGGTCTTCTAGGAAGTGACACCATGCAGTCTGGTACTTATCTACTTCTTCAACCCTCTGAAATGGAAACTGGAGGTCCCTCCAAAATGTTGGCATCTACCTACCAGGCTACATGGTACCACAAGCAAAAGGTTTTAACTTACTGAAGAAAGTGTTCTACTGTATCTAAACTTACTGCATATTCCTTCTGTTTCTCCAATCTCTTTTTCACACCAATTCCAATTTCAGCTGGCCTCCCATCAAGATATGAAAAATCTGGCTTGTCTGTTAGAATTCCGCTTGTATTTGGGTTTGCTGGTAATTTGCGTCTGCAGCAAACAGAACCGACTTCTGATGTAACTGGTTAACCAACAACAACAACAACAACAACAAAACAAGAACAAAAACAAGAACAACAACAACAATAAAAAGAACAAGAACAAAAAGAACAAGAACAAGAACAAATACAAGAAAAACACGAACAAAAAGAAAAACAACAAAAAGAACAACAAGAACCACAAAAAGAACAAGAACAATAATCACAGCAACCACAACCATCACCAACTGGTTAACCAACAACAACAAAACAAGAACAAAAACAAGAACAACAACAACAATAAAAAGAACAAGAACAAAAAGAACAAGAACAACACGAACAAAAAGAACAAAAACAACAAAAAGAACAAGAACCACAAAAAGAACAAGAACAACAAGAACCACAAAATGAACAAGAACAATAATCACAGCAACCACAACCATCACCACAATCACTACAACTGCCACAGCATCATCCTCCTCCCACAGGTACAACTGTCACTATACTTAAACAAGCAACATGCAATAAATGGAGACATGGGACGTGGAGGGTCAATTCTATGTATTTTCAATTTTGTCAGTAAGTGGGAGTCTTCAACTTCACACCCAAGCTGCTTTACTGCTGGAGAAAGCCCCAGTAACCACACCAGAAAGGAGGCTAAATGCATCCCAGAGATCGTCTGCATGCAACAGCAAACAGAACAGCTCTCCCCACCAGGAATTACCGTAAATCCTAACTGTCTGGTCACCTAGCCTAGCCACTATACTCACTGCAGCTGGCAGACAATACAATGCACACATTAATTTGTAAATATTCTGTACAACTGTAATCTTACTCTCTCCTCCATTTATAGTCCAGATGCAGAATACAGGACGTGTTAAGGGAAACTGCAGCCAACTTCACCAAAGGCTGCTCCAGATCTGGAAAATAAATGAATATGGTTAAATAAAAAGGTGTATGTTATGGACAAAACAATGTCCATACAATTCTATATCAACATTTACTACTTGATTTCATTTTAATTGTCTAAGTTTCATAGTAATCAAAATATTGCGATGATTCAAATGAAAATAGCAAATGCAAAAAATCAACAATCCCATGTTGTAAATGTTGCCTTAAGGACTGGAAACTATGAAACGTGCACAATCAGTGGAATGTAAAAAATTACACAATGGAAGTATGAGATGTGTGGGCAGGATATGTACCAAGAGAATGAAAGCCTTATGGACAGCCAAGACACTGATAAAAGCATTATATTCAGAGTACAGTAATTGTTCAGTGAATATTAAACAGTTTTAATTGGGTAGAAGCAGCTTTTACAGTAGAAGTTGTGACGGCTGGATTCAGTTACTGACAGAGTTCCCTGATTACCTAAATAACTATGAATACATAATAAATATCCAATCTGTTTAGTTCATGACTACCACATGGAACGTTTTAAACAAACGACTATGGCAACTGACTTCAAAGCAAATAATTTGAACACAGCTATATATTTCTAAACCACTTCGCAGTAAAAGTGATATTGTACCAGAATTATACAGGTTAGGTTGTGTCGACTCGCTACTTTACACATTGCAGCATACTACGTTTAAATACGTAACTCACACTTTCTTACAGGTTTATGTATAATTCACATTTTACACAGTTCTGACAAACACAAGGTATCACTACACTTACAAAGTAATTTCAGGGGACAGAAACCAGCTACCAACACACCGGACGCCATACTTTTTACCATAGATTATAACCTATCTTTTTACGCGTGTAAGACTCTTGGGTATTCAAAACAAAACACTCACAAAACTGTCACAGACTATATTAGCACGGATTATCTCTATATCATCGTCAAGAGTACAATCCAGAAGTGAGCGCGAGATGAACAGTAGTGGTACAGTTTCTGTTTGGCGAATGGGCCTCGTTCTCTAGTTGTAGAATCCTGGTAGGCACATTAAGTGAGAACGAATATTATCGACTATCGTACTTTGTGACCAAGAACGTTGGAGCAACGGTAACGCCCAAAGACGTGTTGAGAAGGGGTCCAGTTTAAATCTCTACCGGGATTCCGTCTAGCGTGTCCATGATTTCTGTTTGGTTTTCCTCAACTCGTCCATAGGAATATCGGCGTATTACATCGAATAGTCCACGACCGCATTCTTCCAAATCCATTATAATTTATCACTCACCATCCATCCTATTATCGACGGTATCTAGTCCAAGACAGTCAGGGCCGGGTGTTGTACAATAAGCCACAAAATATATTTTATGACATCGTTCCTCGTGTTCATTAGTTCAAGCAGCATCACTCCTGACTTATAAATAGGTGGTGTCTCAAGTTCGCTGTTGAATTTAGTAACCTGAGGTTTACATAATTTTTCTCAGTCATTCCAGACAAATGCCAGGATTGTATCCCAAATTATGACAACTGATTTGTTCCACATCTTTTACAGTTGGTTATTCATTAATTTTCCCACCATTCAGTGGTATAGTTTGAAATACTGACAATATTAACAGTAAATATGCCATTTCCTGTCGGTGCTTGCAGGTGCTATGTGGACCAATAACATTGATGCAATTTTTTTGCTGTGATAGTTACAGGTACAGTGAAGTTGTTATAAATTAAACCTCATTTATTTCACATGATCACCATCATCACTGTTCATAAGTTTGTAATTTATGTGGTGGTGGAGAATGTAAGTGCCATGACACACTGAACCTTCTGTGTTGACATGTTCAGAAGCATCCACATTAAATTGTATACAATCTAATGTGTGTCAGCAGCCTGTCGCCTTTCCTCCTTGTGTTATCTGTGCTTAAGATGTTCTTCATTAGTCCCATCTGTTTGCTTCTAACCCAATGAAGAGTCTCTGGAATGGTGCTGAATCTGGTGGGAACAATCTGTACACACCAGTGTTCAAACCACAGTAGCAATGTTCTGTAGTTACTTAATTTAATAAATGTTTAGTTACAGCAGTAAGATCACTTACTTATTCATTACAATTTTTAAGATGCTTCTCCCGTCTCTATGGAGGGTCAACTGCATGAACATCACACTTCTGTGTTGTAGAATATGTAAAACTTTTTACAGAATTCAAAACCAGAATTTTTTAGAACTTGAGTCAGTTTAAATTACTGTTCCTGGCTGGAAACAGCACCCACTGTTTGCCGGGAACATGGTTGCTTTCCTTGTCAAGACCACGCACAACATATACTGCACTAGAAAACCCCAAAAAAGGAGTAACACTCGGATTAAAAAATTAAAATTTACTTACGTGACAGATGTGGGCCAGGATAGTGGGACCCAAGTCCCGGTGGGGGCGAGACTTTTCCACATCCATCCAAACTTGCGCTGGGGTCCACTCAGCCTCCTGTACAATGGGTACTGGTTCTTTTTCCCAGGGGGTAAAGCGGCTGGGGCGTGGTGTTGACCACCCACCCCTATCCAGCACCAAGGTTAAAGAAAGAGCAGAGCTCCACAATACTGGCACATTGCTATAACAGCCATGGCTACTGCACATACTGGCAAGAGTATGCGATAAATTCCGTAACATCTTTGTGTTCCCTGTTTGGTCCATGGCAGGAAACAGGAAAGGTATACAAACATGATTTGAAGGTAAAGTAACACCATTCAGATGTTCTAAACAATTATAGTAAAGGTAAAGTTCTCCCTAGAACAGGCCATGAAGGCCCAGAGGGGGAGTAGAGGTATAGCTCTACTCTTTCTTTAACCTTGGCGCTAGATGGGGGTGGGTGGTCAACGCCACACCCCGGCCGCTTTACCCCCGGGAAAGAGACCCAGTACCCATTGTACAGGAGGCTGGGTAGGCCCACGGCTGGTCTGGACGGGTGCTGAAAATCTCACCCCCACCGGGATTCGATCCCCGGACCGTCCAGCTCATAGCGAGTCGCTATACCGACTACGCTATCCCAGCCCACAAACAATTATAGTGGAATGGCAAAATAAAACAGGCAACCTATGGAATATGATTTATTTTTTTAGAACTTCTTTACTGTATAACAAATACCATATTGAGGAGTATATGACTGCACATATATAATGTATGCTTCACAATAAGTATGTCTCAAACTCAATTTATATAATCAACTTCAGGCACACTACTTAAATATAAAACAGCATTATGCTTCCACCACAATTTCCATTACCCATGAAAAATTCTTCATACATATATTATTCAAAGTGTAACCCTGAATATATTATTATCCATGTTACCTGTAAAAGAAACAAAACATAAATATCTGCATGGCCAAACTACTGTTTAGAGGGTAAAATGGCACTACGCAGGTAGACAATTAACTGTAGCTGTGACATATACATACTAAAAACAAGGACTACTGATGAGTTTCTTGCACAAAATTAACCACAAAAGAATATAGGAGTTGTGTCTGTCTTTCTGAAATTAATGAGCAGATTATAATAATGTTTAGTACTTCTGGTCTGTGGGCCAGGATGGCATAGTACAGCGGTCGCCAACCGGTGGTCCGCGAGAAAATTTTGGTGGTCCGTGGAGAAATTTGGACATTATTTCCAATTTTTATGTTTATTATACTTATTTCAAACAAGCAGCAACAAATATCACACTAATAATTTTGTTATAATTAAACAAGTGCATTTCATATTAATAAAATGGAACTTTTATGATCATTATTTTATAGATGTTTGTACCTTTTTAAAAAAATTCATGTTAGTGGTCCGCGGGATTCAAAATTGTGAGTTTAGTGGTCCGTAAGGTCCGAATGGTTGGCGACCGCCGGCATAGTCGGTATAGCGACTTGCTACGAACTGGACGGTTTGGGGATCGAATCCCGGTGGGGTAGAGATTTTCAGCACCTGTCCAGACCAGCCCTGGGCCTACCCAGCCTCCTGTACAATGGGTACCGGGTCTCTTTCACAGGGATAAAGCAGCCGGGGTGTGGCGTTGACCACCCACCCCCCATCTAGCGCCAAGGTTAAAGAAAGAGTAGAGCTATACCTCTACTCCCCCTCTGGGCCTTCATGGCCTGTTCTAGGGTGAAATTTACCTTTACTTCTGGTCTACATTACTAAGGGCCAAGGTTTTTTATATGCTTGTAGAAAGGTACAGTTTGTTTCTTTTATTGCTGTCCTGAGCACTGCAGCTATCATGGCATGTTATGGTGGATGCAGGCTTTCTATGTGCTCAGCGAGACAACAGAAGAAAGGTACTGTATAAAGGACTGCTACTACAACTTACTATCTGCCTTGGCTTTCTTATGGAGGTGTAGCTCCAGCAAACCTGTGCAGTGCCCATAAATTCCCATTTTAAAATCCACAGAATGACAACTGAGCTGGAATAGGTAAATTGTATCGTGAGATGTGACATCGGCATTTCAGACATGGACGGACTTGGGTCATGTCATTCAGATTTACTACGTAACACGCAAATTTAGAAATAACTTATTCTAAATATCGAAAACCAATACCAACTGATGCACAATCACTATTAAAAAACTTTAATAATAGTGTTACATTAAACCCGACATGTTTCGGTCAGGTACCTAATCTACTTAACAAGGTGCAGCACATATCACTCTTTACGAGACGCGTTGTTGTGTTGAAAAAAAGACAGAAGCATAAGTGAACACACATAAGAAGTATACGAAAACAGTGTTACAAGGTGGAACCAGTGTGGAATATCAAGTGTTGACCGTCTATAAAAGTTTTTAGTGACTTTAAAACTGTGTTTTATAAAAACATCATACACGACTAGACTTTATATGCTCACATTTCAAGTGTGTTTTACATATGGACATAGCATTTTAATGTAGTGTACCCCTGAAGATGGTCAGGTACCTGACCGAAACATGTCGGGTTTAATGTAATACTACTATTAAAGTATTTAGTAGTGATTGTGCATCCAGTTGGTCTTGGTTTTCGATATATACGAGATGCACGGTGAAAACGATATTAAAAACTTATTCCAAATTACTTATAAAAATATCATCAGAAATCTGACACAATCCAGTGTTATAATTTATTAAAAATATAAAGCTTGATGTAATCCAACAGCCGAACTGTCAGAAGTGGTTAAAGGGCGATTTTAATTTGTATTGGTGTAGTGCTATGAAGTGTGACTTTTCTAATCACAGCAAAATGCCCTGTGGATACTGCAAGAATTCACTGATATTATTCTACCAACATTTAAAGTAAACTAAAATTAACAAAAAATACTGTCAGTGACAACACTTTTATATTTGGTTATTTATTATGATTTTATACTACATGTTTCGGCCTGTTTTGGCCATCACCAGCTATATCTCAATACAAAAATATTGGATACACCTGATGGTGGCCAAAACAGGCCGAAACATGTAGTATAAAATCATAATAAATAACCAAATATAAAAGTGTTGTCACTGACAGTAATTTTATTAATTTTAGTTTACATCTGTTACAAGGGGGATGTTCCAACCAAAGTCAACATTCCAAACAGTCTTCTTTACCAAATAATAGTTCATAATTACACATTTCTGACATTATGATTAAATAAAATATAATGCAAAATAATTTATGACTACAATGTAGTATCTGTAGTGGAATAATCACTGAAACAATAATTCAGAATGTTCACTGAATAAACGAATGGCTGTAAAGTCCCAAGATTATTACACAGACTAAAATGAGTTAAACTCATTTCAGGGATATCCTATAGAGCATTTTGCAACAGTTAAAAAACTACACCCACTCTAAATTTAGAAATATGACAGGTTTTCTTTCAATTTACTTCACAATCGAGACAACAAACATAAGTAACGTGCGTTTGTTCACAGTCACTGCAACACTGCACAGCACATGCAACAACACTTCATTCAACTTGATGGTTTTACCTGAAAAGGAGGAATATCATGAAAACGCTTGCAATTGCGGACGACATTTGAGGCACTCGGCAGTATTACTACTCAGTTAAGAAGTGGAGTTCGTAGCACAGAGCAGTCTGGAGTGTTTGAATCTTATATTACTGTAATGGTGCTGGCAGAGTATTATTTGTTTCAACATTAGTACTGTTACACTCAGCTTAAGGTCCAACTGTCGGCTTCATGGTTACCACGTGATTTAGAATCCCCTATTTGTGGAAGACTGATTAATTGTGTTATCAGTACACTCAGCAATGATCCACTTTACTAAGTTCCGGCACTAATTGGTTACACTCATATCAACATCTTTGTATTACGTCTGTGAGCAAAAGAATGGCGGGAATCACATGATGCATAAACAAATTACATCTATGTATAAGGAGTGACAGAAATCTCACAAGTATCAGGACAAAATGAGACATCTGACAAGTTTGACATCGTTATCATTTAACATTTGTACCCACCAAGAATCCAGCAAATGATGTCATAAAACCTTCTTTTGTTAATTCCCATGCCCCTCCATATTCTTCTTCATCCACATGTTGGAAGTTTGTGAAATATAAGTAAATCAATCCAGCATTCACCAGTACAAACCTACGATCAAGATAAGAATACATAATGCGCCATATGTTTAATGCAATATAACGTGTTCATATTTTAAGGTTAGGCTGCCTACTTTCTCATTGTAGTGATCTTGATGTTATCTCAGGAATTATGACTAGTGCAACTCAAACACTTCAATTAAAATAAAGTGATACTTACAATGATAAGGCAATAAAGCCCTTCAGTGGAATGAGTCCCCATAGCAAACCAATAATTATTCCTAGGGCCTGCCTAAACCAATAAATCACGTCCAGGAATTCCTCCTAAAAGAAATAATACTTGATGAACATTTTAAATATAAATATTTGAGAAGTTACCATCTACGTGTAAGTTTTATATAAGTTTCAATAAATACCTTATCTGGCCATTCTGAATTAGAAGTGAATGCCCTGGTCAAAATTGAATCCAGCGCATGTGACTTCACTGTTGACCCATTCTTTTCAAAACCCTTTATCTTTGACGTCATATTGTCACGTAATAAATAAATGTAATTAAACTTACTAATTAAAACACCTCACCGTCCTTTATTTACAGCACAACATTAATCATAACATTACTGTGTAAAAATTTACATTCGCTAAGAGACGTAACACGCGGCCATCTTTAAATGGATGACTGCCACGGATAAGAGTTCATTAACTCCTGATTGTGAACACTCTTCTAACCAATGCCTGCAAAGTAGCTAACAAACCTCAGATAAAAAAGAATACAAAAACGATGTCGTGAATAAAGGTTAATGTTTAAGAGTATGTTCGAATGCTGTTATGTATTGCGAGATTTGAGGTTCTCACAGTATTGCTAAAAAATATTACAAGTCTTTGGGTTACGATGCTGTCGAAACGGACTGCATAGACCCTGAAGATAACTGCAACTTTCTCCGAAGTCAGAAACTATTTGCCACTTGACGGCGTGACATTCCAAAAGACTTTTGTTGTGCAATGTGCTCAATGGTAGCGTATCCTGTCACCGTCAAGAAACAATTTTACCCAAAAATAATATCGGTATTTGTACTGGGGGGGTATGTGAAGAAATGGTCGTGGTCTGTGTTTAGGCACTATACTAGTATTTAATGCTGCGAAAGAAAATCGCAATAGTAAAAGGTCAGATACTCTGCTGTCACGTTTTATATAAAAACCAGGGATCCTCCAATTATAAAGCAGAAATACCAACCTCTTTATTGTAGCACCAGAAATTGAAAATAGCTTGTATTTCATGAAGGGAATACTAACACAATGTAACTTTTACTACAACTGGTTAAAAAATCATGCATAAAATTATCCCACACTTGAGAGGTTCCAGGGTTATTTAGAATATGTGAATTACATATTGTCAAAGTGGATGGAATATGAAAGTATGATGGTGTTCTGGGCCTACTTACAATTTATCCCTATATTTGCATGAAAGGGCTTGCAAGAAGCATGAAAAACTTTGGCAAGCTGGTCTCTAGGATTAACTGACCCTAAGGCCTTCTGATAATACAGCAGCAGTACACACCCACCATGTCACAGCATCATACATCAGGACACCTGGTAACATTCACTTCAAATTCTAATGTCTGGAATCTTTACATTACTGTGTCTTGGGACAGGTTGCTTACAAGCTGTATTTAAGGCACATATTCCTTTGTTTCTCATTTACAATTTGAACTGCATCCAGAAAATCTACTGCAGTACCCATTCAATGTCATAATATGCTAATGCATTCTCTACAGCATATACAGCAGCAAAAAAAGAAAAAGAAAAAAACCGAAATGACAGAAAGAGGAAACAGACAAGTTCCTTATTTCAACACACTTGAAGTGAATCTAGGATTGTGAATCAATGAATAAAACTGGAGATTACTGAACAGTAGCTATGTAATAACATTATTTTATATAAAAGAGAAACATTACAAGGAAGTATTGATTGACCAATAAGAGACAATACATTGACTTTTACATAGCATACATACATACATACATACAGGCGCACATACATACATCATTCAGTTCACCAGTACTGCAACCATCAAGTAAAATTCAAAATATTAGTTCACTTATAATGCTAATAACAATGATAAGAAATTTATTTTACATATAAAAACAGAAATATTTGATACCCAAGAAAGAAAATGAAAATATCACTTCTAATAAATCTGTTTGCACCATATACAACATAGGTAACTTCTATATCCCACTAATATATGTGGGATAACTATCAACAAGTTTGATTCTCTCATTTTGTAAAATAAACCACTGAACAAAATCAATGCAACAAGCAGTGAAAATTCCACACAAATCTTGAGCAAGATTTTGTTTATAGTCTGCACAGGTGACTCTCATTACTTGCAAATTCATCATCCGCATTTTTGCATATGTGCTGTTGTATTTCAGCCTTCAGCTGTGCCAGTTTTGGTCATTAATTTCGGCAACTCGTCCGTCCAACAACTCCTCCGGCCACCCACCTTCAGCAGGATCTAGCACCACTCATAGCTACAATTGATTACTTTTGAATTTAAATGTTATTGTAATGTCTCTGAAAAAAAAGGATGACACCCTATTGTATGCAGCTGTAGGTACAGCAAGTCATCAGCGGAGTGTGCTGAGAAGGATCCTCAACTGGAAGCATGCGGGGAAAGAAGAGTTTAAGGTGTTCATTTTTTCACCTCGTCTTGTGTTCTGCATAATTATTTAATGCTCATGTCTTACTGTTTGACAAATGTGTATTTATGTTTAATTTCATACTGCAGGTGAAGACAAATTTTTGTGTGTTTGGAAGTACAACCCCTAATTTGAGACCTGCAGTACTACCCCTAATTTCAGACCTGTGGTACAACCCCTAATTTGAGAATTGTGGTACAACGCCTAATTTGAGACCTGTGTACAACCCTAATTTGGACTTGTGGTACAACCCCTAATTTGAGACTGCAGTACAACCCTAATTTGAGACTTGTGGTACAACCCCTAATTTAAGACCTGCAGTACTGCCCTAATTTGAGACCTGTGGTACACCCTAATTTGAGACCTGTGGTACAACCCCTAATTGAGACTTGCAGTACAACCCTAATTGAGACTTGTGGTACAACCCCTAATTTGAGACCTGTGGTACAACCCCTAATTTGAATTTGTGGTACAACCCCTAATTTGAGACCTGCGGTACAACCCTTAATTTGAGATTTGTGGTACAACCCCTAATTTAAGATTGTGGTACAACCCTAATTGAGACCTGTGGTACAACCCCAAATTTGAGATTTGTGGTACAACCCCTAATTTGAGACCTGAGGTACAACCCCTAATTTGAGACTTGCGGTTCTCATGATGGTGACTATGAAGATTACAGGCTTCTGCAGTGTGAAGCTGTGTTGCCTGGTAGAAGTCCACCAACATTTCTGAGGCAGGTTCCTCAAAAATGTTGGTGGACTTCTACCAGGCAACACAGCTTCACATCGCAGAAGCCTGTTTCATCTTCATCCTATACAGGCAATTTCCAGGAACACGCCACTCCATATAATGAGAGTCGCCTGCATATTAAAAGCTTATCATTTTGTTGAAATTATTATGAAACTTTCAACAGCTTAACACTGAACGCTATCAATTAAACTAACAAAACCTGTATGACACAGGGCATTTATTTGGTAATGCTACTTTCATAAAATACTTTTCTTCTTTTTACATATAAACGATAATGAAGTTATAATGTACAAAACACATATTTAAATACTGTTCTTCGGCATACATTCGTGTGTATTACACCTCAAGTTAAAAAAGAAAAGCAATTACTTTTAGCTGATAAAATAGAAGTAAAATATTACATAAAATTACACAGAAAAAATATATAAATTAGGAAGCGCAAGAAAAATGGCAATGATCACAGAGCAGCAAAATGTTCAAAGAGCTTCGAGTTGTAACTTTTTCACATCAGTTAAGTGTCAAACTGCCACACTAAATGCAGACACAAATTCACTTAAAAACTACGATTGATTTTATAATACTATTAACTGCTGTTCTATATTTCACAGATTCTTTTAAAACATGGTCAATGAATATTGACAAAATGTGCAAAGTGGCCAAAGATCTTCGATGAATGATGAAGCATAGTGCAGTAGGCATCCAACTTGATGGTAATGGTAATCTAGATCTATTGGTACTAGCTGCGGTTCTAGGCTAGGGATCTTTAATGAAGGTGGTTGGACGCTTAATGTACTGTAACAAATATTGTGAGATTTGCGGTTCTCACAGTGGTGTTGCCGAGGATTCAGGTCTTCTGGGATGTGATGCTGTCATTCGCCATGTAGTTCCTGTGGTCTGGAAGGATCTTAGTCCCTTCACCGTCAGGGTCACGCAGATCCTTCCAAACATCAGGAACTACATGGTGAATGACAGCATCACATCCCACAAGACCTGAATCCCCACAAAAAATACTGTTGTAATGTGACTTCTCAGCTTCTCTGTGCACTGCTCAACACCAATCAGCTGTAGTTTGTTTTGGCGTGCACAATGTCTCTGTGTGTTGGTGTTATTAAGTGTTACAAGAACGAGATTTGTGATATTTGTATCTATAGCTCTGTTCCCTGTGCTTTAAAAATGGAAGAAGTGAATCAGAGCAAGGTTCTCCACAAACAGGTGAGGGAAGTGGTATTTGACGTGTACCAACATTCCAGCACAAGGCGCGGGCAGTGGAAGACGAAGCTACTCATCAGGTGGTGTCTCACAGTGTTGTCATATGTCAGACGCATGCTGTGTCAGACTTCAGATCAGAAAACGAGTTGTGAGTGAGACGCAACTGCTACTCGTAGCACTGTCTCTGTCTGAACCAAGTGCGTCATCCATCCACCTTCGCTAAAGACTCTTAGTCTAGTGTCGGCTGTCTCTCCACTCCTGTCTATAAATTTCATTATTTGTGCAAGTGCTGTTACTGTCATCACAGTACTGATGGAACATGGTGGCCTCCTCCATTTTACCTACCAGCAATGTAAGCTGCATAAACTCTCGTTTTCCCACTTTCTGCCACCATCTGCCTCAGTACTCTACTGTGCATTTTTAAAATGGATATCTTTCATGTTTCCAGTTCGCACCAATTTTACATTTATTGTCGGGGAACAGATTTAAATATCTTGTTGAAATGCAATGCTAGGCCTTCTGAATTGTGTGCGCGTCATCACAACAGCACGATGCGCAGATGCTTGAAAGTTAAAATACGTGTACGAATTCATTAAGCATTATACAGAACATATGCAATAGCAGTCTAGTGTAAACTGCTCTTTCTCCATTAACCCGTTAGACCGTGATCTTAACCCATTTGCTGTCCACCATTAGTACGAAAAAAAGTACTGTTTTAAAAATAAATTATTCCGTAGTTGCCTGACATCCTGTGCTGTTATTTTAAACAGACCCTTCCTTTAAGTTAACTTGTTCCTTCAGTAGAAGGAAACAGAACGGAGGACTAATATAAGAACCGATGTGCAACAGGCAATGTATACCATTTAGCTTCTCCATCATATTTACTCACATAAGGTGTAATTATGTCTGTTTCATGCATATTCATGTGCAAGATTTATCTTTAGAGAGTGTCTCCTAATTAACACAATACTCTTACATAAACAACATAGGAACTTACACTAACAACATTAGCATACTCTCAAAGGACACAGAGATGTGGGAAGACCCAGAAGTGGATGGCAGGATCAGTTTTAAAACTTCTGAACATCAAAATAGGCTTATAGCACCAATCATTGACTTGGAAGAAGAAGAAGAAGACCATTATACAATCATGAGGTTTGTAACTTCTGTAGACGTAAGTCTTCTAGGATGTCACACTGTGTCAATGGGCAAGCAATTCTTGATATTTCAAGGATCAAGCTGCTTGACCATGAATATGAAGGAACTATGATCCTTCCAAGCACCAGGCACTACCTGCCCGGTGACACAGCGGCATGTCCCGTAAGGCCTGGAGCATCAGCAACGCTGCTGTGAACACCTCAGATCTCACAAGCATAATTCTTACTGTTCACAAAATACTGATAGGATAATCAAAGGATCAGATGGGCCAGGCATACAGAACAAACAGGGAAGATGAGAAATGAATATAGCATTTAGTCAGAAAACATGAAGAGAAGTCATCAACTGGGAGACTTATATGTCAATTGGAAGATACTATTAAAATGGATCTAAAAAAAAATAGGATGTGTAGGTATGGATTGGATTCAACTGGCTCAGGAAAGGGTCCAGTAGCAGTGGGACCTAGTAAATATCATAATGAGCCTTTGAGTTCCGTGGAAGGTGGAAAATCTAACTAGCGAGTGACCGTAAAGGAAGGGGAAATAAAACATCTGCTCCAACAGGTGTAGCGTATATAACCACTGGTACACACAGCAACATAGCATATATAACCACTGGTACACACAGCAACGTAGCGTATATAACCACTGGTACACACAGCAACGTAGCGTATATAACCACTGGTACACACAGTAACGTAGCGTATATAACCACTGGTACTACAGCAACGTAGCGTACATAACCACTGGTACACACAGCAACGTAGCGTATATAACCACTGGTACACACAGCAACGTAGCGTATATAACCACTGGTACACACAGCAACGTAGCGTATATAACCACTGGTAAACACAGCAACGTAGCGTATATAACCACTGGTACACACAGCAACGTAGCGTATATAACCACTGGTACACACAGCAACGTAGCGTATATAACCACTGGTACACACAGCAACGTAGCGTATATAACCATGGTACACACAGCAACTTATAATGTGAGCCTTATTTGAAGACTTCAGATATACTTGCTGTGAAGTAGGTTCAGAACTAATTACGTAGGCAAATACCAAACAAGATAGAAAATAGACACAGTTGTTTTAGAAATTAATTACTGTACAGGTTCAGTCTGCAGTTTATACTCTGTGATAAATACTAGGATGGTCTAATCCACAAATATCAGATGGGTAGGGCATGTAGCATGCATGAGTGAGAATCAAAACACAAGGTTTTGGTTGGAAAATCTCAATGAGACTACTTGGGAAGACCTACACATAGATAGGATAGCATTAAAACTGATTTTTAAAGTAACAGGATGGAAGGGCATACGGTGGATTCATCTTCGTCTGGATAGGAACCAGAGGAAGGTGAATATGGTAATGAAGCCTTGGGTTACACAAGATATGGGGAATTGTGTAACTAGCTTGAAAACTAGTAGGCCCTCAAAAACGACTCTGCCCCACACATTAGTTAGTTAGTTAGTTAATGAGATGTCTTCATTTGCAGTATGTCAACCTCAATTTAAGACGTGTCAAGGAGAAAGTCTTGTACGTTCCTCACTTTCCTTTCAGCAGTGTGTGTGTGTGTGTGTGTGTCATAATTCCCACTTTTCACGTAGCCATCTGTCTCTGTACAAACTTTAAAATTCTGAATTTAAACTGCACTTAAAAAACAAATCAAATAAACCTGTAACCTTCCGTTAAAAATGT
Organism: Reticulitermes speratus; assembly: GCA_021186555.1. NCBI lineage: Eukaryota > Metazoa > Arthropoda > Insecta > Blattodea > Rhinotermitidae > Reticulitermes > Reticulitermes speratus. Next base: position 41,971,100 of record JAJKFL010000009.1, on the reverse strand, counting down.
TAATTACATTAAGCAATATTCAGAACATATTTATCTTCTCTATTTTGTAGATAAATGGCAAAGTTTATTTATGTTACATGCAATGCAGTGACCCCCTTTCTGACAGGTCCAACAGTATCACTTCTGAGTCATAAGCAACCCTGTAAAGCATGATGGTAACTATATGTACCACCCACTTTAACATACAAAAACTCTATGTTTAGTCCACACAGCATATTTATGTGTTCTGTATGAATCTCACAACAGATATCAGTTATTTCCATAAACAACATTAACTGGTTTGGTCCTTGTAATTGAGATGAACTGTGTTCTCTGTGAGGAACGAACTTAATCTTGAGATGTTATTTAGAAATACTTCAGGTTTGAAAGGGCTAATACAAGATCTGCCAGAAAATTTTATGTATCTCCATTTCAGAAGTTTCACCAGCAGAAAATGTTCACTCTGTTTACTAGGGTTATCAAAATAACATGTTGTATCACGTCTGTAACGTTTACAAATGACGGCAGACAACAGAACTGTTGAACCGTCCCGGCGTCACAAACGATAAGCATTTTCTGCCTGCAACAGATAATCTATGAACCCCATGATTTTAACACTTTTTTGACAATACTTCACAATACAAATGCAAGAAGTATAAACAGTGTAATGTGTTATGTGAGTAAATATGAAAACTGAAGAACAAACAATGGAAAAAAATCAGTTCTTTTGTGTGCATGTTGAGCATACACATTGTATGTGTAGATATCATCATTAGCAGATAATTTACAATTCCACTTGCAATCAACATGTAATTACAACAGACCTATTTATGCATATGAAACACAGCCCACCTCAAGACACAGCTGTGTATGAGCTATATCTATAAAACTATACAAACAAAACATAAACGAACAGCATGAAGCATCATCACAATACATAAGCCTACAGATCCTTAACAACATTTAAAAAGATAATTATGTTTATAATAAAAACTCATAATTGGCAGTATTATGTATTACTAAGATTGGAATACTTGCTTTCGTCTTATCCATTGTTCACACTCTAAAAATGCTGTAATGTATATTTTATCATAATTAGTCTAGCATTGCTTAAAATGGCTCAATAATATGTGCCTAATGAATGGAATGTAAAGTTTTGAATTCGATGTGGGAGGAAATAAAGGCAAACATAAAATACAGGGTGGTTATGAAGCATCTTCACCATTCATTGATAGAATATGAAAGCTCTTTACCCTGAACAGTTCACTGATGACACTCTGATGTTCGCACATGACAATCATCACAATGGATGAAATGAAGAAGATGAGATACAGGCGGCACCGCAAAGTGATACAGACGTATTAGGTGTACTAACCTAGCAGAAGTAAGCAATGTATGAAACTGTCTGTAGGGCAGGAGGCAGACAAAATATCTGAGCTATACTTCCTGGTACCGGCAAAGTAACTTGATAAAACACCCTGTATTCAATGCTTCCATTCCAGGTATAGAAGTGACCAACGCCACAGTTTCAATCTTACTAATCTCAGGGGCTGACTATAAACACAACTTAGTGCTTTCTTGCAGAGAATAGTGAGCGAGTGGCAATGAAAGTCGTTGCATACCTGGCAGCGACAAAGTTCAATGAACGAGGTGTTCATACATCTACTATGTCATCACTGATGAATTTATTCTCCATATCAAAGCTGTGCTGCCTTGTACGTATTGCAGCTAACTTCTTGTGAGGTGACAATGGCTTGTCAGCCAAGCTCGCCTGAAGCCCCTATGGATAAATAAGGAAAAAACATATTTTTTTTTAATAAGTAACAATACAGAATCTGCAAGAAAAGCATATACATGTACCAGTATTTACTGACTTTGAACATTAATAATCAATTAATATTACGGCCTTCTGAGACGTGAGGCTGTGTAGTTTGCGAGACAGGCGCCAATGTTCTGGAAACACTTGCTGTCCTTATCTTCAGGGCAGACAGTTTTGTCTGACCCATAGATACGTGTGGACCGAACTACAAAGATGCACACCGTAGACCACATCTTAATGTTTACTGCCATGATGTACTCAAATCTCATATCAATGGTGCAATGAACTTTCATTTTACTGAGAAAGAGAGATTCAGGATGGCATATCTCGCACGCTGAACAGAACACAGATTATCAAAAATTTTTAGCAGCTGGTTTGAGACGTCTTAGTGTAACAATGACTATATCAATGCTTGCATCTGGAAACACTCCTGCAGAGATGTAAGACAGACTCCTTGGAATGTGTTACGCTGACCGCACATGCGTGCACCCACCCTCACACAGGAATACAGTAAAACCCCTATTTAATGAACTGCTGGGGGATTAGAATATATTTCACTAAATTGAGGTTTTCATTAAATGGAGGTTTATTTGTTTATATGGAGCTATTGTCGGGACATGAAAAAATCATCACTAAATCCGGGATTTTACTAAATGAGGGAACATTAAATCGGGGTTTTACTGTACATTTCTACTACTAGTTTTAAAACATCACGTTCCATCAGTTACACCACAGCTCATACCCCTAATCCACCACTGCAAGTTACGATATTCATTTCCTGTTCTGTACTCTATTCATGAAACTGCCGCACCATGGTTTCAGTGGTTAGTCACCAGTCTCTCCCGGTGAAGGACAGGTTCAATCCCAATGTTATCTAATAATATATATTGTTAAAAGTTAAAAATTGCATCTTCCACAAATGTTTGTTCAACTCTATTTGGCTAAACAAAACGCCAACAATTTTTAACAAACATATGTGGAAGAAGCAATTTTAAATTTTTAACACACACACACATATAATATATATATATATATTATATAAACATAGAAGATATACGCATCCTATACCCAAGCTTTTATATGCTAAATAACTGATATGAATGTGCTCTAGTCAATTAGTGATAACGAAGTTTGTTTTATGTGTGATAATGTTACGTTATTGGACAAAAATAATGGATGTTAAGTATATGTAAACCTTGGACCCCCTGATGATGGCTTGGTAAAGCTGAAACATATGTAGGGGGCATTAGACTATACATGTGGAAATATAGTGCATTTATTGGTTTTTTAATTTGTGATTTGTATCGTTAATGCTCAATGCCAGTGAATCTCAAATCTCACATTCCTATCACTTTTTACAAAAAAACAATCCGTTAAACTGTCATTAGCAAAAGGTATATTTAGGCGAGTCAAACAAAAACTCTAAAAATTGTTTACTAATTTAGTGCAGAAAAGTTCAGTAAAACTTTGTCATTTTAACAACAAACTCCCAGACCTACCGCACACAGTACATGCTTCTAACCCACGCTGACGACTTGCTGTGCTTACAGCTGCATACACCTGTAAGGTTTTCATTTGACTCATCCTTGTATATAAGCAGACCACACACACACACACAATGTACTGTTTTAGGACAATACGAGCCTAAATACAAGCACAGAACAATGAGACAGACTCCTCTGTCAACTGGGGAGCCACATCACTAAAGATGGTACCTCGATTTGAGCAGATTTCCTTGCTGCACGAAGGGCAGATGAACTACTAGCATTATTTATTGAGCCACTTGAATGGTGCAGCAGTGCTGTGCTGTCGGCCACATCTAACAGAGCGAAAATAAAACAAAACGTACCAAAAAAATTAAGAAACGAAACATCGCGTGTTCTCTCATACAATGTAGCTTATTATCCAATCACTTTTGTACACATTAGTCATGGTTATAACACATGCATACAAGTTTCAATCTTATAAGACCATTCTCAGAGTCCCGCTAGCTAGAGTAACATTTCACTGAGTAAATGCACCAAAACCATCCTGGGTTATCAGCTGCATCATGACTAAGTACCAATGTTTCGAAGAGACATGCCACATCTCCATCATCAGAGACAACATTAACCATGAGAATTCAAATCTTCTGGGATATGACACTATTGACTTTTTGAACATCACAGTGCCTTAAAAATGTCAGGAATCACTCATCCAGTAACACTGCATCACACAGAAGAAGATGAATCCTTAGTAAAACCACCATGAGAATCACACGCCTTGCAACGTCAATCATACTGATGAGGATACAGCAAGTCTCTAAGACATTGGTTCCAAGTTCAACCGTGATACATATCATTACCCAAGATAATTTCAGCATCATGTCAAAATATTTTGTTCATTCATAAAACCCAATGTCTACAAAAGCAGTTGGACAACAAACATGGTGTAGAAAATAAAATACAAGAATGAACTGAAATATAAGCGCTGTCAACTAAACAACAAAACCAACGTTTTTGTGCAGCAAATGACAACACTGGCGAGTTACCATGACAGGTCATGTGACTGCATGACTCAGCAATGACATATCAAACAGTGAAGACTCAGTCTGATTTGTGGCTGCATTATGTGTTTAATGGGTAAGGTTTCCGTCTGTCAAAACATGGGTGATAAAGTGCTGGAATGGAGAATCAACATTATATTGACGTACAATTAGAGAAAAACACTGCTGACATTCAGAAAATGTTACGGAATATTTTTGATAAGGAAACAATGAGTAGAAAATATGGTTTTGCTTGGGTTAAGTGATTTGGAGATGGAATGAAAGATGTTACAAACATAAACAGAAGTAAATTTCACCCCATAACCTGCCATGAAGGCACAGAGGAGGAGTAGAGGTATAGCTCTACCCTTTCTTTAACCTCGGCACTAGATGAGGTTTGGTGGTCAATGCCATCCCCCGGCCACTTTACCCCCAGTAATGACCCGGAACCCATTGTATAGAAGGCTGGGTGGGCCCCAGAACCGTCTGGATAGGTGCTGAAAATCTCTCTCCTACCGGGATATGATCCCTGTACTGTCCAGTCTGTGCGAGTGTTATACCAACTACGCTATCCCGGCCCAAGTTACAGATAACTAGCAAACAGAATCACTACAAGTTTAAAACATAACAAAAACTGTAAGCTCATCTGTGAGATATCCTACAGTATCATCTCTTTCACACATTTGCAGCCTGTACATATAGGTATGTCAAGTTTGTCTTTGTGTGGTACGTCACCAAAGAAACACAACTTTAAAATTTATACTGTTAAAACAGAAGGAAGAAAGTGAGCACATTACAGCAAAAATAACAGCTGACGAGAAGGAACTGAACGAATAAAAGAATTTAATGCTCAAGATGTAGCATGTCATATATAAAAACAAGAGCACATGTAATGAATCACAAGCCTGGAATGGCTTACACCTTGTTGCTGTTGCTGCTTACCAAGGCATAATGTTCGTGTGCACTGCGCAGATGGCTTATGTTACTGTACGCTACATTCAGTTTATTGCCACCTATGTACTACTGCTGCCTTTGCTCTGTAACACTGCCTAGCTTTTGTGTGTTTATAAAGTTAGAGAAGCATAGTACATTATACTATGCCATCAATTTGGCCACAGATATTAGTAACACACAAATAACCACAAATGGCATAGCTGTTTGTAGATATTTTCCAACCTGATTCGGTATGTGATCCAATCTTCTTTTTGCCCTCAGATTCTGGACCACCATGCTTGATCAAACTGGCTGCAAGTTCCCGAACAGAACGTTTCTCCCCACCTGGACCTGTAAAATTACAATCAATTGTTACAATGTAAGAGGACGTGAGATTTTGGGTCCTCACAGGGGTAATTAAAAGGACTGCTGTCCCCTGGGATATGACACCATACAGTCTGGCACAAATGTACGGACACTCTGGAGGATCCTGATGCCTCTACCTTTAGAGGGGGAGTAGTGGTGTTGAAAGTCTTGTACCCTGAAGACGGCTGCAGCAAGCTCCTCCAAACCGACGACAAATTTCTGTCAGACAGTACTCTTCAACATGTAGGATCTAACAGATTAACATGTCTTCATATTAGCTGTTCGGCAAGCAGGTACAACACTTTATAATACACACACAATTTATCGGCACATATCATCCTTAACTGTTTTAAATTCAAATATATCATGACACCCTGAAGCCGGGCAACATAAATGCCCTTTATGCAGGGGATGTTTAATGTCACCAAATTCTGCTGCATGACATTCAGGAAACCTAACATCAGGATTCAGATCCTTGTGCACATTTTGTTGTCTGTTCTGACAGACTTAGAACGTTCAGCTCTAAATAACTTTTAGGATGTGAAGATCAGCATTCTTCATGGGATTTAGTACAACGTGTGAAACAAATTAACTTCTCGAAAACCACAAACAATGTCACGACACGTCACTGCCAACAAAGTACTGTCGATAGTGACAAAACACCAAAGGCTGAGTACACAATTCAGGTACGTCCCAAGGGACAGCACGGTGCGTAAGACACAAACACAACATAAATACACTTCATGTTATCACCAAAACAACTACACTGTAGTGCTTCATCAAACTGCCCTTGCACCATCAGTCACGTCGATGTTGCGCTAAAACTCGGTGTTCTGGCGATCTGTTCTGTCCCCATTAGAGCATCAATGTGACACGGGACCGCAATGTGCATCGGTCCACCAATCTAATTACAGACTTACCGCACTTACGTTGACAGACATAAGACTACATAACGAGGAGCTTAATGATCTGTACTCATCACCAAATATTATTCGGGTGATCAATCAAGAAGAATGAGGTGGGCGGGGCATGTAGCATGTATGGGTGAGGGGAGAGGTGCATACAGGATTTTGGTGGGGAGACCTGAGGGAAGCAGACCACTTGGAAGACCCAGGCTAGATGGGAGGATAATATTAAAATGGATCTTCAAGAAGTGGGATGGGGGGGGGGGCATGGACTGGATTGATATGGCTCAGAATAGGGACAAGTGGCGAGCTCTTGTGATGCGGTAATGAACCTTCGGGTTCCATAAAACGCGGGGAATTTCTTGACTAGCTGACGACCTGTTAGCTTCTCAAGAAGGACTTGCTCATGGAGTTAGCTAGTTAGTTAGATTGACAGACATATCAATGACTGGCAGCTCCTCACCATATTAACCCTGATGAGGGGAGAAGAGCACGTCCCCAGAACAAGGGTTTTTAGCTCAGGAGCAGGAATTTGTTCACTGTGAAAGTTACAATCTCACACATGCTGTGATGCTGACAGTTACAGAGCTACGTGCTGATGATACGAAACCATCTTACGCCATACCTGAACCCGAACCCATGCTGGCCACACCAGAGTCTGTGGACTCATCCAGAGCGTCACCAGAATCAGGAGTATTGGCTGCAGAAGTGTTTGTACTGGACCCATCACTCTGCAAAGAAAACTCTCCTGCAAGGAAAATAAAATATGTTGTTCCCAGTGACTAAATTGAAAAAATTACACGTTACCAAGTTTCTGGTTAAAACCAATTTCAGTACTTCCAAATCTGAAATATACTTATTACAGTATCCTATGATGTTTTTATTAAAAACCACAAGGCACAGGAGTTTGTATTACTTCATATTCTCATTATCTTGTATTCCAGTATCAATCACTATTGTCCTACCAGAATCACATGCTGGTCTCTAATAAAACGTACAGGTGAATGGTGCAGCAAGCCATATTCTGGTCTCATGTGTGTTAAATGTCCACACTAAGCCCCAAAAACTCAAGCCAACAAGAGATACAATTTGCATTTAAATCTGTCTCCTAAAGGTTACAAAATATGTTTAAATTATTTTTAAAAGCTGTTGCTGATTCTATGCAGGGTGCCAGAAAGTAGCTGTAGGTGCAATGGAGGTGTAACTCAACACATTCTTGCATGAGCTGTTACCTCTACATTTTGGCCAGCACGGGCACTGCTCCTGCTACAATCTGTATCTTGATTTATAACTCATTTAACCTGAGCCCTAGTCACTATACCAACTGAGCTGTCCCAACCCCTACTTTAATATAGGAAAAATAAAAAAACTGCTCCTAAAAGCAACAGCAACTTGGTCTTTTACCCCACCTGTGGACGTTTTGGACCAGTGTAATCACTCAGACACCTGCATCACTTTTGTCACATTGTGAAGACTTTGGAACCCTCTTAATGACAAGTGCCTGGTTTCCTCTTTGTGGTCCATCTACAATAACCTACACAGCTCCACCATGTGCCTATATGCCACTGAGATAACTAACATACCTGACTTTCTGTCACTTCCAACCATCGACCATGGTCTTGGCTTTGGAGCAATGGGTGGCGGAGGTTTCATTTTGCTGGAACACTGCTTTCCTGAAGGGCAGTTTGACCCTAAAATGGCATTACAACACATTTCAAATGTGAATTAAATATCCAGCCTCAGTGTACTTGTTTGACCTGTTCAAGGAGGCATGCTTGCGAAAATAATTAAGCTTGTAAACGGTAAGGTGTACTGATCAGATGCTCGTATCTGTTGGTGTGCTACAGCTCAGTATGTTTAATAAGTATGTGCTCTGTGTGCAGCTTAGATTAAATGATTAAGTATTAATGAAGAAAGTGACTGGAGATTACAGTCTTCTGGTATGTGACACTGTGTCACTGGGTGAGTGGTCCCTGACATTTCGGACTGCAATCTTGGACTGTTGACCTTGAAGCTGAAGGCACTACAATCCTCCGAAATGTTTGAAACTGCTCATCCAGCGACACAGCGTCACATCCTCTAGGAATCTTCAGCAACACTGCTGTGAGAACCTAAACTCTCATAAGAAAGTTATCATGACAACATAGATAAAACTATGTTGCAACACAGTGCACAGACAGATATAGAGCAATCATGACCAATCAGGATTCACAAAGGATACCATTAAAATACCACTAAAATATAAATCACAACTTATCAACAACCCCATACATAATGTGACAAACACACCACACATCATGGGAAAAAGACGCTAAAAAACAGGAGAAACTGAAGTGAATCAGGACCAGTAACACTGGGGATGCACGAGTTTGTGAGGTTCCGAGTGAAGCTAGTGAAGTAGCTAAATGCTGTAACCATGGTAACTACAATGACAACAGGAATTCTAATAACAGTAATAATGACATTAGCAAATTTTAAGGATTTTCTAAAATGTACACACGTACACACAAACGCAAATTCAGAATGCAAAGATATACAGAAAATATGTAAAAAATATGTGTACTTTGCTGCCGGCTGCAGTTCTACAATGTAGTAACGAACGAGCCTTGTAATTCTTTGCAGTAAAAGGTTTAAACTTAACACTTTCACTGCTGGGTATTTAAATCCCTGAGGGTGTTAAATTGCCAGGGATTTATTGAATGTTAAACAACTAGTGCATAATCTTATAAATTATAAAATATAATTATGTATAAAATTATATATAAAATGCATATAAATTTTCTAGTTGTCAGCTGGGGATTAATAAAGATGTAAAATATGTTTCCTGAAAGAACTTATTGTGTGCGTGGCCTATTTAAGGCAAAAGAGCAGAGTAAATTTTAGATCGACTAAAGTCGATGCTGGCAAATGAAAACGTAAATACTTAAATCGACCGTGGTCGACTTCGGCAGTGAAAGGGTTAATGCGGTGTGAGTAACCTGAATGGATCAGTCACAGTAATATGAACTGTTCAGTCACAGTGACACAAACTGTTCAGTCACAGTAATATGAACCGTTCAGTCACAGTAATATGAACTGTTCAGTCACAGTGACACAAACCATTCAGTCACAGTAATATGAACTGTTCACAGTAATATGAACTGTTCAGTCAGTGACACAAACCATTCAGTCACAGCAATATGAACTGTTCAGTCACAATGATACAAACCGTTCAGTAACAGTAATACAAACTGTTCAGTCACAGTAATATGAACTGTTCAGTCACAGTTACACAAACCATTCAGTCACAGTAATATGAACTGTTCAGCCACAGTGATACAAACCGTTCAGTCACAGTGGTACAAACAGTTCAGTCACAGTAATATAAACTGTTCAGTCACAGTAATATGAACTGTTCAGTCATGTGACACAAACCATTCAGTCACAGTAATACGAACTGTTCAGCCACAGTGATACAAACCGTTCAGTCACAGTAATATAAACTGTTCAGTCACAGTAATATGAACTGTTCAGTCATAGTAGCTAAACCCCACCTGAGTCTATACTTGTCTTGCTGCCACCAAGTTCCTTCATCGCTGACTTAAGGACAGGTGACTTTGGTCCTTCACCTGAATTCCCTTTGGGGAATCCGTTGGTTGGAGACCGCAATGAGTCTGCCAATCCCGTGGATCTAAGCTTCACAGATGGAAGCACTGTAGGTGATGGAGGCTGATCTCTGTCTGCATCACAATCCTAAGCAGAACACACCACTGAAGCTACAGTAATAACATCAAGTAATAAAATTCAGATCTTCTACACTTACAGCAAGTCATGTATTTGAATAATAGTGTTCATGGCTGGGGAGCCAGAATAGCTCAGTCACTACAGTGACTAGGCTACAGACTGGATAATACAGGGTTCAATTCTTGGCAGGGGCAAGAGATTTTTCTCTTCTCCACAATGTCCAGATTGGCTCTGGGGCCCACCCAGCCTCCTATTCAATGGAAAACAGGAGGGGGGGGGGGGCATAAAGCTGACCACTCAACTCTACCTAGTGTCAAGTCAAGGTTAAGAATTAGTGGAGCTATGCCTCCACTCCCCCTACTATGCCTTCATAGCATGCAGAGGGACAACCTTATCTTTTACTTCCATGCCACTTGCAGGGTCTCAGTGAATGACAATGAAGTTAAATTCATGGAGTTCTGAATTTTACCTACAATTAGATGTGTGTTCAGATTGTTGAGCTCAGACTCAATCCTTCACCTGTATCAAAGAAACCCCTCACTTCATCTTCAGAGCCCGCATTAAACTGTTGGTCCTCTCTGTCAACCAACATTCTTGTATTTAACCTATCACTGGGGTAACACAATCCGGTCTTAAGGTGCCCACACCTCAGAAAAGGACGTTACAGCCTAGCACATTTACACTGTACGTGGAGGCACTCAGAACCAACCAATCAGTGATAAACTTCAGTAAACTTGTGTAGCTTCACACGTTCTAACCCTGACTGACAGGAAGACTGTGTCTCATTTTCATTCTCATCCTACAGGGTGCATCTTTTTATGGGTTTTCTCTGCAAACACATCTTATCTGTCCATTCACCCAATGAATGGACTTTATCCCAAAAATATGTCAATGCCTTCATTTCTATAGGCTGCATCCCATGCTATGGAGAAAGGGGTGACTAACTCCCCATTAAGTTTTACTTTGATAATTCAGTCAGTGCAATATAATGACTATGCAATGGCCTGGATAACAGGAGTAAAATTCCATGCAGAGGCATCTTCACCATAGACTCGACACCAACTCTACAGCACACGTAGCCTTTTATCCAGTGGGTACTGGGGTTTGTTAGCCAAGCATAAAGTCGCTGAACATGAAGCTGATCACTCACCTCCATCTATGCTAAGGTTAAGAATGTGTGGAGCTACATGCCCATCCCTCCATACACTTCCATTGCATGACGCTTGATTAGGGCAGAAAGAACGTTAATCTTTATAACCCAATAAATGATCTTACTGGGCTGCTTGACCCTGAAGATGAAGGCAGTATCCTCCTTACAAACGCCGGTAACCAGTCGACAAGGTATAACATGCCAGAACATTTTAATCTTCTTCAGCACTGCAGTGATGACCTGAATTCTCAGAAATGGATACCTGTTGTGGAGATGATGTCCTCTTGTCCTGACGGGCTTTCATTTCGGCCACCACCGTGTTGCCAGCTCCAACTTTTATCTTTGGTACACGAGACACGCCATCAGGCGTATCGCTGGTACCACTCAGCTCCTGACTGATACTGCCATTGCTGTCTTCCCTCATCAGCTGCCCACCTGACACACACAGCAATACAGACTAAACGCACAGGCTGACATAACTCATGGTACCAAGACGATGTGTTAAATGATGACTAGCTATGCTGCTTGCTTCTAACTTTAGGAAAGATACACAGAGAATGCACTCTGACATTCAACAAAATGATGTAGGAGGTGAATATGGTGCTGACGAAGATACATGGAACTAAGAGCGAGGAAGTAAAAGGAAACTGGAGACAACTGCATAATGAGGAGCTTCATGATTTTCACTCCTCACCAAATATTATAATATGATATTTATCAGGAAGGTAAAGTAAAAGGAGATTAGATGAGCATGGCATGTGGCATGAATGCAGGGGAAGATAAATGCATACATGCGTTTGGTGAGGAAAACTGAAGGACAGAGACACCTTGGAAAACCTAGGCACAGATGAGAGGATATTATTAAGATGGATCTTAAAGAAATACGAAGCCAGAGTGTACACGGGATTCATCTGGCTCAGGATAGGGACCAGTGGCGGGCTCTTGTGAAGAACACGGTAACAAACCTTCAGGTTCCTTAAAATGCAGAGAATTTCTTGACTAGCTGTGGAACTACTAGCTTCTTAAGAAGGACTCTGCTCCAGAGGGCTAGTTGGTTAAGTAAGAAGGGGAAGGTCCCTGTGCATGGTTTTGGGATGTCTTCCAATGGCATAATGTTCAGAACAGGTCTTGTCAGATTTGGCCAACTGGTTCAAATGAGATAACAGGCTCACTGACACAGACAGTATACAGATGTCAAGTACCTTCTCTTTTCCTTTTTACGAAGGAAAACAGATCACAAAGTGGAGGATTTATCTGATATGAAAGATCAATTTAATTGACGGTGCGTAGGTATTTGAAACAGCACATGCACTCACCCTCAGCACTACTCTCCTGTCCAGCTATCCGCCTTGACAGTGGCGATGCCGTGAGTGGCGAGTCTCCTTGTGATCGCCGTCCAATAAGGGGAGAACACTTCTCCAAGTTATCACTCGACCGAGAATGGGGTGCCACTGGCTCTAAAAGGCCAGACATTCCCCTCAGGAGAGGTGAGCTGTAAATGTTGCAACACTGTCAATATCATACAACTTGTGCACAAACTACTCACTACCACTTTGTGTTCACCGTGCATCTTGACATTAATGTCACGTTGTGTTCACCGTGCATCTTGACATTAATGTCACGTTGTGTTCACCGTGCATCTTGACATTAATGTCACGTTGTGTTAACCGTGCATCTTGACATTAATGTCACGTTGTGTTCACCGTACATCTTGACATTAATGTCACGTTGTGTTCACCGTACATCTTGACATTAATGTCACGTTGTGTTCACCGTACATCTTGACATTAATGTCACGTTGTGTTCACCGTGCATCTTGACATTAATGTCACGTTGTGTTCACAGTACATCTTGACATTAATGTCACGTTGTGTTCACCGTACATCTTGACATTAATGTCACATTGTGTTCACAGTACATCTTGACATAAATGTCACGTTGTGTTCACCGTACATCTTGACATTAATGTCACGTTGTGTTCACAGTACATCTTGACATTAATGTCACGTTGTGTTCACCGTACATCTTGACATTAATGTCACATTGTGTTCACAGTACATCTTGACATAAATGTCACGTTGTGTTCACCGTGCATCTTGACATTAATGTCACGTTGTGTTCACAGTACATCTTGACATTAATGTCACGTTGTGTTCACCGTACATCTTGACATTAATGTCACATTGTGTTCACAGTACATCTTGACATAAATGTCACGTTGTGTTCACCGTACATCTTGACATTAATGTCACATTGTGTTCACAGTACATCTTGACATTAATGTCACGTTGTGTTCACAGTACATCTTGACATTAATGTCACGTTGTGTTCACCGTACATCTTGACATTAATGTCACATTGTGTTCACAGTACATCTTGACATAAATGTCACGTTGTGTTCACAGTACATCTTGACATAAATGTCACGTTGTGTTCACAGTACATCTTGACATTAATTTTCAGTTTTTTAACCAACAAATGCACTTTTTATTTTCGTATTTCTGTTTAATTCACCCTACACATGTTTCGGCCGTGACTCGGCCATCATCACGGTACATTGATAAGTTCACTTCACTGTTCACTGGTCCATTTGGTATGATCACAGAACTGTTACACTGTTTGAGGCTGGTGAGTTTCAATGTAAAAAATAGCCTCAAACAGTGTAACGGTTCTGTGATCATACCAAATGGACCAGTGAACACTGAAGTGAACTTATCAACGTACCATGATGATGGCAGAGTTACGGCCGAAACATGTGTAGGGTGAATTGAACAGAAATACGAAAATAAAAAGTGCATTCGTTGGTTAAAGAACTGAAAATTACTCACTACCAATTATCACTATAAAATGTTCCAATACAAATGAAGCAAGTAGATATCACATGATCACCATTTGTTACATCCAAAAAACCTCATTTTTTGAACATATGCCCCTGTGACAAAATACATATTTTGCAGTTTTTACAATTGCTTTTTGTATTCTGAAGTTTTCAATGTATTACCAATTAACCTTCCTTTAAAACTGTTTAAAAATACCAACACGACAGTAGCACCTATGCAGTGGTTATATAACGCTGACTGATGAAATGAAAGGAATATAGAAGGAAGTGGTACTGGCCATTTAACTTAACTTGCTATCCCAGCACTTGCCTGGATAAAGTATGGAAACTCTCAACAAACCAGAGAGTTCAAAACTTACTACAGGATACAAACTGTATGAACTCTCACAGCAATCTTTCCTTAATTTGATCAAAACTGTGTTAGACCAGGGGTGCACAAATTTGCCAAAAGTCTAGGAGCCACCTCAAAATTCTAGGTGCCAGAAAGGTGACATGAAGCAAGTTCCATACTGACAACCCACCAATATTAGCCACCACTGTTAAAAATTCAGTCACCCAGGTGACCTGGCACCCCACCCTTGTGCACCCCTGTGTTAGACCATTCCTCAGAACAATAAGACAATTCAGAACACTACCCATCCAGTCTCCAATACAAAGCGGCCGTGGTGTGGAGTTGACCACCCACCCTCATCTAGTGCCAGCGTTAAAGAAAGAGTAGAGCTATACCTCTACTCCCCCTCTGGGTCTTCATGGCCTGTTCTAGGGAGAACTTTACTTTACTTTACTGTACCTGCACCCAGCCCTGTCTTTGAGCCCACTGCCATTACTACTTCTGTCATCTGCACCACATTTGTTTGACATGCCACAGCCCTGTGGTGGGTCTGGTGATATCCTCACAGTCTTCACTTCCCTGCCCAAACTGGACTTGGAGTCATCCTTACTGCTGGCCTGGTGATTCGGACTGCCTTCTGATGGAAATGTGTGTGAACTGCAAATAAGAGGCCAGCATAAACACAATATAAAACTGTGGGACTTCAAGGTTCTAATGGCGACAAGTATCGAGATTGCAGTCTTCTGCGCTATGACTCCATGTAGTTTTGTATTTCGTTATCTACGCTTTGGATGAATCACCTTGAAGATTGAGACTAGAGGTTGCTCTGAAATGTTGGTACACATGCAGAATGACAAGGTGTTACGGCCCACAATGAAAATAATCTGCATGATATTAAACTGATCAGATCTGGTTCGGCCATAAAACTAAAGACGGGGTTGAAATATAACTGACAAGCATTCTTTCCTTCTGCAACGGTGTTAATGGCAGGCTGTAAGCCTCATTTACACGATGTTCATTTCATGAAATGTAGATGCATTTTTATCAGTTAACACAAATGGTACATCCATGAAATTCGGCACACCTGTACATGAGGGTTCCCTGTATCTGCTGATATTTTGGAGTGATTGACTTGAGAACACAGTTCTAATAATTCTCTTCTGAAAAGAACAGTCTTAAAATAAATCATGAGAAACAGCACCCTCTACTACCAGCATCCAAAATTTGAAGTGCAGCATTTGTGTTTATCTTGAAGAATGTATCTACACTTGATACAATTAACAGCACAACAGGGATAACAACTACACCTTTCCCTTCACTGTTGCTTTTCCCAGACAAAGAGGTACTCATTTAAATAAGAATAACAATACTGACTAAAACAAAAAAGTAACCAAAAGAACAAACCACAAAATAGGGAGGGGGGTGTGTGTGTAATTAATTCCTTACATAGATGAAGGATAATTACAATATCTATAATTAATAAAAATATGATATAATTAATACAATAAGAATGTGCCTGATGAAAGTTAGGTTTATATATAATAGGACAATTTTTACCAATACATGAAGTTAAAACACTGAGAAAGAAAAAGTTGTTACAAATACTTCTGATGCAAATAAATAAGGTAATTGAAAGAAAACAAATTAGCGTGATGCATCTATAAATTCTTCCCAAATTACTGGTGTGATTATAAATGCAACAGATGAGAAATACAGCGTACAACAAATGTGACCATTCTGTTCTCTGCCACAGACCTGCCAGAGAACACATAAAGATAGTAAGATCTGTATGGTACAATCTTGCCTGTATATATGGCAGGCATGGCTGTTAAAGTAATGTGCGAGTGTTTCACGGAACTATCCGGCCAGGAAATACAAGCAACACTATGATGATACGAGAGATTGGTATGAGGACGATATGGCACAATGATACCTGTCATCAGATGTGGGTGAGACCAGAGGTGTCCCAGTAGGTGTGACAGAGCCTGGCCTGAAAAATGTGTCCAACCCCTCGCCGAGATCTTGTATGTCCTCAATAATTTCCGCCGGCCTCAGCATCGGGCGGCTCGGAGCCCTCGTCTTTGCCCTTCTTGGCCGACCCTTCACCAAATGTTGCAATTGCTGTCCCACTGCAGTTGGTAACTCTGCCACAGAGTCTAAAGATTCTACCAACAAAATGTAACAAATATAAGTCTTATGAAATTTGAGGTTTTCACAGTGATGTAGATTCATACTGTGGTGCTCTGGGGTGTGATGCTGTGTTGTTTGATACGTGTGCACTTACCGTATATTCTCGAATCTAATCCGCACCCAGTTTTTGGCGACTTCTTAAACGAAAAAAAGTTAGTTCGCGATTCTAATCCGCACCTTTCCTTCAACCACCCCTTGCCCACGGGGCGACTGATTGAATAATATTGGATGTTACCAATGCGTTAAAATCCGACGCTACGCCTGTGGCCGATGAGTCATACCGATAGAGGCGGGGCCTTTCTCAACAGACGTGCGCAATCTCGTCTGAAGCCAGCTGATCTTTAGTTGTTGAAACGTGGGAGGTGCTTGTTCCAATTTGTCGTGTACCGTACTTATGGAAGAGGGACACCTGAAATCTAAACGACTCTCATATACGGCAAAGTTCAAACGTGAAGTTATTCGGTGCGCAGAGGAGAATGGAAACCGCAAAGCCGCTGCAATTTTTGGAGTTGAAAGCAACGTTCGACTATGGCGGAAACACAAGGCAGCGATCAGCGGAAGTGAGGCGTCACGAAGGAAATTCACTGGACCCAAGAAAGGACGATTTCCTAAAATTGATGATGCAGTCTTCACGTTTTTTCAAGAGAGACGCAATACTGGACTGTTTGTGAGTTATGATCTACTCGCGAGGAGGCGATAAAGCAGATCTTTGAACATTCCTCGAATTATGAGTGATGACGGCAAGTCTGATGAATAATAAATTATAATAATAAATAATAAAATAATAGATTATTGTATTGTATTGTTCTTACGTTGTTTATTAATTACGTTATTGTTATATTGTACAGCAGCTCAATCATTTTTCCAAAATCCAGCTCTAGACCGCGAATCTAATCCGCACGCGAATCTATTCCGCATCTGATTTTTTAGCCCTCTAAAACTGTAAAAAAAGTGCGGATTAGATTCGAGAATATACGGTATGTTTCTACTTACTACTATACTGATCATGAAGTAGTGTGTTCACCTAAAATGCTGGTAACCACCCACAGGACTACAATGTGTCATAAACCCAGAATACCACATTAAATGGTGAAGGAAGTGAAAGGAACATAAACATACAGTGAGAGTTACAGAACTGTATCAGAGGCTACACAGGTTGGACCAAAATCAAGCATGAAAAAATACAAGGATCATATAATGTCATGAGAATGCAGGACAAAATCATAATATAAATATCTAATAAATACTTAAAAAGTGTTGCAAATTTGAAATGTTTTCTAATGACAGTAACAAATAAAATTTTCACTCTTTAACAAATTAAGAGCATTAACAATATCAAGATGGTGACGGTGATGGTTGCAGTCTTCCTGGATGCTACACTGTGCAGTCTGGTAGAACAGTGCTACCTGCATTACATGCAGCTACTGTGTCTACCATTCTCCAGAGCATCACATCACAGAAGACAGAATTCTTCAAATTAAGAGCACAGTAAACATGTGGAATGAATGACACTTATCAGTGCACAATCTTTGGTATTCCCAAAGTAATATCCATAAACATAAATATTACTAACACAAAATTATACTTTTACTTTTATACAGGGCATACACAAAAGAATGGTGCGGTTTCAAAAGTGAATAAAAAATCTATTTCTCAGCTTACAGGGGCAAAACATACACCGTCAGCGGCGGCAAATGTCCAAGTTTCTCATTTGGTAATTATAATCCTTCAATGTGTGCACCCTGGGTCACACGACACACATCCACACGAGTGCTTCTCAATCGTGTTCTTCCACAGCGCTGGATCGGACGTGCTGCTGCAAATGGAGAAAAGAACCTTCTCCCTTGGCCACCCCGTTCACCAGATCTTACACTGTGCGATTTCTTTCTTTGGGGGTTCGTTAAAGACAGCGTTTATGTACCACCATTGCCCACGTCCATCCATGAAATTCGTGATCGGATAACGCATGCACTGCAGGCCATTACAGCGGACATGCTACACCGGGTCTGGGATGAGTTTGATTACCGTGTGGATGTGTGTCGTGTGACCCAGGGTGCACACATTGAAGGATTGTAATTACCGAATGAGAAACTTGGATAGTTGCCGCCGCTGACGGTGTACGTTGTGCCCGTGTAAGGTGAGAAATAAATTTTTTATTCACTTTTGGAACCGCACCATTCTTTTGTGTATGCCCTGTATAAGCCCCAAAGTTTTATATTATTATCTGTTCTTTTACATGGGTGTGACAATTGGTCTCTCACCCTAAAATAAGAATATAGGTTGAACAAGAATGATTGTAGAAGAGTAAAGCCTGCTGGGATGTAATGCTGTGTTGCTGGGCGGGTCCAAGACTTCTTCTCCTTGGACTGCCCGACTCTCAATATGCACACATTACAATTCTTCGAAATGCTGGGAACTATCTGCCCAGCGATATAGTGTCACATCCCCGAGGACTCGAATAATCAGTAACACTGCTGTGAGAACTTCAGATCTTGTGGGGAGACTTCAGGTTGTGAGATGGGGGGTTCTCACAGTTGTGTGTATGACGATGAAGAGTCTTCTGGGATGCAAGTGTTAGACAGGTACCAACATCTCAGAGAAAAATAATGCCTCAATCTTCAGGGTAGAATATGTCACCCTAAAATGTCTGTATTCTTCTACCACACTACAGGGTTTTACATCCCAGAAGAGTACAGTATTTACTGACTGCTGGTGTTTGAGAACATGGTGCTGAGAGATGCAACTGTTTATGCGCCTGGCATGCCTGCATACTGTTACATGTTTACCTTCTGCTGACTTTGGCAATGAAGGCAGCAAATCAGGAATGTCATCTGCTGAGAGACCATCAACGCTATCCACGACAGACTTCGGTCGCAGCTTACGTCCGTGTAGACTTTTCCGCTTTGTGGAGAGGTGGGGTGTAGCCTGTGCATGAATGGATGTCATCAAAAATTGATGCTAATATATCAAAAACACTTCATAAAGATATAAACTTACTGGCAGAATTTAATGAGTAGAAACATTTCATTGGCAAAGTCAAGGAGAATGTTCCACTTCCTCCATATTATGAATATTTTTATTCAGATAAACAAGCCAACAAAATGTAGGTCTGATTATCATTCACCAACAAATGCACAAAGATAATTTTCACTAATTACTTTATTAAAGGATTTCCCCTATACGTATTTTGGCAATTTATATTGCCATCAGACCAGAAGCCACGCTGACAGAAGGGAGAAGGTGCCTCCACACAGCAACACACACAGATATCCGGCAAGGAACAGCATACCGGACCACACTGCCAATAATTACGAATTTTATCGCAAAATATAATTTAATACCATTTTACTATCAACTTTAACAAGCTATTTTAGTACTATTTTAATACTATAATACAATTTTACACAATTTTTATACAATCTTATAGAAGGTGTAATAACCAATATTGACATATGCACATTGGTCTATGTACAAACCAAAATGACCCCCTGAAGATGGCAATATAAATTGCCGAAATACGTATAGGGGAAATCCTTTAATAAAGTAATTAGTGAAAATTATCTTTGTGCATTTGTTGGTGAATGATAATCAGTTATATAACGATGCAAGGTGAATACAACGCGAAAATGTAGGTGTTTGACATATTTTCTTCATTATTCATTACATATTTCAACTGTTACAAGATGTTTTATCTTACAGTTATTAAATTTCATATTTCTACAGTGATAGTCAACCTCGGAGGACTAGTGGTTAGCGTGCTCGCCACTGGACCCAAGGTTCGCGGGTTCGATCCCGACCGAGGTCGATGGATTTTTAAGGGTGATAAAAATCCGGAGCACCACTTCCTTCGGAGTGGAAGTAAAGCCGTGGTCCCATGTCGTAGATTTACGGCACGTAAAAGAACCTTACGGGCATGAATAAAGATGTTGCGTAAGCAAAATTGCCTCCATTTCTCACCCAAGTCTCCTGACTGCCTGCCAGATGGCTCTGGCGGGCACATCAGGATCGATAGAACACTAGCGCGGCCAGTTGACCAGTCACCAACTGCCATGAATGCGCACGACTTAGTAACCTCAAAAAGAGGAGGCAAGAGGAGGCCCGGGCCCATATAGGGCTGTTGAGCCATGGTTATATATATTATTATATTTCTACAGTGATAAAAACAAGGGTTTCTGGGTTATGACAACAAGTAATGTGGTCGGCAGATAATAATGTTTTGAAGGAATTTCTGCCTCTGTATTCCGGATACGTACATACATACATACATGTAAGTTTATCTGACACATTGGCGAATCATGTAGAAAACTATGTAGTGTTATAATCCACAATGCCACAATCTTAAATGAAATTGTGTACAAATTTTCTTTAGTAAATTCTTCTGATATCTGCAAACAAATTGTATGTACTGTATTTCAATAAAACTAACTACATAATTCAGATTTAGGTCCATAACAAATGCCGTGAGGTTAGCAGTTGCAGTGCTGTTAAATTACTGACATGTTAATTTCATGCCCAATCAAGATACAGGCCCAGCAAACATATAAATCCACTTACAAACAGAACCAACCAATGTTTCATATCACACATTCACAGTATACAAACGCATAGCACTACTTTCATATATATTTTACCCCGCAAAATAGAGAATTTAAACACAAGCAAGTTGTAAAGAGCTTAAAAATAATATTTGTTTATTTACTGAAAAATCTGAAACAAAGACAAATACATGTTACATAAACTAAAGACAGAATAGAAAGAACGACTACGGTCCTAATGTCACCTATGAAGACACTTCTGAAAATCAATACTATTATATCATATACCAAATCAGAAACTGTATGCACAATGTGCCAACTCTGACACATTCACTATTCACTCTGTTCTCCCAGCATAAAATTTCAAAAGATCTGTCCAGCTGTTCATGAGATCTTAGACGTGGAGAGATATATAAACTGACTGACATGGTGAGGCTGACTGGTACATTTCTGCACCTCTTACTTTGCAAACACACCAAACATTCCATGTCTCACTGACAGACAAGTGGACACATCAGGGATAGACAACCTGTTCAGTTATCAGACAGAGATATTTTGAAGCAATCACAGGTCCAAGAGGCTAACAAAAGTTTATATAAAAGGGCCTGATACACAGACCAATAAAATAAGTATATTAAAATGAAGTGTAGTGGGGCATGTTTATGTGTTTTCTTGTCATACTACACAAGAAATACATAATAATAAAAATACTAAATACACATTCTAGGGAGTCCACATGTTGAATCTCTGTTATACAATAGATCAGGGGTCTCAAACATGCAGCCTGCCAGTTCATTTTACATGGCCCGCTCATCTATCTTATTCCCACTACAGAATGTGGCCCAGCTCAGTGCCAAAGAGTTTTTTTTTTTGTTTTTTTCCTCCCCCTTCTCAAGGGCCTGAAGGCTCAAAAAGTTTTGCTACTCCTGGATTGCAATGTACAACATACGTGATAAGAGACGAAAATGCAGTAAAGGTTTAAATTCAGTAATTATACCATATTTTGATCTTGTTCCGCAAGTATCAAGTATTCTTAATAGCATGTTTAATTTTACTAAAATGAGCAGCTCACATTCAACTTCAAAATCTTCAGTTTGGCCTGCATATTATTTCAGTTTCAGACCCCTTATCCACATCTTTCTTGTATTTTCTCTACGTTATGTACGAGAAAGTAAAATCTGAGAAAGGGTGACATTATTAACGATACATGTACATTAGTAACAGGCCACATTCTGTCCATCCCTAATACAAGTAAACAGATGACAGAAAAACAAGAAAAAATGCATGTAATACTGCACAAAAGAACTTTCAATTTATGGTAAAAGACAGGAACATATCCTTGCTGTTTATCCAAAGAAAATGTAGTAAAAGAACTCTAACCTAAAGATGGAGGCAGCAAGTTCTGAAACGTTGGTAATTACATGGTGTCATAACCCAGAAGATAATTCTAACATTCACCACTGTGATAACCTCCACTCTCATTACTGTTCTGTCTTCTAACTTCTATTGTAGGAATCACCTAGCGAGGGCTTACAAAATCACAATACAATTTTAAAGATGTGCAGTAAGATTCTTACAATGCTCAAAACGAGGTACTGTTGACATATTGCTTGTATATGGTGTCACATGCCAGGACAGTGTAATCTTAATATAAACCGTTGACATATTGCTTGTATACGGTGTCACACGCCAGGACAGTGTAATCTTAATATGAACTGTTGACATATTGCTTGTATACGGTGTCACATGCCAGGACAGTGTAATCTTAATATAAACTGTTGACATATTGCTTGTATACAGTGTCACACGCCAGGACAGTGTAATCTTAATATAAACCGTTGACATATTGCTTGTATATGGTGTCACATGCCAGGACAGTGTAATCTTAATATGAACCGTTGACATATTGCTTGTATACGGCATCACACGCCAGGACAGTGTAATCTTAATATGAACTGTTGACATATTGCTTGTATATGGTGTCACATGCCAGGACAGTGTAATCTTAATATGAACCGTTGGCATATTGCTTGTATACGGCGTCACACGCCAGGACAGTGTAATCTTAATATGAACTGTTGACATATTGCTTGTATATGGTGTTACACGCCAGGACAGTGTAATCTTAATATGAACTGTTGACATATTGCTTGTATATGGTGTCACATGCCAGGACAGTGTAATCTTAATATGAACCAATGACATATTGCTTGTATACGGTGTCACATGCCAGGACAGTGTAATCTTAATATGAACCGTTGACATATAGCTTGTATATGGTGTCACACGCCAGGACAGTGTAATCTTAATATGAACTGTTGACATATTGCTTGTATATGGTGTCACATGCCAGGACAGTGTAATCTTAATATGAACCGTTGACATATAGCTTGTATATGGTGTCACACGCCAGGACAGTGTAATCTTAATATGAACTGTTGACATATTGCTTGTATATGGTGTCACATGCCAGGACAGTGTAATCTTAATATAAACCGTTGACATATTGCTTGTATACGGTGTCACACGCCAGGACAGTGTAATCTTAATATGAACTGTTGACATATTGCTTGTATACGGTGTCACATGCCAGGACAGTGTAATCTTAATATAAACTGTTGACATATTGCTTGTATACGGTGTCACACGCCACGACAGTGTAATCTTAATATGAACTGTTGACATATTGCTTGTATACAGTGTCACACGCCAGGACAGTGTAATCTTAATATAAACCGTTGACATATTGCTTGTATATGGTGTCACATGCCAGGACAGTGTAATCTTAATATGAACCGTTGACATATTGCTTGTATACGGCGTCACACACCAGGACAGTGTAATCTTAATATGAACTGTTGACATATTGCTTGTATATGGTGTCACATGCCAGGACAGTGTAATCTTAATATGAACTGTTGACATATTGCTTGTATATGGTGTCACACGCCAGGATAGTGTAATCTTAATATGAACTGTTGACATATTGCTTGTATATGGTGTCACATGCCAGGACAGTGTAATCTTAATATGAACCGTTGACATATTGCTTGTATACGGTGTCACATGCCAGGACAGTGTAATCTTAATATGAACCATTGACATATAGCTTGTATATGGTGTCACACGCCAGGACAGTGTAATCTTAATATGAACTGTTGACATATTGCTTGTATATGGTGTCACATGCCAGGACAGTGTAATCTTAATATGAACCGTTGACATATAGCTTGTATATGGTGTCACACGCCAGGACAGTGTAATCTTAATATGAACCGTTGACATATTGCTTGTATATGGTGTCACATGCCAGGACAGTGTAATCTTAATATGAACGCCTGTATGACTTGTGAGGTTTGAGGCTCTCACAGTGGTGTTGCTGAGAATTCAAGCCTTCCAAGATGTGGTGTTGCGCTATTGGGCGAATGGTTCCAGAAGTTTCAAGGAAGCACGGTGCCTTCAAAATACCGGGAACCACTCACCCAATGACACAGCATAACATCACAGAAGACCCCAATCCTCATTCCTCCAGACTTCACACATTTAAGATGTACTAACTAATGAAGTAACCAAATCCATTAAAAACTGTGCACGTGTCTGATGTGTCTACAGAACTGTGTCATGCTGAGCATTCTTGGCCAGGGTCAACAAATCCAGTATTAAATTGTGAGCAGCAACAATCTACAAACAGACACAAAAACACAAACCAAACAACACATGCAGTGAACTGTCACATGCACGTTATTATACATCAGTGTCACAAATATAATATACGAATTGCTTATACTTACAAGGTTCAAATATTCCAATTTCTAGATATCGATACCGCAGGTTCAAAACAGAAACACGCAACATATTAGAACATGAATATGACAACACAACATATATCGTCACAAATAATTAATACAATATATACACATTATACAGTAGCACATAACACTAACACGGTTCAGAAACAGAAGTTCTGTCATTTACACAGTAGTTATTAACTTATGGTTTCAACTAGCCAATTCATGGGTGTGCTTGAAAAGAAGGATGCTTCAATAACAATATTTCTATTTCCTGTACACAATGCCCCACATTGTAACTGAAATAATATAGCATATCAGCACAGCAACTGCTTTAAACAAACAGTCTTACCATATTTTCTGGACCATAAAACATGTTTTTTCTTTCCTGGAAAATACTGTATACAATTCTCCTGCATTCAATATAGTCTTCTCGGGCGCACAGCCGCGTCAACTCGTTTGAATACAACGTTTCGGGGACTAGCTCCGTCCCCATCCTCAGGCGAAACGTTGTATTCAAACGAGTTGACGCGGCTGTGCGCCCGAGAAGACTATATTGAATCATGTCGCCGCGAAAGTTTTAAAACTTATAATTCTCCTGCATCTTTTGGTCTGCAGGCAAATAAAATATTTTCCCCTTAATTTGCTCTCAAAATCTTTGAGCATTTAATGGTCCAGAAAATATGGTAGATACCCTTACAGTCAACTTGTGTGAAGATTTTTGTGCATTTTTTAAATCACTTGACTACGATGATATCTCACGGTTCATAATTTCAGACTCGACCAAATGTTACATGCACACCCACAAATCAAGAACATAACATCCATACAGAAATTATCCAGCTCTAGCACTATCTTCTGTCAGGCAGGAATCCTGTCATTCTTGAACGTGGAAAGTCTCAATTGCCACTCGCAGTAAAGTGCTTTAGTGGTGGAGTTTATGTATTAAAATGTCAGGCTGATTAGATGCTGTCTGCTCCCCATGGACTCTCAGGTTCAACCCCAGGTGATATCACATTAATTAATGAAGTGACACTGGATCAGGTTTCCATTATCATTCTAATATTGCTGCACAGTCATCTTTCACCACCCCATGAGGCATGTCAGAGCCCTGACCAGGTAGCATATTGTCACATTCTCAATCTCGTAAGTTTGGAGCCTCATCTGAAACCAGCACTTGGCTGGTCACAGGGTCAGGACAGGAAAGTTTTAAGTCGATAGTTAAGGTACTTACCATGGGCGATTGGTCAGACTGTTGGCTCAGAGTGTCTGCCATGGAAAAGCTTTCACTGGGATCATGCCTTGAAGAATCTGAACTCATGCGAGACCTTGACCGCAGAACGTCAGGAGTTGACGAGCGTTTCTTGTTCACGTCCCCCATCAACAGTAAACAGGCGCACAGAAACAAAAAGATGTTACGCACTTTACAATACACAATACATAAATTTAGACTATGATATAGGCTACAAGGAGAAGTACCTGTTACACACCTGACATCTGGTTGTTCCCTTGTCAACACACCACAATATGCAGTAACTAAAGTTTTAAGAAGGAATAACACTCAAATTAACAAATTAACCTTTGCAGAGATAATTAAAAGAAAGTTTCCGAAAGATAATCTAAATTCCCCGAAAAATTCTACAGCAATACTCACACACTGCTGTATGGGTCATGGGAATCATACATATGGACAAGAAAATGGAGTGCAGTTCGTACATACACACAGTCCACGGATCCAAAATTTAGTCAAAGTGACAGCAGGATATGGTATAAGTCATAAAATGAAAAATTACAGACCAGGTACAATACAATAATATTAAAAATATTTTACACAAAGTATTAAAATGTTATACACTAAATCCATTATATACAGCTGATGGTAAGATTACAAGCCATATTAAAATAAGTATGTGTTTAAATATCTTCTGAATGCTACTTTAAATTCAGCCTTTTCATTCATCAGACCTGCGAGTCTACATGGTAAAGAGTTGGATATTTTGATGCCAGAATAGTACATCATTTTCAGGGTTACAACTGGTCTATGCAGATGGCAATCATTCACTGTATCAATACCGTGTAGTATCCCGGGTGTTCCTGTTACGTCAGCTTAATTGTGTGAAGCTTACCAGCTTTTTGTAAGTCCGTGACAAAGACTCGATAACTTCATCCGTAATACGATCAGAGACATGGGCCGCCACAGCAAGATTCAGCTCACTGAGAACAAACAACACCACTGGAATGTCAGATGTTGTTTACATGAAGAAACTTGTTACACAATTTTACTTATATGATAAAATTTTCTTCAAAACCACTTTAATGTTCCGGCTGATTTACCCTGACATAGACTGCCCCCAGTAATCCATGGATGGGAAGCTGTGTGAGCCCCAGAGGAAGTCTGGACGCAGTGGTAATGAGAAAACTCCCCCATCCTGATAGAAATTGAACCCTGGTCGTCCAGTAGCAAAACTAAATTACTCCCGCACAATATATAAGCCATATGTGACAGAGATTAATCAACAATAATTTAAACCTTTAGCTACTTTTTTTACTGTATTTTCTGACCACCTGAAGTAAGCATGTTTTTTCTTTTGGGGGGGGGGGGGGGCAAAAATCAGGATCATGAGGTGACAGCAGTACTGCCTGAGCACAAACTCCTGTGAGGGCTGGCAGTCCACTGCTGTAGATGTATAGTGATAACACTCAAAGGGTTAATACAACTATTTTATAACGAGAGTTAACTCAGCAACTTGAAGTCACAGTAGTACCTTTCATTTCTTAAGCACTACCATGTTTCTGGACAATAGCCATCATTCATTGTTTCAAACAGAACATGACATTTAGTAGACTGAGTATGACAAAGGTAACAGATCCTGTGTCTAAAACACTGTTATGTGCAGAGGGCAATGGAGAGTCTGCAAAGAGAGTAATAATATCAAGTGTAATAATACATTACTGATCTGACTCTTGATATCAACCTGAGAGGTACCTAGATCACATACTGCCTAGGTTATCGGACATCCAGGCATGGGATTTCTTGGATTTCATCATGCTCTTCAGGCAAATGCTGTGATGATATCTTCAAATAGGCTATTAACACTTCCTTCCAAACCCTTATCCAGTCACCATTCATGATCACCTCACCACCTTGTTCAATGTTACACAACCTCTATAGATGAAAGTGTCATTATATAACCCAAGTATTTGTTGTTTCTTTAATGATGCTGTCAGTAGCTCAGACTATACTGTGTCAAATGGTGGAATGATAAGTGAATACTGAACTGGAAAGGATGTGGAAGGAAGTGTTGGTGACCCAATTTTGAGGTACAGGTATAGGAGGATGTTATATCCAGAATGCTTGAAACGTGGAGTTTTCTAGGTAAGGAGTTTTCTCTTGTAATTTGGAGCACCGCACCTAAAATCTATTAAAGCACATTTAAAAATTAAAAATAATAAATGTTTCACTTTCTAAATGAAGGTACGTTGGGTCAGTTAACATCAAAGACAAGACAACATCTGAGGATATACCGTATATTCTCGAATCTAATCCGCATCCGAATCTAATCCGCACTCAGGTTTTGGCAATTTCTTAAACGAAAAAAAAAAGTTAGTTCGCGATTCTAATCCGAACCTTTCCTTCAACCACCCCTTGCCCACGGGGCGACTGATTGAATAATATTGGATGTTACCAATGCGTTAAAATCCGACGCTACGCCTGTGGCCAATGAGTCATACCGATAGAGGCGGGGCCTTTCTCAACAGACTTGTGCAATCTCGTCTGAAGCCAGCTGAGCCTTAGTTGTTGAAACGTGGGTGGTGCTTGTTCCAATTTGTCGTGTACCGTAGTTATGGAAGAGGGACGCCTGAAATCTAAACGACTCTCATATACGGCAAAGTTCAAACGTGAAGTTATTCGGTGCGCAGAGGAGAAATGAAACCGCAAAGCTGCTGCAATTTTTGAAGTTGATGAAAGCAATGTTCGACTATGGCGGAAACACAAGGCAGCGATGACATTGTATGGGAGGACGATGTTGAAGATAAAGATGATAGTGACTGGGTGGACAGCACGGATAACGATTCAGTTATGAGTGATGACGGCGAGTCTGATGAATAATAAATTATAATAATAAATAATAAAATAATAGATTATTGTATTGTATTGTTCTTACGGCACGTACAACAGCTCAATCATTTTTCCAAAATCCAGCTCTAGACCGCGAATCTAATCCACACGCGAATCTAATCCGCATCTGATTTTTTAGCCCTCTAAAACTGTAAAAAGGGTGCGGATTAGATTCGAGAATATACGGTATCATCAAAAAACATTAAAACAAAGGGCTGGCCCTGGGATTACTTGGGACTAAGTTTACATTTATTTGTTCCAGAACACAGTCAGTTTTCAGAGCATTCTGTATACAGAACACTGCATAGAAGTACCATCCCTGCATCTGTCTGGGAGAAGGGAGGAAAGGCACAGAAGTTCAGTCAGGGTATCTGGTCACTGGGCCGAGATTTGAACACAAGACATAAGAATGAATCAGCCTTGATATGATTTAATTGTGAAGCTTGTGTAGTGATCCAACTCCGTCACATACTTACTTGAACTTGTTCATGATATCTGCGCCTGCCTGCTCCACAATGCAAGTGTGGATGAACTCCGGAGCAAGGAAGTTCTTCTCGTGACACATCTTCCTAATCTCGCCCTGCACTCGGTCATCTGCAAGAACATGCGGACACTGGTCCTCAGCACACTTCATCATACTCTCAAGTGTGCCCTGCAACACAATACAACAAATATGCACAGCACAAATGAAAATGTTCTTTGTCATATTCACACACACACTGGCGACTGTGTGGCGTGCTCTGTCTGACCCTGGAACACACCGTAAGCACACCAATCCTGTAAAGAATCTTCATCTTGCATTTTCTAATACAGTGGTATTCAACCTGGAGTACGTGTACCCCCGCAGACACCTTAGGGGGTACGTAAAATAAAAAAAAAATAAATATATTATTTCATGATAAACACTGAATAATCAGGGCCAGATTTATGGTTAGCCACAAGAGACCGGACGTAAGGACATGCGATTTGGGAGCGCCATTTTTTCTCTCTCTCTCTCTCCTTTTTGCGACTCTTATCTGGGCGGCTAGTTTCATTTTATTCCACATAGTGCATATAATTTTGCTTTGCTAAAATACCTTTGTTCCTTTATTAATTTTTATATGAAAGGCAATAATATATTTGTTATTTAATAGCTTGACTCTCCTTTTTCTCATTTGAAACTTATTATTTAATACATTATTTTGGATGTAATTTATTTAACTTATTTTAGATGTAGATTATAGACTGTGTATAACTTGAGTTATGCAAAAACAACTTTGAGGGTACAAAGTTGAAGAGATATTATATGTGGGGGGTACACGAACAAAAAAGGTTGAATACCACTACTCTAATGTTTGTGCCACACCAAGTTGTCATTGATTTGTACAACAGATAAAGGTGATGGCCCATAAATATTTAAAGTCTTAGAGGGAAACAGGAAGAAAAAACATGCTCCTTACACATCTACAGCATTTCTATCCCCAGCCTAACTACTGCGTAGTTCTAACATACACTAAGAGATGGCAACAGCACTGTAGAAAAATTTGTGCGTGTAAAAGCACGAATTAATGTGGTCCACCAACTACAGACAGCCATCAAACTAAGCCACACTACATACCCTGTGGAAAAAGTGTTCAAATTTTGGCCTTATGCGACATGACACCATGTGGCCTGATAGACAGGAACCCACGTTTAGGAGGACCATCTGTAGCAAACTACATGGCACCACACCCCACATAACTAAGACATTAACAGTCCCTGCTCCAGTAAGCTAAAACCGTTTTTGTGATACTAAAACAGATGTGAAGAATTAAACAACTGCTCCACCAGTGCCATCTGATTAACCCTCATTCGAACACGGACAATACTTTGAATGGATACACATGCCTTCAGCAAATAGGATACAAGTATTACCAACCTGCAGGTAGGCAACTACAACACTGTGCAGTTCATCAGCAACTTGTTTTAGTTTTCCATCTATGGGATTTCCAGTTTCCTCTCGCCTCTGCACAACTTCCTGTAACCTTGGAAGAAGCTGTAAACAAGAAATATAGCCTGCCTGAAGACAAGAAAGTTCCACACTCTTGTAACGATATATTAGCTTCACCTGGCTCAGTCCAGTTGCAATGCGTGTCATAAATACCGTATATTCTCGAATCTAATGCGCACCCTTTTTACAGTTTTAGAGGGCTAAAAAATCAGATGCGTATTAGATTCGCGGTCTAGAGCTGGATTTTGGAAAAATGATTGAGCTGCTGTACGTGCCGTAAGAACAATACAATACAATAATCTATTATTTTATTATTTATTATTATAATTTATTATTCATCAGACTCGCCGTCATCACTCATAACTGAATCGTTATCCGTGCTCTCCACCCAGTCACTATCATCTTTATCTTCAACATCGTCCTCCCATACAATGTCATCGCTGCCTTGTGTTTCCGCCATAGTCGAACGCTGCTTTCATCAACTCCAAAAATTGCAGCGGCTTTGCGGTTTCCATTCTCCTCTGCGCACCGAATAACTTCATGTTTGAACTTTGCCGTATATGAGAGTCGTTTAGATTTCAGGCGTCCCTCTTCCATAACTACGGTACACGACAAATTGGAACAAGCACCTCCCACGTTTCAACAACTAAGGCTCAGCTGGCTTCAGACGAGATTGCGCACGTCTGTTGAGAAAGGCCCCGCCTCTATTGGTATGACTCATCGGCCACAGGTGTAGCGTCGGATTTTAACGCATTGGTAACATCCAATATTATTCAATCAGTCGCCCCGTGGGCAAGGGGTGGTTGAAGGAAAGGTGCGGATTAGAATAGCGAACTAACTATTTTTTCGTTTAAGAAGTCGCCAAAAACTGGGTGCGCATTAGATTCGGATGCGCATTAGATTCGAGAATATACGGTATATACTATATGCAATAAATGCTACAGCTGGTAAAAAAAAAACTAGTTAATGTATATTTGTGTATGTTAAGATAGTCCCAGTTTTGGACATGACACATGCCGGAAGGTTTAATATTTTCAGATATGAACTGTGGAAATGTGTTCACCTGCTTAGAATTATCTGCATCTTGGACAACACCAGTGGCATAGTTGATGTCATTGTTATTGTCAGTGGATTCCTGCGCCAATGCGCGGATCGTGTCCTGCGTTTGCACAACCAGCCTGTCAACCATCTGCTGCGTTGAGCTCAGAAGAAAGCCCTATTGACACAACACACAGAATCCATGAGCAATAAAATAAATAAGACAAACAGAAATTCAAAGCATGCCATCACTATCTATATATAAAGTCATTATTTTATCTGACAACTATTTGTTGTCACTTCCTGTCGGCTCGTTTGTGGTATTAACGTGGCACACTCAGCTGAAGGCTCACCTGCATGACAAAGTAGTCGCAGGGAATGACAAACATTAGTTGTCAAATAAAATATGGACCTTGCATTTCGAGACATGATGTCTCACCGTCTCAACTTCAGAATCAGGCCTCAGGAAATGTAAAACTGTCCCAAAGAACCCAAAATGTCATAAATCTCCAGGTTTTATTTATTATTTCCTTGTATTTATAATTTATTTATAGAGTGTATGTCCAGAAATTTGCACCTATAGACTCCACGAAGTGATTCCTTGATTAAATTTGAAATAAACCCACCCCCAATAAAACAGTGACCATCACATAATGTTTGCAGGAAGATGAAAAGTGATGTGGCAGAACAGTAAGGGTATGTGCCCCCATGGACTCCATCATGCGACTGTATGATGAATGTTGAGATAAGTGTCCTGTGATACAATTATGACTGCTGCATAATTCTGAGGCAAATGCAAGTATGGTGAACATACACCATTTTGCCACCTCACATTCAATTTAATCATGTTTTCTGCAAAAACTATATGTCAATGAAAGTATGTTATGTACCTGTTGAAGTCTAAATGCTTGACCATTGCTGTATTTCTTGGGCGACACGTTTCTATGAAGCAGGTCCTGGATCTTTCTCATGACAGCGTCAGTACGTTCTGATGAAGTTTTCATGCACGGAACCACATCATAGATTGGAAACGGCATGTATCGCACTGTGTAGTTACTATGGTAACAGACATACATGTTATTCCAAAGTCTATTAAGTTATACAAAAAAAAACTATGGGCTGAAAAGATCACAAAACAAACAACAACCTTAGTTTTAAAACTTTCACGGCGACATGTTTCAATATAGTCTTCTCGGGCGCACAGCCGCGTCAATTCGTTTGAATACAACGATTCGGGGACTAGCTCCATCCCCATCCTCAGGCAAAACTGATCAGTTTTGCCTGAGGATGGGGACGGAGCTAGTCCCCGAAACGTTGTATTCAAACGAATTGACGCGGCTGTGCGCCCGAGAAGACTATATTGAAACAACAACCTTGGTTGTGGCATCCTGTTGTGTTTTCTAGCGTTAATCAAAAGTACTTTATCTCTCGGTCAAAACAACTTCATTGGTAAACAAATTTGTGTACCAATGAAGTTATGTCAACTGAGTAAAAAAGTACTTTTCATTCATAAAACAACAACCTATAACCTACACCTTAAAGCAATATTAACATTTCCTGAAAAAATACAGACCCTTACAAAGAGAAACAAAATAAAATCCAAGTTCATGCATGTGAAATTCCTGAGTAAAGTTTTCAGGGCAAAACAAGAAGGGATACAATTAGAAATTGAACTGGAATTCAGAATTTGTCTACACAGAAAAGAAATGAGGTGTCAGGACAACTCAGTTGGTTCAGTACCTAGGATATGGGCTGGATGATCTGGGTTTCGATTCCCAGCACGGACAAGATATTTTTCACTCCTCCAAAAGCATAAAGACAGGCTCTGGGCCTACCCAGCCTCCTATTCAATGAGTACCTGGGGTTATTTCCCTGGGAGTAAAGTGCAGAGAGTGTCAACTTGGCCACTCACCTCCGACTAGTGCTAGGTTAAGAATGACTGGAGCTCCTCCTACAATTCTCCATGGTGTGTAGGGTAAGTTGTACGTTTTAGAAGAAAAATGAATACAGCAGTTTGGGCATGCACAAAGAACAGACAGAACAAAGATATGGAGAAGGGCATAAGAATTAAAATATGAAGAAAAAAGACCTACAAAAAAAAACACTAATCATCTTCATCACAGGGTTGCACAATAAGCCTCAAGGTTGTGGTGCGTCCGTAGCATCTGCTGCGGGCCCTACACACACACATACACGTACACACACACAAAAAAAACCCTCTAATAACAAATTTTAATTGTAAAGAGTTCTAGAATAAGTAATACTATGGCATTAACAGTAATGGGAAATTTGTGAACAGGCATTTCCACTGGTAAACTGTATTTCTAGAACCACCTGCAGGATAATGGTTCAAAGAGCACACAGAAAACAATGGACACTACAGTACGCAAACCAACCGAGTCACCACAAACTTCACTTCAAACCATCAAATTCAGTTTGATTATGCCATGTTTCACTGCTCAACTAGACCTCCATCTGATTTAGATCAATATAAAAACATTCTACATATTTAAATAGTACTACATAATTAATTAATTTTATTTCAATCTAACAAATGCAATACACTTCCTTTCAATGATTTCTTGCCCCTACATATGTTTCGGCACACCTTGTGCCATCCTCAGGGGGGTCGTTGACAGTTCAAGAGTCTCGATGACCCCCCTGAGGATGACACAAGGTGTGCCAAAACATATGTAGGGTAAGAAATCATTGAAAAAAAGTGTAGTGCATTTGTTGGATTGAAATAAAATTAATTAATTACCAAAATGCACGGTATATATAATATAAAGTACTATATGACTTTACTGGTTTTAGGATCAACCAAGTTGTTTTAATAAACAAAGGGCTCCACAGCAAGAAAAGTTTGGGAAACACCGAGCCAGAAGACCACAGTCAAAGTACTCACGACCGTGTGGACTAACATCTAACATCTAACATGTAACATCTACCCAGTAATTTACCTTTCCAATGCATAAGCAATATCACAGTACCCTTGAAGTGTAATGTTATTGCGATCGTATATAATGGTTCTCAGCTTGGAATTGATCTGCAGTGCCTTTGCCAGCAGCCGCGCACCTGCATCGCCCATCAGGTTACCACTGCAACAAAAAGTTATGAGATCACGAGTTTTGAGGTTACGTTTGCTGATAACATTTCAATGTACTATCAGATTCAAACCTTAGCAAATACAATTACCAGGTATGTGTACTTCACCCACGATACGGTTGTTATCCTAGTCAATCTCACAACATAGACTAGCAAGAATTATAAAGGAATACCACTCAAATTCAGAAATTAAATATATATTTCTTTCACCCACCAAAATTCAGTACATTAAAATGAAAACCAATTAAACAAGCTCAACATGTTTTGAACTGTCAGGTACAACCTCAGAGCCAGAGGTCATGACGTACAGTAAAACAAAATTAAAGTTTACTCATGAATTAAAAAATAAGATTCTGAATGAGGATTCAAATCGCATGCAAGAACTGCACCACAATACTTGCATAATGCTGTAAAGTGTGTGGTTACCGTACATACTATTATGACTATGGGGTTAATGGTGTGGTTACCATACATACTAGTATGAGTATGGAGTTAATGGTGTGCTTACCATACATACTAGTATGAGTATGGGGTTAATGGTGTGGTTACCGTACATACTAGTATGAGTATGGAGTTAATGGTGTGCTTACCATACATACTAGTATGAGTATGGGGTTAATGGTGTGGTTACCGTACATACTAGTATAAGTATGGAGTTAATGGTGTGCTTACCATACATACTAGTATCAGTATGGGGTTAATGGTGTGGTTACCGTACATACTAGTATAAGTATGGAGTTAATGGTGTGCTTAC
Organism: Reticulitermes speratus; assembly: GCA_021186555.1. Classification (NCBI taxonomy): domain Eukaryota; kingdom Metazoa; phylum Arthropoda; class Insecta; order Blattodea; family Rhinotermitidae; genus Reticulitermes; species Reticulitermes speratus. Next base: position 41,935,032 of record JAJKFL010000009.1, on the reverse strand, counting down.
CATACATACTAGTATGAGTATGGAGTTAATGGTGTGGTTACTGTACATACTAGTATGAGTATCGGGTTAATGGTGTGGTTACCGTACATACTAGTATAAGTATGGAGTTAATGGTGTGCTTACCGTACATACTAGAATGAGTATGGAGTTAATGGTGTGGTTACTGTACGTACTAGTATAAGTATGGAGTTAGTGGTGTGCTTACCGTACATACTAGTATGAGTAATGGAGTTAATGGTGTGGTTACTGTACATACTAGTATGAGTATGGAGTTAATGGTGTGCTTACCATACATACTAGTATGAGTATGGGGTTAATGGTGTGGTTACCGTACATACTAGTATAAGTATGGAGTTAATGGTGTGCTTACCATACATACTAGTATCAGTATGGGGTTAATGGTGTGGTTACCGTACATACTAGTATAAGTATGGAGTTAATGGTGTGCTTACCATACATACTAGTATGAGTATGGAGTTAATGGTGTGGTTACTGTACATACTAGTATGAGTATCGGGTTAATGGTGTGGTTACCGTACATACTAGTATAAGTATGGAGTTAATGGTGTGCTTACCGTACATACTAGAATGAGTATGGAGTTAATGGTGTGGTTACTGTACGTACTAGTATAAGTATGGAGTTAGTGGTGTGCTTACCGTACATACTAGTATGAGTATGGAGTTAATGGTGTGGTTACTGTACATACTAGTATGAGTATGGAGATAATGGTGTGGTTACCATACATACTAGTATGAGGATGGAGGTAATGGTGTGGTTACCATACATACTAGTATGAGTATGGAGATAATGGTGTGGTTACCGTACGTACTAGTATGAGTATGGAGTTAACGGTGTGGTTACCGTACATACTAGTATGAGTATGGAGTTAATGATGTGGTTACCATACATACTAGTATGAGTATGGAGTTAATGGTGTGGTTACCGTACATACTAGTATGAGTATGAAGTTAATAGTGTGGTTACCGTACGTACTAGTATGAGTATCGGGTTAATGGTGTGGTTACCATACATACTAGTATGAGTATGGAGATAATGGTGTGGTTACCATACATACTTGTATGAGTATGGAGATAATGGTGTGGTTACCGTACGTACTAGTATGAGTATGGAGTTAACGGTGTGGTTACCGTACGTACTAGTATGAGTATGGAGTTAACGGTGTGGTTACCGTACGTACTAGTATGAGTATGGAGTTAACGGTGTGGTTACCGTACGTACTAGTATGAGTATGGAGTTAATGGTGTGGTTACCGTATGTACTAGTATGAGTATGGAGTTAACGGTGTGGTTACCGAATGTACTAGTATGAGTACGGAGTTAACGGTGTGGTTACCGTACATACTAGTATGACTATGGAGTTAACGGTGTGGTTACCGTACATACTAGTATGAGTATGGAGTTAATGGTGTGGTTACCGTATGTACTAGTATGAGTATGGAGTTAATGGTGTGGTTACCGTATGTACTAGTATGAGTATGGAGTTAACGGTGTGGTTACCGTACGTACTAGTATGAGTATGGAGTTAACGGTGTGGTTACCGTACGTACTAGTATGAGTATGGAGTTAACGGTGTGGTTACCGTATGTACTAGTATGAGTATGAAGTTAATAGTGTGGTTACCGTACGTACTAGTATGAGTATGGGGTTAACGGTGTGGTTACCGTACGTACTAGTATGAGTATGGAGTTAATGGTGTGGTTACTGTATGTAATAGTATGAGTATGGAGTTAATGGTGTGGTTACCGTACGTACTAGTATGAGTATGAAGTTAATGGTGTGGTTACCATACATACTAGTATGAGTATGGAGTTAATGGTGTGGTTAGCATGCATACTAGTATGAGTATGGGGTTAATTTTCTAACACTGTTAGGTGTCCTCTATTAGGGAAGAAAAATGCATAGATTTTTGGTGGGAAAATCTGAAAGAATGAGACCACTTGGATGACTGAGGTGTTTATGGGAGGACAGCACGAAAATGGATCCTAAAGAAATAAGATGGGAGGGTGAAGACTGGATACATGTGGTGCAAGATAGGGACAACTGGTGGACTGTTGTGAACGTGGTAATGAACCTCTGGATTCCATAATCTGACTAACTAAGGAATTATCAGCTTTTCAGTGCCATGTTTTTAGTTAGGTTCTCTATTACATCAGTGGTAGGAAACAGACATGAACGTTATAATTAGACGCGTGTATACCCACACATGCTGTCTGCTGCACTTGTACCAATTTATTGCAATATCAATACACCGTATTTACAAATATACAAGAGAACTGTTCCTAATTCAACATACAAAAAATGCAAGGGGGGTTGGGTGTAGCCTTACAATTGCATAAGACGTCAAATACATTGTGTACTAGTATTTTCCTGATAATTGAAGATTGTGAAGGACAGTCATCTTACATTTGGGTAAATATGGTAAATGCATTATTACCTGATGTCAATACTTTGCAGACAATGGTTGCCACCCAGGGCATTGATCAGGTTGTACAGGTCAGACCTAAGCTTCGAGTCAGGTAGCGAGAGGGACTGCAGCACACAATCTTCATCCTGCAGTCACAACATTCTCATGTAACTGCTTCTATCCAGTTCATTAACAAACAGCACTTCAAGAACTTATTAGCAACTTAAAATCTTTATATACTCAGCAGGAGTCTGCGAAATATCACTGATGTGTATTTGGACTTTTCCCACCGCCACTGAGCATACAAATACAACGTTTCAAAAGCAGACTGCTTTCGTCTTCAGGTGAACTACAACCTTAAGAACAAATAACAAACTAAAAGAACCAAAAACTCACAAATTCATAAGTAAGAGACAAAATAATCCAGACCTCTAAATATATTTAGAGGTGTGGATTATTTTGTGACTGAACATTGCAGTTTTAACTGCAATGTTCAGTCACATTTATTTTGATATACATGTGATACATTCCATGGTCACTGCACCGTCTGAAAGGACAACCACTATGCGAGGGCACAACAGGTCAACATATAAATAAATATAGTCAGATGCAACTCACCTGAATCATTTGCACAACCGCATCCATGACGGACGCAATATTCTTTGCCTTCATGTTATTCAGGTTGCGGCCCATGTTCAGATGCTTAATGGATTTATTTTTGCTAACTGCAGTCACCACAGATGCCAGATCTACATCCATGTCTGCAATACACAAACATTCATTTAAATTTTAAATCCCTTACTCTGCGTGAGCTGACAGCCGCAACCTAAATCAGGGGTAACAAAATGTGTATGGAAAAAATGTGATGTTGGACTGTATATATCAGCCTGCACACTAGTGCGATGCACAGCTGACATTAAATCAGGGGCGCACAAACCTCAGAAACCACTTTGCCCAGGTGACTAAATTCTGTACTGTGACACCTAATATTTGTCGGTCCTCAGTGTGAAACTTGCTTCTGGTCATCTTTCTGGCATCCAGAATTTTGAGATGGCTCCTAGATTTTTCAAAAATTTGTGCACCCCTACATTAAATGTGTCTCAAATGGGGATAAGATAATAAAGTTCAATACCAGGCTAAACTATGAGGGATTTATGGTGGAAAAAGTGGCACTGTCAGTACTTTGGTTTTCACCTGTCAATATCATTCCAGTAATGTCCCATATTCACATTTCCTTCATCTACTGTGGATGCTACATAATCTTAGCAAATGCCAGTGTTGTTAAACAACTAACTTAAAATAGATAATAAAAACATGCTAAGAGATACAAGAAGCTTGATTTAAAAAACACATGTGTCCACTTTGGTGAGAATCAGGTTATTTATGGAAAAGCAGCACCCATGATATGAACCTCTAGCAGTGGGTAAAGGTAAAGGTAAAGTTCACCCTGTAACAGGCCATGAAGGCCCACAGGGGGAGTAGAAGTATAGCTCTACTCTTTCTTTAACCTCAGCGCTAGATGGGGGTGGGTGGTCAGCGCCACGCCCCGGCTGCTTTACCCCCGGGAATACAACTGTTACACTCCAATTTTGGTTAATCCCAGCACTGTAGGTTACAAAGTTGCCACTTTATTGTTCAAATATTTTTATACCTGTGTTGTGTAATTACAGTCAATTTTTGTCAAAAGTGGACATACATGTTTTTTAAAATAAGCTTCTCATATATGCTGCACGTTCTAAAGCAGTACCTACATGAAGACCACGTTGTATTCACCGTGCATCGTTATATAACTGATTATCATTCACCAACAAATGCACAAAGATAATTTTTTCACTAATTACTTTATTAAAGGATTTCCCCTATACGTATTTCGGCAAACTATATTGCCATCTTCAGGGGCAATATAGTTTGCCGAAATACGTATAGGGGAAATATTTTAATAAAGTAATTAGTGAAAAAATTATCTTTGTGCATTTGTTGGTGAATGATAATCAGCTACATGAAGATATTGTGCAGTAGTCCTTACATATCCTACTGGAATGTCGGCATTAATGTCACAGAGTAAACCTTTATCATGCACTATGCAACACTCTTGGAGATGATCAGTGCTGCATGTTGCAAGTGTAACGTGCTGACATTCCTGACTAGTATACAGCTGGAAAAATCTACTTAGTTTGATGCAGGTACAAATACAGACAGAAGTGAATGCGTCTACAAATGCAAACAGGAATGAATCATCACGTCTTCTGGCATGTTATGCTGTGTCGACTGGTAAGCAGGTACTGACATTTTGGAGGCACTATGCTCTTCTGAAGCGGCTGTAATCGTTCAACCGTCAACACCGCGTCACATCCCACCAACACCACTACGAGGACCTCTCAGCAAACACAAACATACCAACAGACAGAATAAACTTACTGTTCTCACTAATGTCAAGACTGCTGATACACCGAATTCCATGTATGCACGATTCGAGCACATGCGCTCCCTGGGCTCCGAGATTGTTACAGCTCATGTCCAGTTCAATCTCAATGGTGGATTCATTGCAGGCTAGCCCAAGCAGCAGGTTCCTGTGCACAACATAATGTCCACTCTGCATCAGCTACATATCAACATCACGGATCATACCGTCACTCTCAATTTATTGTAACACAGTTGACAATGAAACTTCCCACATTTTACTGTATTTACAAAAAATATCCCACTTATTTTTAACCTTGGCACTAGATGGAGGTAAGTGGTCAACTTCAGACCCCAGCCAATTTACCCCCATGGAAAGAACCCCCTCTACCCCTTGAATATGCGGCCGGTGGGCTCCAGAGCCGTTCTGAATATTCTGAAGGACAGAAAATCTCATCTCTGCCCATAATTGAACCACAGATGGTCCTGCCAATTACCTAATCATTATACTTATTGAGTTATCCTGGTTCCCAAATTAAAGATTAAATGGTGGCTCCACTGTAACATGTAACTGACAACACACACAAAATGCCTGAATAATAAGTGAACTCACTTGAGAGCCTCTAGTGGCAGCTTGCAGAATGACATGTTGAGGTGTTTGAGGCTAAGTGTGCTCGTGAAGAACTGTTTGAATGATGGGGGCACTTCTTTGGTTTTCTTGGTGCTGAACACATTGCGAGACACGTTCAGGTGCACAAGGTTCGTGGCACAGCCCCGCAGCAGTGCACCAAATAGCTGGCACATAACATGGTACAGTGATACATCAGAACCACAGCATAATGTCAAAATTATGGATCACGTTGAGACTTTGGTCTCCTGGGATGTGATGCTGTATTATTGGGTAAGTGGTTCCTGACGTGTTGAAAGCACTGTATTCCTTTGAAACGTTAAGAACCACTCACCCAATGACACGGGATCACATCCGAGAAAACCCAAATCCTCAGCAACACTGCTGTAAAAACCAAAAAACCTGCGTGGGCTATGTTCTCTGAAACAGTTAACAAGTACTGTGTTTCATACACAGTTCTAAAAATGGTAATCAAAATCACTCACAAAATGTAGGGGCACATTAACCCTTTTCTATCCTATGCCAGAGGGTTTCTAAAATCACAATTTTCAAATATAGGTCCAGCGGCAGAAGCTTATGTCACTTCATGGCCATATGTTGAGTGTTACAGCTTTGTCCTTTACATTCTTTGGCACACACTCTAATAGTTCATATATATATATATATATATATATATATATATAATATAACTAACTCCATGGAGCAGAGCCCTTCTTGACAGGGTAACAGGTCGTCAGCTAGTCAAGAAATTCCCCGCATTTTATGGAACCCGAAGGTTCATTACCGCATGCACAAGAGCCCACCACCTGTCCCTATATATATATATATATATATGAAAAAATTATAGGAGATTCATATTTTCAAAAAAAAAAAATCCTCCTGTTAAAAATCTTTACTCAGATTATTTTATAGCTGATAAGAGTTAAGGTTGAAATAAAAGGATGGTAAAGGATTACTATTATTTTATCTGACAACTATCATTTGTGACTTTCTGCTGCTACTCTGCTGTGTACGCGTGCGTGCGTGTGCGTGTGTGTGTGTGTGTGTGTGTGTGTGTGTGTGGTGTGTGGGGTCAGCCAATTGGGCTACATTAATGATATGCGATCAGACAGGAAGAAGCAACTGAGACTTATCAGACAAAAGAATGACCCTATACAATGCACGATATAAACTGTGTACATTTATGTAAAACTTGTATTCTGTCTGCTGAAGGGTCAGTGTGTTTTCATATTTCAACCACAAAGAAACAGGAAAAAAAACTGCAGTTAACTTACTGTTTCCAATGCAGTGTCAGTCCCTGAGATATCCAGATGAGTTAAAGAATTAGGCTGCGCAAGGAAGTTGCACAGATTCTGAAACACACAGCAAAAATACACAGACCACAAAAGAAACTCGGCAGACCTTGAAGTTGCAAAAACTGGAAAACACCTTGGATCTGTAGACAATGTATAACAATAAAAGCAAAAGTATGCAATATAAAACTTATGAATCAATGTACAGACAATCTTCATTCTTCACTGATGATGCAGAGGAAGTCTGCAAAACAACAAAACATTTGATTTTTGTTACGATGTGACGCGGCTGGCTGACCAACATTTCATTATGTATGCTGTTGTGAAAGCTATGAGCCAATATATCTTTACCTTCAGACACGTGACTTGAAAAACGTTTATAAAACCTACTTGTCAACAATTAAATTCAACCTCCCCACCCCACAAATTTCTTGTGCTGAAGGAATATAAACATTACCTTAAAAGAAATGCACGTTCTGCAATCAACAAGAACCAACCCCCTTACCAATTTTTTGCCCACCCTAACACTCGTGACCCTAATTTTTACTTGCAAACTGGTACAACTGCCTTGCCTCAGGACTACAGGCGTGTGGGGTTTTCAACCCTTATTCATACACATATAAATTATATAAATTGTTGTTTTATGAAAAATTAAAGTAATGTTTGCAGAGGGGCTTACGTTGATCTCCTCCTTGAGGTTGTTGCCACTGAGGTTGAGGTATGTTAGCGTGCTTGGCATGAACTTGTTGACAGACAGTGCATGAGCGAGCTGGTTCACCCCCTTGGAAGACAGTCCACAGTGAGACAGGTTTAGGTGAATCAACCCCTTTGGCACTTTTGCTAACGGACTGCTTAGGTGGCTTGCACCTGTGAAATAGTGACATAATGCTATGTTGGTAAGACAATGTTAGTGTTAACCTATACACAAGTTGCATTCCAGTGTCTTAGTTCTGTAGTATTAGTGTTAAACAGACACTAAAAATTACATCCCATTTTCTGGATACTGCAACCATAGCACGATTTTATTACAAGTATGAATCCCTCAACTTACACGACAGATGCATTCCCAAGTGTTGTCCCAAAACCACGTAACTCAAATTGCGATGTTCATTTTCGTCACCGCTTTGTTTCAATGCCTTTGTCACTAAATAATACACAGCTTCCTTAAACATTCAATACCATTCATTTTAACTGTTTATAAATGCAATTTTTGTTTTAGACAAATAATTTCACTATTTTATGTTTTGCACTTAAAAATTAAAGTACAGAAATAAACACGAAACTGTATTAATGCAAAGTTCATGTAAGCTGGGGAATACCTGCATAAGTAATGGTGGCAACCCTGAATCAGACCACACATCACACATACCTTCAACTTCAGGCATAAACCCAGAACACCATCACTGCAGATTAGTCACAGCGTGTCACCTATTTCAGAGTTAATTATAGAACAGCAGCTCACAAGTGTTGCACAAAATGTTAATTAAGCACCACAATAAGGAATTGCTGCAGCTTCTTCAACATAATTAGAGTCAGACAAGCGGCAAGCAATTCTCATATTCAGTCTCAGTCTACAAAATACCACATCTACACTGACTGTATTACTGTAAAATTTAATTAACACTTTCACTGCCGGGTATTTAAATCCCCGACGGTGTTAAATTGCCAGCGATTTATTGAATGTTACACAACCAGTGCGTCGTCTTATAAATTATAAAATATAATTATATATAAAATGCATATATTTTTTCTAGTTGTCAGCTAGGGATTAATAAAGATGTAAAATATGTTTCCTGAAAGAACTTATTGTGTGCGTGGCCTATTTAAGGCAAAAAGAACAGAGTAAATTTTAGATTGACTAAAGTCGATGCTGGCAAGTTAAAACGTAAATACTTAAATCGACCATGGTCGACTTTGGCAGTGAAAGTGTTAAGTACGATTTCATGCATACTAGGAATTCCACAACAATTAGAAGAAAGTGGATTTCAGACATCACCCATCTTTCTTTAAAAAAGAAAAGAATGTCTATCTTTGTGCATTAAACCACAAGAAAGCAACATCCAAATGTTTACAGTCCATAGACAACATGACGTACATGCAGGATACAAACAAAACACAAACATGTGAGCAACTATGCTACACTACACTACAATACAATATGCTACACTACACTACACTACAGTTCATGCAAGCTACAAATAAAACACAGCATACAGTGATAAAACTCAAAATTCACACCTTGGATAATTTTGGCAATAATTCCACACAGACTAGATGCACCTAAGAAAAAGAAAATTCACACATGAAATAACAATGCAAGTGATCCATTTCATATATGAGGTCAGAGGTTTTCATGGCAGTGAGAGCTTAAAGTCTCCTGGATATAGACACAATTCTGGGGCTCTCTCTGCCTCCATCTTCTACCGTGAAGATGAAGGCAACAGGTTCCTCTGAAATTCTGGTGGGTTATCTACAAGACCACTACCTAACTACCACTGTGACACCCTCAAATCTCATACAAAGTAAAGCTATGTCTGAACACAACAGTTCTTTCATGGGAAAACAGCAAGTTAGGATACAACACACCACAGATCAAAACTGCACATAACAGATATAAGCCACACCACTAATTTTCACACTTCGAAGTTATAATTTGGTGCAATACACTGGCATAATATCATTATGACAACATTCATATATTTCAGAGGGAGTGTCCCAATTCACAATCTTATTGGTTACTGGTCTTCATAGCACATGGCAGACAAGTGCGGCATCTTTGATGGTTACTTTCCCTACAGCGCAATGGAAATAAAATTACCTTGCCCCACCGCAATCTTTTACCAATACTTCTATGGATGATAAAAACGTTGGGGAGGGTAAAAGGGTCACACAAAAATATTTTAATGAAACTACACGATAATGAAAAATACAGAAAATTCAGGTATTTCAGTAGAAAAATTTAAAATTATTGAAAGTAAAAATTAAAATGCTTATTTTTAGAAATAGTTCATAGCAAGGTCTTTGTATTATTTTTAAATGTGTCATTTGATGCCACGGTCAATTGCCAAGATTACATAGCATCAGGGCAACAACTTTGCAATCTCCCACCCAGTCATGACAAAAACGGATTGGTTCACAGCACCAGTGTGTAGTGAAAAAGCAATTACGAACATCATCGTAGATGAGTGTGACGCAGGGGTTGTAACTGCAGAAGGCTCGTGTACTTGCTTGTAAATCACATTTCATATGACACGTTACATGAGCAAACAAGTTGGGCAGTCCAAGAGTTCTGTGATATTTGGTGTCAATATAATCATCACATTTTGCACAGTTTAATCTACAATATGGCATACTGGAGATTGCTATATTGGGGACTGCCATCAACTGCAACACCTGATAAGCAAAACTTCCACATACATAATTCTGCCAATGACAGCTGACAACAAATGTAATAAAATCATAGAACAATTTGACGTAACACTAAACATTACCGTTGTGCTTTGCAAAACAATGTCACATGTAAATATGAATCATGCCCAGCCAAGCCACAAACATCAGTAGCTCATGTCTCACGTGACATAAAAACAGACACAATTTAGCTAACATTAAGAACAAAGGTCTTACCTTTATCTTCAATCATATTGTTTGATAAATCAAGTGTATGAAGAGGGTTGTTGCTGTTTGCTATTAATGCCATTGACAATTTGTGAGCAAAATCCCTGCAAAAGGAATTAATTTCAAGATTCAAACAATTCATTACGACAGTTATATCTAGCAATGAAGGCAACATGTTCCTTTAAAACACCGGTACCATCTACCAGACTGCACAGCGTTATGTTCCAGAAGCCCAAAAATTAAATCCTCACCACTGAGAAAAAAAAAATCTAATCTAAAGTACAACGAGGAACTTAATGATCTGTACTGATCACCAAATATCGTTCGGGTGATCAAATCGAGAAGAAGGAGGTGGGCGGGGCATGTAGCATGTATGGGGAGGGTAAAGGTGCATAGAGGGTTTTGGTGGGAAGACCTGAGAGAAGGAGACCACTTGGAAGACCCAGGCGTAGATGGGAGGATAATATTAAAATGGATCTTCAAGAAGTGGGATGGGGGGGGCATGGACTGGATTGATATGGCTCAGGATAGGGACAGGTGGCGGGCTGTTGTGAATGCAGTAATGAACCTTCGGGTTCCATAAAACGCGGGGAATTTCTTGACTAGCTGACTACCTGTTAGCTTCTCAAGAAGGACTCTGCTCCATGGAGTTAGTTAGTTAATCTAAAGCACAGCAAGTATGAATTTCCTAGTTGTGTGAATACAACCCTTTAACCTACAGTGGTTACAGTATATGCCACCTTTAACATCCAAAAATTTTACATTTTGCCCACAAAGTGTATTTATGTGTTTTGAATGATAGTCACAATCAATGGTAACTAAGAACTCAGGACGAACTTAATACCTCCATCTTCAGGGCAGAAGTTAAACTGGCCATCTTCTACTACACTACGTGATGTCATAGTGATGTCACGTAGTTTGCAGACAGGCACCAACATTCTGGAGAAACCTGCCACACAGACCCTACACAGCAAAATGTATCGGCTCACCAAATTAAACAGTGTCACATGCCAGGTGAACACAGCCCAGGGGTGCATAAATCCCAGGCATCAGGCCATCCAGGTGACTAAATTTTGTACGGTGGTGCCTAATATTTGTGAAGTACAGACCTTGCTTTATGTTACCCTTCTGGTGCCTAGAATTTTGAAGCCGCTCCTAGATTTTTGGAAAATTTGTGGACTTCTGCCATAGTCTGAATACTTACTGCTGTGAGTACCTCAAATTTTACAGACATATTCACCACAATAAAAAGATAGTATCTTACGTGATAATCACGTTTTTTCACACAAAAATAAAGACAGTACATGAGGATTCAAGTTTTCTGGGATGTGGCACGGTGTCACTGGATGAGTGGCTCAAAGGGCAAGTTTGACCCGTGAAGATGAAGGCAACATGATCCTTCAAAACACTGGGAACCACTCACCCAACACAGCATCACATCCCAGAAGACTTGCATCCCCATCAACACCACTGCGAGAACCTCGCATCTCACACGACACTACGTCTTCAGAAGGCTGCAACAGTTTCTCTGTACATGGCTTACCATTTTACTCCCAGGTTGTCTAGATACAGCTCCTCTATACTAAGTGACTTCTTCATCACATGCAGGATTCTGTCCAGTGCCTCGTGCGTCAGCTTGATGTTACTGGCTCGGAGCTTAGTAAACCAAGTGTTGTACTCCAGGGCACTGATTATTGGCACGATGTCCCTGAACACACAAGCACCGACATAATTCATGCACACTTGCCCAGAATTTCACAAAAAAATATTTTCAGTGTGCCTTACATGAGCATTTCTAACAAGATAGGAGATGTCTGCAGAGTGTAATACTTCAAAACACATTCACTATATCTTACCAACAGATTTACAGTTGATCATGTTTAGTTGTTATGTTAAGATAACTGTTTCTTTGGCCTCAGCTCATACCTCACAGAAAACACAGTTTGTGTCCAGTATACAAACAAATCACACAAATGTATGCAGGTCTTCATGTAAAGTGCCTATTATTTTTGCCTGATTTTAACCAAACTTGAATTTTTTTACACATTTTAGTAAAAGCCCCCCCAGTACAAAACTTAACTTTTAGTAAAAGCCCCCATCCTCTTCCATACACAGGATGTCTGGTTAAAGTGTATATGTCAGGGTCTGTAAATCTCCCAGGTCTGTACTTTCATTTCAGACATATTACATACACCTTGCATGTTCAGTAGTGTTCTTATTTCCAATTAAAATCCCGAGTGTTCCTGTGACCCACCGTCTACATCCGGTGGTAGCTGAATTGTTCCATACGGATGGATGGACAGATTGATTGACATGACCAATCTAACACAGCAGTCACTTTATCAGTCGTGTTGCGAACATGCCTAAAAATGATGCATCATGTAGAACATCACCAGAGCATGTTTCAGCCATGCCTGGGCCCTCAGCCTCAGGTTCTGGGCATGGCCACCCCATCATGCCACAGCAATCTTACATCAAGTAATTAATAAGAAATCAACAAAGATCACACACCAGAATAAACAGCACACAACATATTGCAAACATAACAGTAACAAGATAAAGAACAGATATGTATAACTATGTCATTTATACAGGCATGAGGTCTCTCTGCTTTACAAGGAACTACGGCATGTAAATATAACTTTTGCACTTCATAATTTTAAATTAAGACTTGAAATGCTGAAATATAAACTAAGAAGGGCCAACAATAGTGCACAAATTTAATATATAAGAAACAGTCATTAAAGGATCATTTTAACTCCTTTAATGACTGTTTGCTATATATTAAATTTGTGCATTATTGTTGGTACTTTGCAGTTAATATTTCAATAAAAATGCATGGTGTGAACAACAATGTAAAACTTGAAAAACCAGATTTCTTAAACATGTTCTATGGTACATAATGACCCGATGATGGCCAATACACGGCCAAAATGTGTCGCTATTATTTCACTATGTAACACATACAGCAACGAAGTGTTCTTTATACTGAAAAGTCTCATTTTTATCAAATACAGCACCAAATTATGCTGAAATTACCTTTTCTATGTTTCTGCAATTCATTGTTCACTATCATCGTACCTTCGGACCCCAGACACTCGTAGTCTGAGCTACTGATAATGCAATCCCATTACAGGCCTGGATAGGCCCTTAGGTTTCCAGGAGGTTGAGGCTCCCAGATTTCTAGACAGTCGACACATGAAGGTGTAAGGTTGTCAGCCCTAAGCACCAGCCGCCTTTACCCCCAGGAAATATTCCTGGTACTCATTTCTGTTAGAGGCTGAGTCGACCCCAGGGCCATAATGCAACCAAAAGGATTATTCAATGAAAAATTCCAATGACACCATCGGGAATTGAACCCGCGACCTTCCGGCTTGTAGCGCAGTGCCTCGACCAACTGCGCCACCGCGTCTGAGCTACTGACAGAGCTGTTATGTAAACCACAATAAACACAACAAGACAACTAAATACTATGGTATAAAGAATGTGACATACTTTGGGTCCAGATGGTCAAAGTCTCGCAAGCACAACTCCCGTGTGTCGTGCGACAGATAGATAGTATCCACATCCTGCAACAAACATCAACAAACTGAATAAATAAAGTGAATAAACACACAACCCTCTGAACAGTCATCCGATAACTTCCCTCCAGTTATGAAACTCTGTGGTCTGTAGTAAGGTTCACAACCCGACCACTTTAGTTACAGGACAAGATCCTCCCATCCCTCATTGGAGAGGGTGTTGGGTGGGATCAACAGCTGGTCTGCCTGTTGACAACAGAATATCTGCCTTTGCTGGGGAATGTGTGTATAAAGCTACGTATGCATTTCAAAAGTAATTCTAAATTTTTATTTTTACAGAATTGCTTGAATTATTTAACTGCCAAATCTTGTGTAAGTGGGCAAAATACTGAACTTAGTGTCACAGGAGCCCTAAAATATGATTTAAATGTCCTCGCAAGGCAAGGTGAAGGACTAAATACCAATATTATTGCAATAGCTAGACAGGCAGTCGTACGTGAAGCCATCAGGCTTTTGACTTGACTCTTTTTGAATTCTGAAACTCATCTAAATAATATATAAACATGAATCCATACTTCACAGAAAACACACTGCATCTTCATTACAAAGAACAGCTGGGTATTGTCACTTAGGAAAATAAAAGCTGTTTAAAATTCAGGTCTTCTGGGATATGCTGCTGTCATTGGGTGAGTGGTCTCTCACGTTTTGAAGGATAGGGGTGCATTTATCTTCATGGCTCAAGCAGTCCAGTCTTCTTCGTCTGCCTTACTCTTGATGATTAACGCATCACAATCCTTCAAAACATCAAAACATCACCACCCACTCAACAACACAGCAGCATATCCCAGAAGACTTGTATCCTCAGCAACACTGCTGAGAGAACTTCAAATTTCACAATAGATGTTTATTATGAAAATCATATGAAACACATAAACATGATACGTGGACAAAAAGCAGATTTTTCAAATATTACAACAGGCGGTACTTATAGTTACCAGGGGGGGGGGCAAGTGTTGTGGCTGCCCCGGGCAGCAGAGTAGAAGAGGTGGCAAATTCGGCACAAAAATAGATGTAAAAAAAAAAAAAAAAAAAAAAAAATGATTTTCTGCACGCAACAAATTTTAACTTACTGAGCCAAACACAAGGAAAGTCAAGAAATAATTGTGACTTTTTACAAAGTTCATAATTTCTCTTATGAGCGGCCGTGGTGATTACCTGCTCCAGGCGCCAAAAATCCTAGCTACGCCACAATAGTTACCACTATGCTTTAAGGGATTAAGCATACTGTCTTACCCAAGACACCTCCTCTCTATATGGCATGGCATGGTAGTCACACATACATGCATACTGTGTGGAGAAACCTCCACAGGGACCCAGCCCCCGCCCATCGTGTCCACGACCCAGTTCCGCATCAAACAGCTGCTGGATGCGTTTACTTGGCAGCACCTCCACCTTACGGATAATGTGCCTGAAACAAGCAATATGCTATTAACCCACTGAGCCTAAAGTTCTCGATGCAGGAACATAGACTGTGGATCTTCAGGGTGAATACAGACACAGCAGCTTGTTCCAAAATGTCAGTAAGCAATTATCGGTTCATGTGGTATCAAACCGCGACATCACAATCTAAATCTTCACTGCCATGAAACATAAAATCTCAAATAGGATATCTAATACATATAAAAATGTAACTTTAATGTTTCCTGTTTCCTATTGCAGACCTGACACAAAACAAACCAAGATATTTATAAAATTTACTCCATATTCAACAACATGCATGGCAGCCATGGTTGATAAAGTGATGTGCAAGTATTGCAGTACTGTTTGTGGATGCAATTTGAATACTCCACCCCAATTTCTCCTCTAATTACATCAGTGAACTTTAATTCCTTAGTCTCAGTAACTGAAAAAGACATGCCACATAATCTGTGAAATGCAACGTGAAAGGAAAACATAAGCCACAAATTCTTAAATATTTCCTCATTTTCTGCCATACAATTTCTGATATGTTCTCAATGGTGTCACTATCTTATCATGGTAAGGAGGCTTCCATACACTAATCACCCTGACAGCTATACCAGCAATAGTGCAGCCAATGGTAGGGCGTCTCATGCTGGACAGGTCAAAGCGTAGGTGTCAGATGAGAGATAGGTCTAAGAGCTACTGAGGTGACGACCGCACTGGCCTTACTCGACACGACACTCGTAACATAGCCAGGGACATTTCACTTACTGACAATCCTCTACATGGGAAGCAAGTGGTCACACATCTATTAAGAATGAATGATATATGCACTTCCAAGTTTAGGTATGAGTACATGCCAAATGGCTGAAGAAATGTAGGTCGACCAAGGAAAAGATGGAGAGACCCACACACACATGAAGACAGAACAAGCCAGCATAGCTTATACCCTGCTACTGCTGCTAATTTCTGACATAATAATACTGAAACAAAAAACTTTGTCCTGCCAAGTATGGTACTGATGTTTTGTTGTACTTACTGCAGAGGCACTGTTGGGAATATGTTCCTTATTGCAGTTGCTAGCGCCAGCACCATTGCATCCACCTCCTGACTGCCTGCATCATCTCCAGTTAAAAATGAGTATATTTTGTCACCTACTGTCAAACTCAGCTGTAAGAAAATTCACATTCTAAATGGCAAGCAGGTAAGCTGATACAGACTGAACCCTCAGAATGAACAAGGAACAAAATCATCTGCATGATCTGGGAATACGGATTTTAAACCTCCACGTACCAAGAAATTGTCAACCGTACCGGCATCTAAACAGTTCGGTCTTCCTATTGGTATGGAACAGTAAACAGAACTGGCAGCTTTTTTTATAATCATTACTACTAAATTAGCAGCATTCTTGGAAAACAATTACATATTGATCGATACACTAAACGTTCTTGGTCTGGAGTATATAATGCAGTACGGAGCACATCATCTCCTCCTTCATTATGAGTCTTGAATGTTGATGCAAAGACTGTCACATCTCTTTCCAGAATAAGATGAGTTTACAAACAGCGTACTCCATGATGTGGTACACACATTTTATCAAGCAGTTCTTTGCTTTCAAAATGTCGTATGGTTTCACAGTACACATACAAATAAAACTGCACAAATGTGATTTCATGTACACCCATGAGTAAAGTACAGTCTCCCATGCTTTCTTTCCTACTCGGAATCTTGACCCGTGAAGATGGGACCGATACGTTGTCCCGAAACGTCGGTAAATAATTACCACATGACGCCGTGTAATTACCCAGAAGACCACAGATTCCCACGCAGCAGTTTTCACATAATTGTCAAATGCCGAACAGCATTACGTGCAAATCTTTTAGACAAAATTTTGCCCAAATCAGAAATTCATTTATGCCCATAAGTACAACATGCCTTTCACTGCACTGATTTTCACAAAACTCATAAATGTTCAATGGCATTGCATGGAGATCACCTACTAAATTTCACACAAATCAGTCAAGCAATACGGAAACTAAAGGCAGAAATTCATTCATGCCCTTCAGCAAAGTATGACTGTCACTCAGACAATTTTCATGAATCTGATGGTTGCTCGACAACACTGTAAAGAACTTCAATACTAAATGTCATGAAAATCTGACAAGTGGTAGAGTGCTGATACCAGGTCACAGATGGACACACAGACAAACGTGTTCCCCACATGGGGTGTTCTTTTTTTATCTCATACAGAACGTCTAAAAAGAGCTAATCACTGAAGCTGTGGATGGCAGCAGATCGCATTTCCTTATCAATAAGTTGCACTAGTGTTTTTGATATTGGCCATCAAGTTGGGGTATTTTTAATATCACAGTATTTCAAAAACTCATTTTGTTTTAGCCTTCAGGTTCAAAACAGGCAGGAGAAGAATCCTCTTCTGGTGGAACTGTCTGCAGACTGGCTATTTTGAATGTACCCAACACAATAGGACCCTTCTCTTGCCCCTCCTTCACATACTGACGAAGACAGTACCACTTTCCAAAATGTTGTGAAACTGATAAAAAAATCCAAGATGATGGACAAAGTCCAAAACATCAGACGCACTTTGTACAATACACCGTCATCAGAATCATTTACGGCCGGACTGTACATTCTGTTTGGAATGATGTACAAAGCCTGAAGTCCAGCAACCCAGTACTACCAAGAGCATATTACTGTCAGAACCCTTTAGGCTGTAACGCACAAACACTACATTTTAAGTTATTTACAAGTGGGTTATCACTTTGTACAGTAACATCTGTGCATTCATAATGCCAGTAGCCTAAATACCAAACAAATCATTACACACAAGTAATACTTGAAAGTCTCTTGTGTTTGAATGTTTCGTGGGTAAATGCAGCAAACTATGGCTTTCCGACTAACATACTGCATGTCAATAAATGGTATTGTATTTAGTCATAAGATCTGAGATTTTATAAAGCCATAGTGCTCGCAGCATTTCATTACCATTCTACAAAACTGTGCAGAAATGTGACAAACTAGTAATATCATACACGATTGGGGTAAAAATGGTTTTTCAAAACAAGGGAAATGGTTTTTCAAAACAATGGAAATGGTTAGTTCATAACTAAAACAAACCCAATTCTGTAAAGTGATTTTAACTTTTAAAAGGCAATGTAAATTACATTAAAAGGGATCTATGCACTGAACATGGTGAGTCTGTATCAAATTTTACTTGCCTGATTTGGTTTCTTGCTTTCAATCGTCTGAATTTCCAAGTAATGGAAGTGGCAGTCAATCTGCAACAATACACGGACACTTTCACAATTGCGCTACCAAAGTACTGGGCGGGCTTCATGACGGATATCAATAGGAACAATAGCACAGATTAACCAACCCGATGTGCAGGAGAGTTACAGGGGCAGGGACGGTCTCCTAGTGTTACGCTGTCAACATAACGGACACACGAAAGAAATATTAACTTTCGTGAAGTAAGTTCCTACTAGTTCATAACAAACCAACTCCATGAAAGCTAACAGCTACTCAGATACCCAAGAAATTCCGTGCCTTTCATGGAACCCATAGGTTCATTACCGTGTTCACAAGAGCCTGAACAGCAACCTTAACCTGAGCCAAGTGAAACCACTCCACACCCTCCTACCATTTCTGTAAGACACATTTTAATATTACTCTCCCATCCAGGTCTATGTCTTCTGAGCAGAACATTTCCTTAATGTCTGCCAACCAAAATTTTGCACAAACTTATCTTTATTAACATGTGTGCTACATGTCCTGCCCATCTAATCCTCCTTCATCCCTGCTAGTACTTTCATTAATTCACTTCTGTCATCTGCAGGGCTATAGTGTTGCTAGTACTGATTCAAAATGTAAGTGGACTTAGGACAAACAAATGTATTTATTTATTCATTCATTCATTCATTCATTCTTGGTTTACTCAACACTGTATTCAACTGTCCACATAATCTAGTGCTGAATGATACGATGATTGTACTGATGCCATATAAACCAGTACCAAAGATGGTGGGGGCAACAGCACTTGTCATTAATGAATGTTATCACAAGATATCATTACCTACATTCATGTGTACAGAATATGACTGGAGGAAAGCCTAGGGAAGTATGCTGAAGGGGGAAGCATAACAACTTGGGGCTGATCCAGGAATTTCTTTTTGTGCCTTCAGCATAGTTACTAACTGGAAAACGTTCAGATACGTGCCCTCTGTGATGTTACGCTGTGTCGCTAGGTAACCCAATGATACAGCGTAACATCCCAGGGGACTCAAAGTTTCAGCAACACTGCTGTGAGAATGACAAATCTTGCTTACAACTGACATGTAAGCAACAACTGCCTAATTTTATGTACCATCGCAGCAGATGCCTGGACAGACTTAAGACAAGCACAGTAAAGGTCAACGGGTATGACTGGTCTTTGAAATGCGAGCTCCCGAGCATGTTGCAGAAGTGAATAATCATGACGTTCGAGTAAACTGGTTACTACAGTGGTTTACAAACTGTGGTTGAGCAACTGTTCAAAGGTATGTGAAATGTCTGGGCTGCCATAGTCTGTCACCTTTATTGTAGCATATAACATAACTCACCCGGGTTGGAACTTTGGCTGTGAGAAGAAACAATCGACATGGCGAGAAAACCTGTAACAGACAGGAGAATCAATTAAAGACAGCACACAGACGTCCACACCAAAAACAAAATACAGTCAAACTTGGTTATAACGTCATGAATGGGAGTGAACAATTTAAGTTGTTACAAATGGGTGTCGCTCTAACCAAAAGGTATGACACTGTCGGGAATTAACTGGTACCACAGAATATCTGACACAACAGATGAGTTGTCCCACAAACCAATGTCACTATAACTAACTTTGGCTGTAGTTATTATTTTCGTAAGTTGCCCTACAATGGGAGCCAATAACTTGAAAAACAAATCTACAGAAACATAAGCAGCCAAGAAGTAAATAACTTTGTAACTACAGCATATGCTGCAGCTGTTTCAACATTTTGACACACACAACAGTTTCTGTATGCACAAAGAATGATGCTCATTCATCTCATTCACACAGAAGATGGAAACTACAATGGTTGAGAACAGAAAACACTCTTATGTATACAGGATGGGACTTGAAGCCAAGGGCATAGGACTTCTGCTTTGTATTCAAGAGGTCCAGAGTTAGAATCCTGGCCTAGAGACCAACAATCGTGACAGGTTTGTCAATGCAAGATCTCAGGCTTCTGTCATTGTGTAGCTGAGGCTTGTGGTCTCCTGCGATGTTGAGCAGCGCAGGCTGGTAGTTTGTTACCGACATTTTGGGACAAGATATTGGTTATCTTCAAGGATCAAGCAGTCCAAGCAGACCATGCCACACAACATCCCAGAAGAGTGAAGGCCTTGGGTGTTTCGTTGCCTCACTCAGCTAGTCCACAAAAATTCTGGAATAATACTTCAGTATGTAATTGATTCCATCCACATCCTTTCCAGTTCATTACTTACTAATCAATATGTCATTCAATGCTACATAATATCAGCTACAGCAGTTTATTTAGTATGAATCAATGAAATGGAAAGGATAGATAGAGGCAGTTGTTGTCTAATCGAAGTACTATAAATGCACATGCCTGCAGGGACTGGCAAAAACCACAAAAGTCTGAAAGCTGGCCTCTAGATTGAGAAAGGAACCCAGGAAACTCTTGTATACAAAGCATCAGTACCAGCCACTAATCCCTACTCCCGTGATCTCTGTTTCTCCATCTCTGGTCTGGTTAGTTGTAGTGGAATAATATATATATATATATATATATATATCCTTCTCTACTTTGTTGCTTGGCAACTATTTTAACCCTTAAAGTCCAGTGGTTACTATATGTACCACCATGTTTAACACTCACAAATTCTACGTTCTGTCCACACAGTGTATTTATGTGTTTTGTGTGGATCTCAGAACAAATAGCGATTATTTCACTGTACAGCATTAACTGGATGGTTTGTATAACTGAGACGGGTGTGTTTACTGCGCGGTACGGAACTGTATTTATGTGTTTTGTGTGGATCTCAGAACAAACAGCTATTATTTCACTGTACAGCAATAACTGAATGGTTTGTATAACTGAGACGGAGTGTGTTTACTGCGCGGTACGGAAACTGTATTTATGTGTTTTGTGTGGATCTCAGAACAAACAGCGATTATTTCACTGTACAACATTAACTGACTGGTTTGTATAACTGAGACGGAGTGTGTTTACTGCGCGGTACGGACTGTATTTATCAGTGTTTATGTGGTTGTATCTCAGAACACTTATACACAGCGATTATTTCACTGTACAACATTAACTGACTGGTTTGTATAACTGAGACGGAGTGTGTTTACTGCGCAGTACGTGCTGAACCTGTAATCTTATCATTAATTTTCTCTCGTTCCATGGCTCTGGTGGTTAGTCGCCATCCTCTCACTGCGGAGGCTAGAGTTCGATCCAGTCAGGGCAGTCCATGCGAGATTTTTGGTGTATAGTTTTTCCTCCGAATACTTCAGTTCCCCCTGTCAGTACCATTCCACCAATGCTCCATACTCATCTTCATCAACACAATGTTCTTACCAGGAGAATGAACAGGAGAAGCCTGGGAACCTTCCAAAAAGCAATGCTCTTTCGGATATATGGGAGTGTTGGATAAAAGAGTAGTTTACTTTTTTCTTCTTTAAAGGGCTAATTAAGCACCCCACCGTTAAGACAAATGGGGATGGAGATATAGTTCCACACATTAATCTCAGTACTAAATGCTTCACTCTACAGCCACTTTACGCCAGCACCCAGCTCCTGGGTGGATTTCGGAGACGGTCTGCATATGGTGCAGTACAGAATAAACCCTTCCCTCTGCCTGGAAACGTGCCCTATTTCCCCAGTCACTAAGTTGACTGAGCTATTCCGACTCACCATAAATACGCAATTTCATTACCACAATACTCACAGTTTGTTTTAAGAAAGCTCCGGGTGAAGAATGAGTACACTGACTAGTATAACGTTTATTAAATGCGGGCCGGGGGGGGGGGGGGGGCGAGAGTGCAGAGAGACAAACTGCAACACTTGTATTCGTACGCAGCTAAAACTGCAGGCCTGCGAATGACAATTGACTGACAATCGAAATAACAGACCAGCTGCAGTTTATTGCCAACTCCCTGACCCTCCCTGTAATAAGGGGCACTTCAGTGTGCATCCGCATTACATTCATTCTGAGGAAGCAGCAAACCATCAAACAAAAGCTCCTGATATAACGCAATATGATTCAAGTCCCTCGAATTTGGATAAAGATTATACAATTATGGCCACCTTGTCTCTATTAACCCCTTTAAGCCTACAGAGAAGGAAAAAAGTGTGAGGGGGAGGGGAGAATGTGGAAGACACAACAATATCAACCCTTTAAAGCCCAGTGGTAACTTTAGGTACCGCCAGTTATATCAATCTACGTTGCACACAGTGTATTTATGTGTTTTTGTGATCTCAAATCAAACAGCAAATTTCACTGTACAGCATTAACGATGGGTTGTAACCTGAGACGAGTTTACTCGCGTACGACTGTATTTATGTGTTTTGTGTGGATCTCAGAACAAACAGCGATTATTTCACTGTACAGCATTGACTGACTGGTTTGTATAACTGAGACGGAGTGTGTTTACTGCGCGGTACGACTGTATTTATGTGTTTTGTGTGGATCTCAGAACAAACAGCGATTATTTCACTGTACAACATTAAATGACTGGTTTGTGTAACTGAGACGGAGTGTGTTTACTGCGCGGTACGAACTGTATTTATGTGTTTTGTGTGGATCTCAGAACCAACAGCGATTATTTCACTGTACAACATTAACTGACTGGTTTGTGTAACTGAGACGGAGTGTGTTTACTGCGCGGTACGGACTGTATATATGTGTTTTGTGTGGATCTCAGAACAAACAGCGATTATTTCACTGTACAACATTAACTGACTGGTTTGTATAACTGAGACGGAGTGTGTTTACTGCGCGGTACGGACTGTATCTTTAAAGCCCAGTGGTTACTATATGTACCACCATGTTTAACATTCACAAATTCTACGTTCTGCCCACACAGTGTATTTATGTGTTTTGTGTGGATCTCAGAACAAACAGCGATTATCTCACTGTACAACATTAACTGACTGGTTTGTGTAACTGAGACGGAGTGTGTTTACTGCGCGGTACAGACTGTATCTTTATATATAATCCAGGTTAATTTTCGTCTTTAAACCGGCCGTGCCGTGGCTCAGGTGGTTAGTCGTCGGCCTCACACCGCGAGGCCCGGATCGATCCCAGGTCAGTCCATGTAAGATTTGTGGTAGACAAAGTGGCACTAAGACAGGGTTTTCTCCCAGTACTTCAGTTTTCCCCTGTCAGTATCATTCCACCAATGCTCCAAACTCATTCATTCATCTACCACCAATGCTGTATAATGTCTCTCCCAGTACTTCAGTTTTCCCCTGTCAGTATCATTCCACCAATGCTCCATACTCATTCATCCATCTACCACCAACGCTGTATAATGTTTCTCTCCCAGTACTTCAGTTTTCCCCTGTCAGTATCATTCCACCAATGCTCCATACTCATTCATACATCTACCACCAACGCTGTATAATGTTTCTCTCCCAGTACTTCAGTTTTCCCCTGTCAGTATCAATCCACCAATGCTCCATACTCATTCATTCATCTACCACCAATGCTGTATAATGTTTTTTCTCCCAGTACTTCAGTTTTCCCCTGTCAGTATCATTCCACCAATGCTCCATACTCATACATCTACCACCAACGCTGTATAATGTTTTTCTCCCAGTACTTCAGTTTTCCCTGTCAGTATCATTCCACCAATGCTCCATACTCATACATCTACCACCAACGCTGTATAATGTTTTTCTCCCAGTACTTCAGTTTTCCCCTGTCAGTATCATTCCACCAATGCCATACTCATTCATACATCTACCACCAACGCTGAACAATGTTTTTCTCAGTACTTCAGTTTTCCCTGTCAGTAGCATTCCACCAATGCTCCATACCATTCATTCATCTACCACCAATGCTGTATAATGTTTGTCTCACAGTACTTCAGTTTTCCCCTCTCAGTATCATTCCACCAATGCTCCATACTCATACATCTACCACCAACGCTGTATAATGTTTGTCTCCCAGTACTTCAGTTTCCCCTGTCAGTAGCATTCCATCAATGCTCCATACTCATTCATTCATCTACCACCAATGCTGTATAATGTTTGTCTCCCAGTACTTCAGTTTTCCCCTCTCAGTATCATCCCACCCATGTTCTATACTCCTCTTCATCTACACGTTGCTCTTACCAGAAGGACAAACAGGCAAAGCCTGGGAACCTTCCAATAAGCAATGCTCTTTCTGAAATCAGGGAGCACTGGTTATAAAAGTACTCTCACTCTTTTTCGTCTTTAAAGGGTTTTTCACAACCAACCGCTGGCATAAAGTGACAATGAGGATGCACAGAAATTGTTCAAATTGCTCAAATTGTTGTCCGCCATGTTTAATGCACATCTCACATCTCATAAGCACTGCTTTGTTCAAAGAGCAGTGCTTCACTGGAATATATCTCGCTAAAGGGACTTTAAGGACATGCTGTGTTTTTATAATCTCTTGCTGTAACTAAATCCTGTTCCTAAAATAAGTAAAAACGCAGCCTTTTGCGGTTTCGTTTACAGATAACGGTCGTGTCAACACTGAGTATTCCTTGTGTGTCTAGGTGTGGCGTAGGGCGCGACAGGGTAAGGGGGGGAGACTGATCACACAGCCAGAAACGTCACTACGCAAATGAAACTGTCCGTCCGTCTGTCCACGTCTCATATTCAAAAACATATATGGATTTAAATTAAATTTGGCACTGAGAACAAAACGGAGTGTAGACAGCCCTCACGAAATACGGATCTCATTATGGTTTACAGCTTTTGTTCGAGACTTTTTCGAGATGGTGAGTACGCAATGAAACGACAGGACAGGCGACCCCCGCTTATTCGACAGGTTAGGGACCAGAGCACTGTCGAAAACCGGAAATCGTCGAAATGCGGAACCCAGTCTTCTTTTATTTTAGCTTGAAAACGCATTTTGGCCGCCGAAAAACGTAAATGACGCACTACATATCACTTGCGAATGCAAGCGAAAGCTAAATAACGCACTACATATATATACATACAAAAGTACAGTAAAATGAACAGAACATGACGAAATAGGTCGAAAGAGCGGACCACGCGTCGAATGTATGGGTTCTAGTTATAATTGAAAAGGGTCGAAAGAGCGGATCGTCGAAAAGCGGGGGACGCCTGTAAGTGACATCTGTCAGATTTGAGGTCAACATGGCGGTGTATATCCAGATTACAATCTTGTAAGATGTGACACCCTGTTGTTCGGCAGATGGGTAACGTTTCGGGTGAACCTTCCAACCTGAGGACTCACACAGCACATGCCCGGAACGTCGGTGCCTACATGCCGAACTATGCGACATCACATCCAAGAACAAATCTTCACAAAGATAATTTGTCTCTACCTAGGCTACGGGCTGGACGACCCGAGGAACAGAGGGGCGATTCCCGAAAGAGGCAGGAGACTTTTCTCTTTTCCAAAGCGTCCAAAACGACTCTGGGCCCACCCAGCCTCCTGTTAAATGTGTACCGGCGATCATTCGCCGGGAATATAACGGCTGTGGTGTGAAAGTAGCCACTCACTTCCATCTGGTGGTAGGCCTAAGGTTAAGAAACAGTGGAGTTGTGCCTCTACTGTCCCATATGTCTGCATAACGTTATGATATCTTTTATGCAATGGGATATGGCTGGAGTGATTTTACAACATGTGCTGTGTATCTGTTTATGACATGGGATAAGTTCAACCTTTGGGTGTCGCTACCAGACCTCCTTAAAGAATAATTTATACAGTAAAAGTACTTTTCTATTCAGTGCTCCCTGATTTCTGGAAGAGTGCTGTTCTTTGAAGGTTCCCAGGCTTCGCCCGTTTCTCCTTCTGGTACGAGCAACATGTAGATAAAGATGAGGATGAAGCATTGGTGGAATGATACTGACAGGGGAAAACTGAAGTACTGGGAGAAAAACATTATACAGCGTCGGTGGTAGATGTATGAATGAGTATGGAGCATTGGTGGAATGATACTGACAGGGGAAAACTGAAGTACTGGGAGAAAAACATTATACAGCGTCGGTGGTAGATGTATGAATGAGTATGGAGCATTGGTGGAATGATACTGACAGGGGAAAACTGAAGTACTGGGAGAAAAACATTATACAGCGTCGGTGGTAGATGTATGAATGAGTATGGAGCATTGTGAATGATACTGACGGGAAAACTGAAGTATGGGAGAGAACATATACAGCGTTGGTGGTAGATGTATGATGAGTATGGAGCATTGGTGGAATGATACTGACAGGGAAACTGAAGTACTGGGAGAAAACATTATACAGCGTTGGTGGTAGATGTATGAATGAGTATGGAGCATTGGTGGAATGATACTGACAGGGGAAAACTGAAGTACTGGGAGAAAAACATTGTACAGCGTTGGTGGTAGATGTATGAATGAGTATGGAGCATTGGTGGAATGATACTGACAGAGGAAAACTGAAGTACTGGGAGAGAAACATTATACAGCGTTGGTGGTAGATGTATGAATGGTATGGAGCATTGGTGGAATGATACTGACAGGGGAAAACTGAAGTACTGGGAGAGAAACATTATACAGCGTTGGTGGTAGATCGAATGAATGGGTATGGAGCGTTGGTGGAATGATACTGACAAGGGAAACTGAAGTACTGGGAGAAAAACATTATACAGCGTTCGTGGTAGACGATGAATGAGTATGGAGCGTTGGTGGAATGATACTGACAGGGAAAACTGAAGTACTGGGAGAAAAACATTATACAGCGTTGGGTAGACGATAATGAGTGGACTTGTGGAATGATAGACAGGGAAATGAGTATGGAGAAACATTATACGCGGGTGGTGATAAATGATGATATGGAGCATGATGGATGATATGAGATGAAGACAAAGTACTTGGAGAAAAACCTATTCGAATGCCACTTTGTCCACCACAAATCCCACATACACCGGTTTGGGATCAAACCCGGACCTCCGCGGTGGCAGGTCAATGTCAATTGTAATATTATCTTCCTATCCTCATCAAGGTCATCCGCCTACGTCTGCGCTGTTCAAATTTTCTTACTTAAACCTAACATGACTTTCTCGTATTTTCCATGCACTGTACATGCCCTGTCAATATCACCTTCCTCGACTTGATCAGCCCCATAAATCAGCGTCGAAATGCAATGAAAAGAATTAAGAGATGGAAAGAAAATCGATATGGTTGTGGCCTATTCTACGGTACCATCCCAGCATTACGCCGAAGAAACTGCGAAAAACCACGCCAGAGTAACCAGGGTTGCAAATGTCAAGTGTGAGAGGGCTAGCCACTATTAACACGATGATGATTCATCACTGTTACCACCAGTGACTGGACGATATGTTGAACTAAGGCAGGCCAGACAGTATGACTCACATGGTACACATTCCTGCCGGGAACAATATGGTTCGTGACTGCGACAGTACGTTCACGTTACTTAGCTGTCATTTTAAAGTGTAACGATCAACCTGAATTAGATTCAAAGACCGAGCTCGTACCGCGCAGTAAACACTACGTTTCGGTTATACAAGACAGGCAATGTACGTGTAACGTAACATTTAGGCGTGTTCGCGTAACCATTATTGCCGTGGAAAAGCAATAATATTACATACTCTGAGTGTGGTCTGTAGTCTTAGTTATACAGCATGCAAAGCGCATGCGCCGTATTATATTGTCATCTGTGGCCTGTCTGGCTGTACCATATTTTTCAACATTATCTCATAAACGGCACGATTTTGGGAAAAAAGTTATTGAACATAAAATGTGTGTTTTGATTTTCTCTACAACTTTTGTCTGAAAAAGTCTCATTCTAGCATGCGTTCAGCGAGATATTACCATAAATGTACACAGGTCTTCATGTAAAGTACCCGGTATTCTTGTCATATTTTAATGACACTTGAATTTTCTTGACAATTTTCGAAAAAAAAAAACTCAAATATTGAATTTCATAAAAAATCCGTCCACTGGGAGCCGACTTGTTCCATGCGGACGGACAGACACGACGAAGCTAATAGTCGCTTTTCCGAAAGCGCCTAAAAATGACCCTGTAGTTAGAAATCGCCGTTTTTATTAGTCGCTAGTAAGAAGGTTGGTCTGGAGTTATTAGCCCTATCCAATACAACCTGGAGGACCACCCCTTACTGGATGCTCCCGCCTGCGTATTCAGTCCATATCTGCAGGCCGTTCATTCGTCCGACACATGAAGACACTCCCTCCTGTGGCGATGAACGACCTACTTAACACGGTTTCTCAGACTTGCTTTAGGTCTCTTATATTGGAATACGGGGACATTATTTTATCTGACAAATCGCATCTGTACATCACTCAAACCGTTTCGCGTGACGGCAGGCGAAGCAGAGCTGTCCGCTATTCAAATTACCGTAAGTCAGGGTCCACGCGTTTCAGTTCAATGTACAGTCAGTTCATATCAGTTTATACTGAGCGTATCTCAAGGCGCTGGAAACGCCTTCCTTCCGTTCGCAAACACGCGTCACGCGTTTTCAACAGCCGACAGGAAGTGGAGATCAAATAATGACCCTACATTACAGTAGGCCCACGATTTAACGGCTAATTGGGGGGAAGGTGTGTCCGCTATTGCCGAAAGCCGTTAAATCAAATGTATTTTAAAAACATATATCAATAACGAACTCACAATGTACAGGTGTATTAAAATGTTATTATAATGTATAAGTATGAATAAAATATTATTATAATGTACATTCAGTAATTTATACACGTCACTAAAACATCTGTTACAAATATAAAAATAAATTACGACAGGAACCAAACTTTATTTAATTAAACACGTCAAAAACTATACAATGTAACTAATGGAGTGTTAATTAGATAACGCTGACTCATGACCCAACCTTTTAGCGTGCTCTATTCGCGAATAAAAAAAAAGTTCTCAATTTTTCTTTTAGGACAGAAATTTTTTGGTCCGAATTTAAATCGAGGGCCTACATTACCTGCTTATGTTCCCCTTACTCAATGACCTTGGCTCAGATCTTACTACACGTCATTCAAGGCAGGGAATCTGGGATGGGACTGAAGTATCTCACAGATAAAACTGCGCATATCACAGCCTGCAGGTAGCTACGTAGTGGAGAGTCCCAGCATGTCAGAATGTAACTTACACACTCTGGCCAAGTTCGTGGCCACTAACCACTACACCATGCAGCCTGTTACAGAAACAAGTTCTAATTATCAAAGTTGTCACTGTGCTGGATCTAAGCACTGCGCCATTAAGACCTGGTGTCACATGAAGGCGAACATCCAGCTCCACGCCACCACTGCCAACCCCCCCCCCCCTTCACACCCGGTAAAGAGTCCGCAGTATGCATTGGATAAGAAGATGGGTCACAACGCCTTGTGGACACTGATGGAGATGACAGGGATCGAACCCTGACTTGCCGATTGTTCTGGCCACACACAGTTCTTCTGACAACCACACCCAAAAGACCCATCAGAACTATAACATGTAATGTCAACACCACGGGGCAAAGATAACAGTTGATCAGCTGGTCATGGAAAATGCTGTCTCTTATTAAACCTTCCAGCTTCACAAGGACCTCCCATTACAGCCTATCCTGAGCCAGATACATTATCTACTCTTTCTTTGACACCCACCACAGGCGCGATCGCAAAGCGAATAGCGACTACTAGTCTCGTCATGTTCGTCTGTCTACATGAGACAAGGCGATCCCACCAAACGGATTTTCATGACACTACATATCTGCGATTTGTACTCCAATATGTCAATGCATTCATTTTGTAACGGACAATTCACATGAAGACCTACGTAATCGTTAATAACTGAGACAGTGTTCTCCGTGAGGTACAGACTGATGTCGAACAAACAGTTAACCCTCTACACACATCTCGCCGTCTGCGAGACAAGTATATAAAAGAGGATCTCTCGCAGTTCACGATATAAGTAGAGGAAACATGATACCTCTCTGTTTATGACAGAAGTACAAAAAAATACTCATCTATGCCTAGATCTGCCACGTACACTCTTCGCCTTAAGGTTTCCTGACAGCAAATTTTGTAATATTCTTACACCCCCAAACATGCTACATGTCCTGACCATCTCCTTTGGTGAAGAGCATAAACTATGATGCTTCTCATTATGTAATAAATGTTACTAGCAGAACAATTTGTGCAATCTTGATGTGAAATTGTTACAACTTTTATTTGGTTCATCTCCATGCTGCTGCACAGACACAACGTGCATGGACAGTCTACAAATAATACCAAAAAGTAAAGTACTCAGTACTCTTGAGAAGAAGAATACACACAGTTATGAAAGTACTCATTGAATAATATGATGTCAACAGAAATATAGCAAGACCTCCCTAATATGGCCACCGCATAATCCGTTCTGCCCTAGCTTGGTCAGTATTGCATGGATGCACTAATGCTGATCTTTGTTAACATCAGTACAGTGAAGACCCATCATGCTGTCATAATCACTTCTGAGGCACTGACTGTCACCTCATCAGAGAACCCTCCCTCGCCATACAGGCCAGATTAGTGGGCATTACTGTGTGCCTGCTGACCTCATTGAATGTATATGTCCATCACGCACCGCCTGCGCAAACGGTCACTTCCCCACACAGACACCAGTATGTATTAACTGCTGTCTATGTTATTGCTTCATAATTATATGTGCCAATACGTATAGAAATATACAGGAAAAAAAATCATTTAAGAACACAGAATAAAATTTAGAGGGAATGTGCAGATAAATACCATGAAAGATAAAATAAATAATGGGACAAGATGGTACGACTCACTGACATAATCTTCTTTATTTTGGACTTTGTCCACTGTCTAATTTTACTACAGCATGACGTTTCGGAAGCGAACTCTGCTTCTGTCTTCAAGCAAGGATAGCACCTAATATGACCCCTTAGAGCTGTTCTCAGTCACTGGGCACCACAGATCAGTGAACCTGTTAAGATATACACCTGCCCTGTTACTGAGAATAGCTCTATCTATGGGGTCCACCAGAGTAGGTACTTTCCTTGCCTGAAGACATAAGCAGAGTTCGCTTCCGAAACGTCATGCTATAGTAAAATTAGACGATGGACAAGTCCAAAATAAAGAAGATGTCAGCGAGCCATATACCATTGTCAGAACCATACAGAGTTGAAGATGGTATAAATGTATTTGTGGGCTATTTAATAATGCTGGCAGTACTGAAGACTATAGCATCTTGAATGATGGGGAGTCATGAATGGCACTGGAAAGAATTTGGAAGGAAGCTGTCTTGGTCTAATCAAAGTACTGCCCCAGAATTTGCCTGGATAAAGTGAAGGAAAGCACAAAGAATATGAATCAGGATATCTGGTGTGCCAGCCAAGATTCAAACCAGGCACCTCCTGAATACAAGTGCAGACCATTCCTGGTACAACCATTCTGCTCAGTGACACCTTAATCATGAGGAACTCCAAGGTTTTGAACATGACACTTAAAGGGACACACAAAGATGAAGACTGACATCAAGATGGGAACTTCAGGTTATGAAATACATTACAAAGAAGGATCTTACAGAAAACACAGACAGATGGACAGGAGTCGCTCCTAGACAACCCACATACAGAGGAATGTCTAAAGCCGTGTTACCACAACTTGTACATACTACAAACATCTGTCATTTATGGATACTGGCCATATTGTGTGAATGGTGGACACTACTGGCCATATTGTGTGAATGGTGGACTTTACGCCACTGGCCCTTTGTCCGTTTTCCACTGCCTTTGGGAAATACAACCCAAGACAAAGTAATTGCCATGATGTGGGGAGGCAACTGCTGTTGTGTTCTCATGATTTGTTTAGAAGGCTAGGTGTTCCACTCTGTCAGACAAACAAATCAGTTGTGGAAACAGTATGACAATTATTCACTTTGCTCCTTGTACAATGAAAAATTATTGGTGCACTTGCAAAATGTTTCAGTCATGGTAAAGCAGCTTAAGCAACAAGACACAGACATAATTTCCCAAATAAATGATTCATTTCTGTGACATTATACAAAACATAACAGCTACATTTTACAGAACATTACATAAGCCTGGGGGGGGAGTCATCAAAACAACAAAGCAGGTTAGACAAGATGTTAATTTAGAATGCTTTAATACCGGGAAGTTATTTTAGGGCATACTGTTATAGCATACATAATTTCAGTATAATAACAACTTCCTAACATTATGCAATTAGGTGACCCTCTTGACTGACCGTTAAGGCTATGATTATTAACATTTATTTAGAAATGTGGTTAGGGACTGAATGTAAGTGACAAGAGGTGCTGCAGTTTTGAGTAGCCTACAAAATATTCCAGAACCACAAAATTACACTTCATTCCAGCTCTGGTTTTTGAGATTTCTGAGTTATGTCACGGCACTGGGCAGCAATCTGCAGCAATCTTAAGTCATTCGCAGTAGAAATCTGTGACATGCAAACTCACGAATGTGTTCCATTAGGAGCATTTTCTAGATATCTTTAAACATCCAGAGGTGGAGGCCGTATCACTCTGATTAAGGAACATGCTTCATGCAGGAGGGCAGTCTGCAATAATATCAGTCATTCAGAAGTAAAATCTGTATGACACTGATTCAGGAATTAAAGAAATTTACCTTAAATGATTAGAAACCAGTAGCTCACATATATTCATATGCACTGTCTGCCACCATGAATATACTTATGACAGAAACATAATTTTTGGATAAACTGTTTATAAATTCTGCACAGACTGGACAACCCATTTCAAACATTCTTTTACTTTCATGGATATGAGCTCAGGAGCTTCCAAATTCTGCCTTTTTACTAACAAGCAGAATACAACTTATAACAATGGCCAAACAAAACCAGGTGATAAGAATTTTAACCAATATCCACATTCTACTTAAAATTACTCAAATATTCCAACATTCACAATCACTAAACTTCAACCGTTAGGCATCTAAAAGGGAGGATGTTTAATACATCCATTACATGGTCTGTATGTGAGGTCCAAGATTCTCATGGTGGTGGTGATAAGGACTGCAATCTTCAGGCATGTGGCAGGAGACTACATGGCATCCATAGACCAAATCAAGATTCCGACAAAAATTTCAAGGGACCCTCCACTTGCACTGTATTAAAATTTCCAGTAGTCACCAGTTTTGGAGTTCCTAGATAGATTTTCTACCTTTTCCAGCACATTATCATTACACATTAGTCAAAACAACATCACAGAAAGGGTTAATACTGCTAAGACACATTCCAGTAACTACACTAAAATGAACCATCATTACTACCTTTTGTAATCTGTAGAAATGCACAGTTCACTACCACTTATGCAATCATCATTTTCAAAGCCCACAGCAAGTGTACTAAACACAAGCTACAGCATCAAACTATACTATATATAGATTGCCAGCAAAGTGTGCACCACAGCACGTAATAAATATACCGAACAGATGGCTACATGCATTAACATTTTACAGATTTACAACTTACCAGAACACGGTTCTCTGTCTTGTCACCTTTTGTTTCCAGTCTGACAACATTCTTGAGCAATATTTTGACATGTTTTCCCAACAATGACTTCACACTCTCTGGAAAAAAAAAAAAAAAAAAAAACTAAAATTTGCCTTCTTTCTTCTTTCACAAAAACCATTCATTACAATCACGAAGTTACGAAATCTAACTCCACGATGCAAAGTCCTCAACAAGCTATCAGCCAAGTAACTGTCAAGAAAATTCCCCACCTTTCATGGAACCTAAAGGTTGAAATATTGTTAAGACACAAATGTAAGAGAAATATATCTGGCATTTGAATATTTTTTAGCAACTACAACATAGCTCAGCTCTAGGTTTAATCTTGAAGCCTAAAAAAACAATTATACCCATCTCTTCATTTCAGCCTCTTCATCTACATGAAAAAACAGGAACACCAGTAGCCTAGTTTGTCAGCATGTTGATACAGCATTAAATTTGCTTTATCTTATATGTCTTTAGGTTTTCATACCAGTGTATTTGAGATCTCTGATCTTCAGGGATGTTGCACCATACCACTGTGTAATTGGTGCCCAGCGTTTTGAGACAACCTATGATCTCACCTTCAATCCCTGAAGATGAGCCTATTAGGTTGTGTCAAAATGTCAGAAACCAATTACCCAGTGACACATCCCTGAAGAACAGAAACCTCAGCTTTATATTTTCTGCTACATTCTTTCATTTTTTCTTTCTCTGTGGATAATTCCAATTGCTTGCCCACGTTTTCACATGAAAAAACTTTTATCAGGTGATTTTATTTACACTTTCTTTAACATAGGCTTGGGATAAGATACTTTGTTTTTGTCTTATCCAAAGCGTCCAGACCGACTGTAGGGCCCATCCAGACTCCTGCTCAATAGGTACTGGGGGCTCTTTCCCTGGGGGTACAGCAGCCGGCAGTTACAGCTTACCAATCACCTCCATCAAGTGCTGGGATTAAGAATGAGTGGAGCTACAACTCCACCCTCCATGCCTTCATAGCGTGTACAGGGATAACTGTACTTTTACCGTTACCTCTAAACGGGGTGTGTTATTTACGCGACACCACAGCCCTGGGTAATTTGCTCATTCCAGTACACAGAATCCACAGCATCATAAATGAGTAGCCGCAAATGGGCCATTTCGTCCGCAACACCCTAGCATTAACTAACGTTTACACACACCTACACTAAGCAAATCTGACATGTAAACCACCTCATCATTCAGTATCAATGGTTGACTTTACCATTCAAATCCTTCGTGAGTTGTGACCTTGTTGACATCTTACTGAAATACAGACGGTCGTCATAAGACACAGCACTAAGTTAATGGTCAGTCGTTAAAACTGTACATGTCTTGCACACTAGTTTACACAACACCACATACTAAAATAAAAACCAAACATAACAGTGCAGTGAAACAGGGAACAACCATTGCAACTTCCCCATCCCCATTATGATGTGGCTGCTTTCTTTTGGAACAGTTGTACTGCTCCACGTGCAACGGAATTCCTATGAAAATCACTCGACCTACATCCTCACAGATCGTCTAATAAAGGGCATCCTTGCCCATTCTGTTTCTTATTACTCGGTGGCACAGATTATCAGATTCCAGATATTTTGTGATCTAGTGGTTGGTGGG
Organism: Reticulitermes speratus; assembly: GCA_021186555.1. Taxonomy (NCBI): domain Eukaryota; kingdom Metazoa; phylum Arthropoda; class Insecta; order Blattodea; family Rhinotermitidae; genus Reticulitermes; species Reticulitermes speratus. The sequence continues at coordinate 41,899,298 of JAJKFL010000009.1, read as the reverse complement.
TGCCGTAGTAGTAATCTGTGGTGGGTGCTATATGCCGTAGTTTAAAGATGGCAGTGTCAGTGCTACAGAGTATCAGCAAAGTAAATAAACCGTTTGTTTTCCAAGGTATAGCTCATTAAATTCTTTGTTTGTTACATAGTTATATAGTAACAGTTTTAGTTCGAATTGTATGCTCTGAAATTAAAGACCTTGGTTATAGCATATCCGACCCTAGGAAATTAACAAGGTTAGGTTCGTTATCCTTCGCTTTTAACACGGTATGGAATAATAAAAAGTCTGCAATATATAGAGTTACTGTTTGTGTGAAATGGAAGCACCATACTTCAGATTGCTTTATTACATAAAGTGGAAGCAGTTTTATGTAAAGAAAGTGTACAAGGACTAGAGGTTAAGGAGAGACGTTTAGGTTAATCTTAAGCGTGACATAGCACACTCATTGCATTCTCTCCTGTGTGTTCCAGAGCATGCACCCCTGCAGAATTCTCAACCCTCTTAGAACACCAAGATACATTGTAGAAAGTGTTCTGCTATCCTGACATAACAGAGGAGTATAATCATGTCTTTCCAACGTATCGATGACCTGTGTAATGAATTAATTAGCACTCTGAGTAACTGCCTTGCAGATGGTAGAACGGATGATGCATTATCTGTTATTTACGATGCTAAGTATGATCAGTGCTTAAAAGATAAAAGTTGGGATATCATACCTTTTGTGTCTAAGTTTCTCGTTCAAGAAACTGTTGATGATTCTCCAGAAGTTTTTGATTGTTGTGAAACGTTACTTGGAGAAATTGCTCAAAAAGCCAACCCAGAAGAAGCACTATTTGAATTCCTGGAACAAGCTGAAAGTTTGGAAAATGATGTGAAATTTCTGGCAATGTTAAAACCACTTCAAACAGTACTGTTTCAGCTGCCAAACAGAAGAAGGCAATCATTAGAGTGGTGTTTGAATATGATTCATTCTCACATTAAATCATTGCCTGTTCCTAAATGCTATGGACTAGAGGGAGAAGAACGAAAACTTTTGGATTCAGATCCTGATGTTTGTCGCATAACTAAAATATGCATGGGAATTGTGCCTTTCTATAAGCCTTTTGTAAATGAAGTGTCACTGAGACAGACAGCTGAATACAAGACAAGTCTGCAGAGAGATTTGCTTGTGTGCTTTATCCTCCAACTTCTGAGCCAACCACTGGTATTCTTAGACTTGGAATATCGTGAGAAATCAAGTAGTGCCATTTGGTTTGTCACAAAAGAACTTTTAACTTTCATAACATACCTTGTTGGTGATCTCATGATTTTCCTTGAATATGCAGAAAGAAGAGAAGCTGAAGGAAGGGAAAAGAGGAAGAATACTGTTACCACCCAAAGTGGGGATGAGGACATGCTTTTGAGGGAAGATAGAGTTCCAGTTGTATCTTATGCAGTACTATACTACCTCATATTAGCAGAACATATTCAGCTGAATGAAGTTCCATGTGTATACTCTCCACTATACATCTTCCAGAGATGCTTGTATCTAATTGTGCTTCTGATAAAGTATTCAGAAGAATTGGTTGTACACAAGGGATTGTTATTAGCAAATGCTGTGCTAGCAATGTTATCAGAAGGCAGTGTTCCATGTGATGTATTAGAATCTCCTACACACAGGGAATTTGTTGAGGCACTTTCAAAAGTTATGATTTATTGTGAAGTGGAGGATTTTAGAAAATCTGCGGTACTTGTTTTACGCAATTACTTGTTTAAGTTTGATGTCAAAGGTCAGTACTTACTGATGTTAAATCTTGCAACAGCTGTAAACCATGCTGGCATCCTAGGATACCTGATAATGCACCTTAAGGACATGATCATCAATGCACTGAACAGTGCTGTAATGCCACCTTACTTCAGGGGAAAGATCCTTTATGACCTTATTTCAAAATACTGCTCATTGGAACATGGTGCTGAAACTGATCTTGTGGAGAATGTGGATCAGATTGTTTCTGCCCTTAACTTAATTAGATTTCTTGCCCTTCGTGACCGAGAGAATAGAACGGGAATGTGGGATTATGTTGAATTTCTGGAGAAGTCTCTGTTGGTGCCCCTCAGAGAGGGTATCAAACTGTCCAGAGCACATTACAAACTGAAGCTCAAAGATCTGGAAGAAGAGAAGAAGGTTGTAATGAATGACAAAGGACTTAGTAAAAAATCAGATGTGATAATAACAGTTGGAGGACAGCAGCTGCCCAACTTGCCTCATGAAAATAAAGTCGCAGTCATTATGTCTGCTCTGAATGCATTTGATTTGATGGAGAGTTTGTTGATTCGTGTAAATGAGTGTATTGATAGTGGTCCCTCAAAGTCGTAAAACTGTTTGATCTTCATGCGAAAACAGAATTGTTTGCGTCTCCAAAATTATTGCAGTACAGTTGTAATTATCTGAATAAGTACATTTATCTAACATATTGCTATTTGAATAATAGAATACACTTTTCTGTGAAAACATATATTGTGATGTGCTGTCAGTCAGTAATTCATTAAGGTAAATAAAAGATTTGAAAAGCGAAAATGTGCTGCTCTGGAATGAACATGAGACAGCAATGTCTGTATAAATAAAGTCCGAGTACAATTTATACAATTTTTAAATATCAGTTTCCTAAAGTAATGAATAGATCGTACAAAGAAGCAGCATATTTTCTTGAATGAATATATTGTTTACTAATTCACAGTACTTACAGAAATGAAGCTGCTGTGTAAGGAACTGCATTTATGCTGTTTTGTACCAGTATACAACCATCTTAGAGAAATGCAGTGGTGTCATGATATGCCATTGTATACGAGCAACATGCTGGGTTGGTAGCATTGTGATAAGCAAGGTCATAATGTGAAGTAGGGGAAGATTTTTTCCTTTACGAATCACTTAATGTTGGTAAGTTTTCTGTTTCTTTCTGTTAGTCAATCCTTTGCCCTCTCAATTTTAAATATTCGTATGCCATGCTATCAGCCCTGTTTGTTGTGGGTATTTGAATTTAAATGAGATGTTATTATGTTAGAGGGGCAGTGCCCTCTCAATTCTACAATGTTCTGCTATCTTAGGAGGACCAGAGGGTTAAATGACATCACTGCATACTGAAAGTCACAACCATGGTTAAGCACTCCTGCTTTGTATTCTTGTATTCGAGAAGTTTAATTTCCAGAGCGTGGCCTGCAGAGTGGCTGTTGTAAAGCTTTCTGTTGCTTTCCTTCCATGAAAAACCAGGATAGTACAGTAGTGTCTCAGAGTTCGTGAACCTCAATGTTTGGGTCTACCCAGCTCTTTTTTATTTTTTTTTTATTTATATATAATATATATATATTTTTTTTTTTTGGGGGGTGGGGTGAGGAGGGTGTGAGTTGTGGACCTTTCCATGACTTCTTCTGATGAGTGGGGATCAGACGACATGGCTGACTTGTTGGCTTCCCCAACTCTCCTGTTATTGCACAAGTCACTTTTAGTTCAGTTAAGCTTTGTTTCGTTAAGTGAGGTTGATTGCTTTTGTGCTTTATGGAATGACACTCTCCTTCATTCATTTTAATGTATCTTATACTTCCAAGAAGTTTGTATTTTATTAAACATAAACTTCTACACCTCTTATGCTCTTTTGGGTTATTTTGTATTTTTATTACTGATAATTTGTAAATTCTTTGAGCCAAATAGGTGTTTTTACTGAAAATAGTTTCTGATGTGTGTGTTACACTTTTATTGGTCCCAATTATTCATGAACATGGAGACTGCTGTACCTTACATTGGGCCTTGTACATCCACTGAGAATCACACATAATTCCGTTATTCAGTGTTTCCAATAATGTCAGCTACTGTAGCTTCAGTGAATAAATCAGCAATACAAGGCATCACCGTGGTCCATCTTGTATTAAGAATATACTGTGGATTTTGTAATGAATGATGTGTCTGCAAGTTAATGCAAGAGCCTCTCCAAGGTTATATCTTAAGTCCGTTTGATCTGTAAGATTGTAAACAGATGTGCAATGTTAGATTTCCAATTCAGTTTTGTGGGATTCTGATGTTGCTACATTAATTTAGGACTTTTGGCTCCTGGACTTTATGTACTACCTAGTGTTCCAAAAGCAGAAAATGTAGTACAGTGTTTTGGGAACTGGATCCATTCCCATTCTCCATGCAGTGGATAGGCACTCACCGAGTTTGGCCTGCTGAGACCGGGGCTGTGTCTTATCAATGGGCCAGACTGAGTAGGTGCCTTTCATTTGTTGCCTGAGGATCAAAACACACCCAGTTTCCAAAACATTATGTTACTTTTCTGTTTTTCAGAACAATAATAATGGGCAAGGTCCAGAAGGCAAGTACTCTTAAAATAGATCAACTGTGTTAACTTGGTTTAAGAATGTTGTCTGTTGAGCATACTGGTGATTAGTATGTCAGCGTTATATAGTGTGGTGTTGTTTCAACAAGAGTAATGGTGTATACTAAGTTCTGGATGCCATATGATTGTTGGAAACTGTATGTAGCTTTTGAAGGTGTCTCAGTACTGGTACCATACTGTTTTGTGGGGTGGCAGGATACTGTCATGCAGTCTTTCTGTATTCTGCAGATAAAATATTTTCAGGATCTTACCATAATGAAAAATGCAAATTAAATAAACACATTTGCTCCCCTATGTCAGTTTTGGCATGTTTTATTTCTGTTTGTTTCTCTCTCATCTCTAAACACTGATATGAACCTGCTTTCCATTCCCACATCACCCAGCTCCTTGTTACTCTGTCAGTTTCTTGGGTCTTTAAAGCAGTGCTTACTATACTTACTATCTGCTTCAACATAAAAAATCTCCCTCACAACATATTTCCCTAAGGTTCATTTTAATATTATCCTCCCACTTGCCAAGGCATCCCAAGCACCAAGTTTTGTGTGCATTGCTCATCCACATGTGCTACATTTTGTAATGATTGTTAAATATAAGTACTGAGTTCTCATCTCCCAGACCGGGTTGTTCAAAGCCAGCAATCTTTATATGTGGTCAATAAGAGTCAGTAAATGTCGGCTCAGTGCCAGTGGGCCAAAAATTCTGCTCACCAGACATTTCCCCACAAGAGACACTGCACTGTAATCGGTCAGACCCCACCCACCCACGACTCAGAAGATGCACAAAATATGATACAGAATGCATTAACAAGACCTTGTGGGGGAGATTTGTATGAATCTCGCTTCACAGGTGAAGTACAGGGCTTTGAGGTTTCTGTGACAGCTGATTGATTTATTTCCCTGTAGTGCCCATCTCAAAATGCAGTGAAAAGCCTGAAGTTCAGAGTTGAATTACTAGCACTGTTGCTTCATATTTGGAAGGTGCCAGATACAAATCTTGGCCCAGAGACTGATTTTTCCAGTCTGAACTTCATGTGAATGTACTTGTTTCATCCACACAAATGCTGGGACTGTCCTCAAATTAGGCCATATGCACTTCCTCTCACATCCTTACCAATTCATTATTCACAAACCATCCTGCTGTTTGACACTATAATAGTGTGAAATATTGACATATAATTAAATTACTTTGTAGGAACAAACTGTAGTCAGGGGTTCTATAATTACATGAATATCTAAGTTCATTGTCAGACCAGTTGCCTGTCAAGCAAGTTTCAGGCACTAGAAAATAAGCACCATCTTTAGGACAACAAATTGAAAATACCACCAAATGTTGACAAAAAGACATTAAAATTTGAAAGAAAACACTTTAGACAGTATAATGCAAGGCTTGTCTGCTCTACCAATGGAGTCAGCAGATATAATTCATGCCTGTTACTTCATTAATTTATCTAATAGTGTTCCATCTTCTTATTACAAAGTGTCATGTTTAGGTTAAAGTGAAATGAAAGATGATTCACCTGTTTTATAGGTTTGCGTGGGTTATGGATTAACCGCAGACATAGCAACGATACAACTCAAGATGGCTTCTCATCATCTGGTGAAGAAGACAGCACAAAACAAGAAGACAATATAAAGAACAAAATATTGAGAGCATCTTTACCATTTGTTCACGAATATGGTTGGACTAAAAATGCAATTAGTGAAGGTTTGAAATTATAATATCAACTTAAGATAAAAGGGAAAATTGTTTCTGTCCACACCATGAAGCATACAGTGGGAGTAGAGTTATAGCTCCGGTCATTCTTAAACTTGGCACTAGGTTGGGGAAAATGGTCAGCTTCATGCCACTGCTACTTTACCCCCTGGGAAAGAGACCCCCCCCCCCCTTAAATACTGACTAAATAGGAGTCTAGGTGGGCCGCAGAACCAGTTTAGGTGTTTTGGAGAATAGAATATTTTCTTGCTGCTGCCAGGAATTGAACCAGGATCATTGAGCCCATAACCTAGTCTCTATACCAAACAAGCCATCACAGCTGCTTAAGACCACAATTAAATGCTACAATTGAGGATTCATGTCTTGGGGTGTGATGCTGTGTCATTGGGTGAGTAATTTCAATTACAAATCTTTTGGACTGCTCGACCCTTGGAAGATGAAAGCACCACAATCCTGCAAAATGTCAGGAACAACTTACCCAATGACACTGTCACATCCCAAAAAAACTCAAATCTTCAGCAACACTGCTGTGAGGATCTCAGTGTCATGAATTTATATAGTGATGCTGTCAACACCTCAGACTATATATAGGATATTGTAAAAAGTTCAAATTTAAAGGTAAATTTCACCCTAGAACAGGGCATAAAGGCCCAGAGGGGGAGTAGAGGTATAGCTGTACTCTTTCTTTAACCTCAGCACTAGATGGGGGTGGGTGGTCAATGCCACACCCCGGTCTCTTTACCCCTGGAAATGACTCCATGCCCATTGTACTGGACGCTGGGTGGGCCCCAGGGCTGGTCTGGAAGGGTGTGGAAAATCTCGCCGTCACCAGGATTCGATACCCAGACTGACCAGCCCGTAGCAAGTCGCTATACCAACTGAGCTATCCCGGCCCACATACAGCATATGGTAGGATTATTAATGAGTAATAAATCAGAAATGGGTTGGAAGGCTGTGTTTGTGACGTAAATTTGTGGTACTATCTCCTTATTTTCAATGAATGGCTGAGGAAAACCATTAAAAACCTTCAGAATAGCTGGTCTCCAGGCCGAGATTTGAACTCGGGACCTCCCAAATACAACGTGGGAGTGCTACCACCTGTAACGTTTGGTGTAGTGTCAAACACGAAGCAAGTGTCTGTGTACCATCGGGTTCATTAGCATCATTTAGGGAATCTGACATATGTGGCTGCGTATAGGCAGGAGGGAGTTAAAGTCCAGCAGGAATAAGATTATGTTCATAGCCATGTGCACACTGACAACACTATCTACTGAATGGGCATCCAGAGTGCTTCATTCACTGGCAAAGCGGCGGAAATACAAAGTTCACCGTACCTTTGTCGAGTGCCATGATTAAGAATGTATGGAGCCATACCTCATCTACCCTATACATCTTCATGTTACGGTACTAATGCGCAGAGACAAATGAAATTTACTTCCCATCACAAAGAATTGGGTAGCATTTCTGCTTCACAGTCGGGAGGTCACAGATCAAGAACTTCTGAGAGAGACCTACTATCCTAGTTAAAAGTTTTTCATAGTTCTCGACAGCCCATCAAGGTTGATGCTGGGATAGTACCTCAAATAGGCAAGAGCTGCTTTTTCCCACATCCTTTGCAATCATTATTTATTAATCAGCATACCATTTTGAGGCTATGCAGCCAGAGCGACTGACACTGTTGTCAAATAAAGCATGATGGCCTGAATGCTGTCACTGTTGTGTGTTAGTTTAACCAATACAGCAGCAAAAACACTACAAAGCAACTGAAACTCTTTGGACATTCACCACATAATCACACTGATTCACTGTAATGTTAACACTTTCATTGCTGGGTATTTAAATCCCCGAGGGTGTTAAATTGCCAGGGATTTATTGAATGTTAAACAACTAGTGTGTCGTCTTATAAATTATAAAATATAATTATGTATAAAATTATATATAAAATGCATATATTTTTTCTAGTTGTCGGCTGGGGATTAATAAAGATGTAAAATATGTTTCCTGAAAGAACTTATTGTGTGCGTAGCCTATTTAAGGCAAAAGAGCAGAGTAAGTTTTAGATCGACTGAAGTCGATGCTAGGCAAATTAAAACATAAGTACTTAAATCGACCATGGTCGACTTTGGCAGTGAAAGTGTTAAAAGACTCAGACAATAATGACATTTTTCATTTTACAGGGGCACAGGCTGTTGGTTATCCTGGCACTGCTCATGGCTTGTTCCCTCAAGGAGGTGCAGAGCTCATCCAGTATTTCTATGTCGCATGTAACCAAGAACTTGCCGAGGCACTGAAGAATGAAACCGAAGCTGCGGCTGCAGACCCATCAAAGTAATACAGAGTTGAAGATTCAAGTCTTTTGTGACGTGACACAGCGCTGTTGTCCAGCAGTTCCCAGTGTCGAAGGATCATAATACCTTCATGTGCGTGGTCAAGCAGCCCTTCTTCCTGAACCACTTAACCCTAAAGGTGAAAGCAGTATGATCCTTTGAAATGTTGGGAACTACTTGCACAATGACAGTCACATCGCAGAAGACCTGATCTTTGGCAGCATCACTGTGAGATCTTCAGATATGATATAGTCAGTGGTCAGCTGTGCAGGGCACAGTCTTTAGATATGCATGTGAAGTGCAGGGAAGGGGGTTTATCATGGTCTTGGAGTAATATACCAGACTCTCATTCAAATGTTTCCGAGTTCGATCATTGATCAGACCTGTGTGTGTGGATTTTCCTGATCACAGAGCGAATCTTTCATCATACCAAAGATGAAACTTGGGTGTGTGAAGAATACCAGGCTCCCCTGCCTCTCCCTCTCCCATGTTAAACTGTAAACTCCCTCTGCCAACAGTCCATCTCATCCACACCTTATCATCTGGGAGTAATGGAATCTGGCAGTGGCTGTTGCTACCTCAGAATTGGATTCCATCCCTTGCTTGGCCACATAGGATTACATGGTTTCTGGATTTTGTCCATGGATTAGTAGTCCACGGACAGCACATTTTGGAAACTTTCCAAAATGTTGTGTTTTCTGAATGATGGATTGAAGTCCAGAAACCAAGTACTAACATCCCAGCATCAGAATCCTGTATAATTGACTTACCGAAGAGTTAATTAGTAAGACGGAGTTTGTTACATGACTAGCCGAATGAAAAGAGAAGGCTCACAGTATAGACTTTCTGTAAGCCATCTTAAGTTGGATGTGAGGAGGTGGCATTCCTGTGAAAAACTAATGTGAGTGGAGGAATGTGCATCTATCTGTAACAGATAAGGATTCACAGAAGTACCATACATTTTGTGAAAATAAGAATTATGAAAATTACATTTTGGGGGGTGGGGATTGGACACTGTGTAGGTTGGTACATACATACATGTACTGATGGTTTGGAGGAACACCCTACCACTTTGACATTGAAAATTGCCAAGTTTTACCATGAAGACAGTGGCAACAGGTTCCTCTGAAATGTTGGTAACCCTCTACCAGACTACACAGGACCATATACTTGCAGACTGCAGTTGCTAATGGGCCTGCCATACAAGATCTGGATGATAGTTGAACCAACTATATTCATAGCAAAAACTTAAACTCATTGAAATGTTTGTTTGTATTTCATAAGGTTCAACATACTTCCTCTGTCTTCATACTCCCTGAAAAATCATTACTGTTTCCAGATGCAAACAACCAGCAGTATTCATTCAGGATGCGGTACAGAAACGTCTCTGTATGATTATTCCGTACATCAGCAAATGGCCACAAGCTCTAGCTATTATGACACTTCCACCTAATGTTCCACCAGCTCTGGCCAACCTACTTACTCTAGTGGACGATATCTGTTATTATGCCGGAGATAGGTCTGTTGATGTAAGTTACAATACTGCAATACATGACAGAACTACCAATCCGACAGTGACCTCTTCTGTGCACAGAAATTTGGTTTCTGTAGGTGACACTGGTTTGAACATTAAACTAAGAGGTCTGTTCTTGTTTTATTTAGCAATGCCTTAGTTGTTAAGATAGGCCAGTAGTTTTGAATAATGAATTGAATGGATGTGGCTATGGTGTCATTTGACGTATTATTCTGGCATCTGCCTGGAGGGCCTTAGGAAACTATGACAGATCTCAGCTGGGGTAGGTGGTTTCTGGGCTGAAATCCGAACACAGGTCTTCCACAATATGAAGTACTGCCAAGAATTGACCACATATAGTAAGGAAGGTCGGAAATGTAGGGAATGTAACACTGAGATAACGGGGCATGTAGATTGTAAGTCAGTGAAATGCCCTTGGCTGCATTATGACCGCTCTGTGGGGCCCAGCTGCCATCTCACTGCCTCTGGACCGGCAGGCCATCTTCATCCGACACCTCCCTTTGACCTGTCCAGCAAGCAGGCCCAACCAGTAGCTGTGCTACAGCTGGTCAGCTGTCTGGATCATCAGCAAACGCAAGCCGCCTCACTACAATACAGTAGTGACACCATCGAGGAAGGCTAATATCAAAGTCTGCGTCTTTCGTCCAGTGCCAACCAGCACTGTATGACATTTGTCTGGCTACAACCAAACAGATGTACCATGTGTTTGAGACATTCTGAAGTTCATGCTGAGACTGCACTAATATTTCATCTTGTCATCACCAGATGGCAACGTTATGCCATTTTGTGCTCTTTGGCCAAAGAATGCATTTTATTTATCACTATACTATTTATTTGAATAATTTAATGTGAACATCCCATTTCAGTTCAGCTGGTATAGCCGGAGGGTTGCCTTAGCTGGAATCTACAAGATGACTGAACTCTATATGATACAAGACAAGTCAGCAAACTTTCAAGAAACGTGGCATTTCCTGGGCCGAAGGATTGAAGACGTATCTCAATTACACAATTACCTGCACCAATCAGGAGAGGTGTCACAAGCTGCCAAAGAAGGTGTCACTGCAGCATTCATTACAGTATGTGAACATTCTGACATGTCTTACTACTATGTGGACTATTCATTACAGTATGTGAACATTCTGACATGTCTTACTACTATGTGGACTACTATGAATATGACAGTCAACCTTCAGGTTCTGTGAAGTAGCTAAACAACTATCCATCTTATTGGAGGTTAGATAATCTTAGATGAAGATTATGAAGATTCAGTTCTGGGATGTGGTGTCATTGGGCTTGTAGTTCCCAATGTTTCAAAGGACTGGAGAATAGCTACTCCTCTTGGACTGCTCAAACATGAAGCTGAAGGCACTATGATCCTTTGTATCATCAGGAACTACAAGTCATACATTGTCACACCCCAGAAGATATTAATCTTCAGCAGCACTACTGTCAGAACCTCAAACCTAGATAGTTAATAGAAATTAATTTCTTTGTAGATTTACACTTCCTTATCAAACATTACAATATAGTTACAGATAATGCAATAAAATCCATCAGTAGCAACTGTAATCTCCTGTTTCAGGCACGGAACATTCTGGGACTGAATTTGGGGAACAGATAGCACTGAGTCCCCCGCACGTAGCAACATGTAACACCGTAAGTTTACAGGCGGAGGTTTTAAACACGTGTACATTTAAATAGACAATATTAAATAAACATTAAAATGTTCAAAACTGTGTAATTAATCACTTTGGACTCTCCACCATTAACATCCCCTTTGTTTTGAAGGACCTCTTGAACCTTGAAGATGAATGCAGTACGTTCCTTTGAAATTTGGGAACCGCTTAGCCAGTCATACAACATAACTAACTAACTAACTAACTCCATGGAGCAGAGTCCTTCTTGAGAAGCTAACAGGTCGTCAGCTAGTCAAGAAATTCCCCACGTTTTATGGAACCCGAACGTTCATTACCGCATTCACAACAGCCCGCCACCTGTCCCTATCCTGAGCCATATCAATCCAGTCCATGCCCCCCATCCCACTTCTTGAAGATCCATTTTAATATTATCCTCCCATCTACACCTGGGTCTTCCAAGTGGTCTCCTTCCCTCAGGTCTCCCCACCAAAACCCTGTATGCACCTCTCCCCTCTCCCATACGTGCTACATGCCCTGCCCACCTCATTCTTCTCGATTTGATCACACGAACAATATTTGGTGATGAGTTCCTCGTTATGTAGTATTCTCCACTCCCCTACATATCCCAGAACTCAATCCTCAGCTATTTATCCCTTTGAAGACTGAAGTACACCTAAAGAATGTAAAAGATTTAAGTTCCTACCTCAGACAGAACACAGTCCACTTCGTACAGTGAAGGCATTGTGGAAATAATGCTGTTTATTGTGACAGTCATACAAAGCACATAAATACAGTGTAGGGGACAAATGCAGAGTCCTTGACTGGTAAAACAGATGGTGCAATAGTTACCACTGTGTTTGAATGGGTTAACAATTTCTTAACCAGTGAGTTTTTCTTTTTCTCACAGTGCTTTCTGGCCAGCAGTAATTTCACAACAGTCCTATCTAACACCTAACTAAAAAATTATTGTCCATCCTTTGTTCCAAAGGACCAACCCTCTGACACCCACTTCCACAGTTCAAACCCTCAGGTTAATATATGCATCAGCATTCTGTCACTGTCATTAACATCATGACAAAATCTTGAGGAAAATAACCTACCACATCTTGAGGTTTGTCAGTGATTTCCTACACAATGACCCCAATATATAAATTAGCCCTTCATTTGTGTATAGATGGACATTTCAAAGAAAGATCTGTTAAGTACATATAAATTACACAGATATAACCACTCTCCATTACAGTAAAGATGCAAATACGAAACCTCGGATACGCCCCAGAATGGCACACCATATATGTAGAAATTAAGTAATGCACATCACAGATAGGGATTGTATGGTATTGCTATGTTCAAACATCATTACTGTACGTGAAAAGAATGTGAGCACAATTACAGTAGTTTCATATTATAACATGTTCATCAATATCAAAAGCACAAATAAAAATCAACACATTTATGGGAACATACCATAATCAACAAATCTTCAATCTCAGAAACCTTAAAACAATCGAATAAAACTGCAAAATATATATAACTCACACAACGTAACTTAGAATATATTTTAAATTATCAGCTAACATGGAATATAATTATATAACAAGCTGATTCCATTGCAAGTTTCAAACATTAATGGAAAAACTAGTGAAAGGATTTGTTTTCTATACCACAAAATCACTGTTATTAAAGTTGGGTCAGGGAAAGAATAAACACATTCACCATCATCACGCTGCAGTTGGCACTTGTCTTCTGGTTTTTATGTCTACAGGCTCTCCACCTCTCTGTCTCCACTGACAAACTGACCACCCAGCCTGCTACTGAATGGGTACCAGGGGGGGTCTTTCCCCAGAGTTACAGCAGCCAGTGTATGAAGCTGCCCAATCACTCCAGCTATCTCTTTTAAGTTTCATTTCAATATCATCCTCCCAAATGGCCACTGCCTTCTGATTCCTTTATGAAATAATCAGATGATGTAACTGAATAATTCACACCTTGCAACAGAGTCCTTGAGGGATCACCCTACTTTTTTAATTTTTTGAACCTGAAGGTCCATCATTGTGTTCACAAGCAACAGTCACTGGTCCCTATTTTGAGTTCGATAAACACATTCCACATCTTTTCTTTCTGATCAGTTCAATATTACTGTCAAATCCACATTTGGGTCTTCCAAGTGGTCTTTCCATTCAGATTTCTTGACCAAATTTTTGTATATAATTTCTTCTCTCTCCCACTGGTGTTACATGTTCTAGACATATTATCTGTTATGTGATCAACTTAATAATCTCTGATGAACAGCACAAAGCATGATGCTACTCATTATACAGTTTTCCCTATCCTCATGCAACTTCCTCCATCGTAGGTACAAATGTTCCCCTTGGTGCTCTGTTTTCAGACACCCTCACAAATTTATAACTGATGATTAAAAATCTTACACTAAAGCAACACGAAGTGTGTGCGTGTTTATTCACTCACTCATTTATTCATTCATTCAATCAATCAATACTAAACCACTGAAGTACACATACATATGGGAACATAACAACCATATTGGATTTAGCCCAGTCCTGAATGTTTCTGCATCCAGCCATTGATGCTGACATGCCTCTAAACCTACCTCTCACATGTTTCGACCAAGCCTGGTCATCAGCTATGAATTCACATAGTTTATAAAAGGGAATTATAGAAGTTTACACAAAAATGTTCACCCTTTGAATAATGTAGGTTAAAAAAATAATACAGCATGTTTCATAAGTCCATCCGGGATTTAGAGGCTTGGCCGTGCAGTAGCAAACCCACATATAAGAGATAAAAGCATGCCAACGGATAGAGGAAATGTAAAAGTTTATTCGTGACAGATGAGATGGCGTAGTTATCCGTTTCTCCGCTAGGAGACAGTGGTGTGCAAACATGGCATGTTCAGGTGAACAGAAAGATTTTTGTGTCCTGCAATTTGCTAAAACCCAGTCAATTGTAACAGTGCAACGTGGTTTTCGAACCAAGTATCGTACAGAACCACCAACGGACAAAACAGTAAGAGACTGGTATAGAAAATTCGAGGAAACTGGCTGTTTGTGTGTCGCAAAACGAACAGGTAGGCCGGGACCATCACCTGGGACTGTGGACCTCGTACGAGAATCGTTGTCTGTCGAGTCACCCCAGGGGGACATATTGAACATTTGTAAGGTAGGTTCAAAACTTGGATGTGTACTCTTTTCACTGACATGCTCTCATCCCCCGTGTGTGATTTGGCTCCTGAGCTACAGACCTCCGAAATCCCGGAGGGATTTCTGAAACACGCTGTACAATACTCTAGTCTTGCACAAAATTTTGTATATTTTATCCCGTGTTAATATACATAGCGCTGTCTCTGAAGCGTGTTTTAATTAATGTCTATTTATGCCGCAATACATATAAAACTAGGCCATTATGTTTTATAATAGAATTATGATTACATTCAAATTACTAAATGCCACCTGGCCTGGACAAATCATGAATGTTGCTCTAAAACTGTCATCACCATTCCTGCAGTAGGAGAAGTGGCCTACGGCTGTTACCCATATATGAATGTGGACTTTGTCTATTATGGACTTACTGCCAGAAGTTTAAGCCTTGAGTCACTTACACTCAAATCCAGGGTTTACTTTGGTAAGAATGAGATCAATTACACATACTGATGGTCCTGAACAAGATGTTGCAGTCGACTGCAAAGTTTCTTCCTGAGAAGTCTTGCTCTGGTGTACTCTAACCATTCAAACGTGCACTTCGTTGTATTTTGTGTTAATACATTTGAAAAATCGAAAACCACTTTCAATATGCATAAGCTGTTGCCTGCGCACGCACGCACGGAAAAAAAAAAAAAAAAAAAAAAGGGACGACGACGACTGAATACAGCAAACAAATCCTGACAACCATTTACTACAATTTCCACTTTTGTGAATAACTCAAACTGCACGCATTAAAACTACAATGTCAAACATCAAGAGTAACTATGAATTAAATTTTAAAAAATTCAAAAAGTCATTTAACATACATCTCCATATTCAGTGGACTATAATCAAACACATATAAAATACATTTCATTCTTCAAAATTAATCATACAAACACAGAATAGCAACAACACTTATGACTTACGTTTGCAATTCTTTATTCTCTTAACACTTTAAAATACTCATTTCTTTAACAAAACCAATATCTTGGAGTGAACACGCTAATACAGTCCTAATATACATGTACCTTAATTTCTGCTTTCCTTTTTTTATTGCAGCTTATTCATTCATTCATTCATTCATTTATTAGTCCACCATAGATCTATGAGAATTACATTCCAGTGGATGTGGTTACTGTCAATATTATGTTTAATCAATTGTGCAGCACAGCATTTGTCCAACATCATATTCATATAATAATATTCATTATAATAATTATAGCATTCAGACTATGTTATATCAGGACTGCCAACACACAGCCACAAAAACTAAAATTCTGGCTGCCACCGTAAATTAAAAGATGTAATCCATGGATAAGGATATGCAATTTCATAGTTAAAAAAAACAGTTATGGTTGTCAACATCGACAAAAACATCTGTCACTTTCAAAATTATACTGGGATGCTAAAGACAAATGGAACCCCCCCCCCCCCCCAAGTACATGAGCATTAATTTACTAACTACTACTACTACTAACTACACTAACTATACTAACTACTACACAGATAACAAAGTATAATTCAGCAAGGCTGGTTAAGATTAGTATAGTAAAAGCCTCACAATTTCAAGAACGCTAGTTTCAATGTTCTGCTGTGAAGAACCTAGGTCTGTATTGTTTTTATCTCCATACATTAGCCTACAGTTTGTTTGTCAACTTATATAAGCTTCCAAATAATTTCTGAACAGTGCTGCCTTTACACTGTACTGTGTGCTACATGTCTGTCAAAAAGACACAGAGAACTTTAATATTGTGGCTAAATGTCTGACCTTCCTGGATTCAAAAACTTCACTTACAGTCACTATCTATGTCAGTAACTCACATTTATTTTTGTTTCCATTTCACAAACCATGGAAATAAATGCACAAATTAAGGTATACATGAACAATGTGTTTCTTTTATTGCTGTCCTGAGAATCACAACTGTCATGGGATGTCCTGGTGGATGCAAGCTTTCTAAGCAACAAAGCTTCTGTGCTCAGTGTAACAATAAAAAGACATCCTGTATTATAATTAAATTAGCATGTTCACTTATACACACTGCTTTTGTTAGAAGACTTTGAAAGTGCTGAAGAATAAAGAATTGCAAACTTTATGAAGGATATAAGTGTTGACACCATTGTACATTAGTTTCAAATTAAAATCTCACTAATTCTGTCATCAAGAATAAATGTGACTAATAATGACCTTCCTGAATGTAACCTTTCAGTCTATTGGGCAGAGGGAGCTTCTGTATGTTGTCCACTCTGGTGTACTGGCGTATGACAAACCTGCACAGATACTGTAAGGATCGTACTTGTGTGAATCGAGACACAGGTCTGGCCAATCTAACAGGGAATGCTGGATAACCTGGAGCCCGTGGTCTAGAGTAACAAAACACAGCAGATTCTGAATATGACATACAGTGATTGATGAGTTCCACAATGCTCGAAAAGCCTTCGCCTCCAGGTGTAGTGTAGAAACTAAACTGGCCACAACTGTGTTCAATACGAGTATGAAAAGTCTTTCCTGAACTGCGGAAACTCACACTTAAGAGGTAACGGTCTGCGGATGAATCACGCACCAGGAATGCTCCATCAGGCAGATCCAGCAGTTTCTCTTCAGCTTCTTCTCGTGAGATTGGTCCCCAGTACCAACCATATTTCGCCAGTTTCAATAACTCACAGGTTAAACTCCGTGAAGTGGGACTGGACATTGTTTCAGAATCCTCACCAATGGCGTGTCTGACAATGTCGCAAGGTTCATATTGCACTATCCCATCTTCAGCTACATTCAAGACAAAATTATGGGCTTCACTGTAATCCGAACTTTCTTTGTCCTGCCCATAACTGTCTGTCCCACTCAGTCTTCTTGGAAAGTCTTTTGCGGAGTCTAAACTCCTTCTCAGTGCTGGTAAAGCTAAAATGTTACTGTTAGTAGTCATATTTGTTCTCATTTGTGGTGACATGCTGCGAAACCTACAGGCATTTTGAACAACATCGGGAACTTTCTGTACTGTAGACTTTCTTTCCTTTCGTTGACGCACAGACGAAACACTTACTGAACTAATGTTGTTACTGCTAGCAGTGGTTCTAAAGAAACGAAGGGGAGGTGGGCCTGGACATACATCCCTTGACCCCCCTTTTGAATTCCTCGAATTTGCAGATGTAAACCCTTCACTCACCGCGTCTTCACTCACAGCAACGGAACAGTTACTCGAAGGTTCGACACTTTTAAACGTATGTTTTGATTTGCAGTGCATTGGTCTAACACCTATGTTCGTTTTCAACTGAAATCTTTTCTTCAAGCTTTTAAAAATTCCGAGTTTATGTTTATCTGCTAATGGTTTTCCTGTACAATTACACACGTCATTACTTCTGTCTAGAGACATATCCTTTTCCGAACAAGTCACCTCAGTTGAAGCCCTTTCGCCATTTGCATCTTCTGTTTCACAGCAACACACATGAGCTCGAGGTCCATTCTGCCTCCCACTCTTCCTCACTATTGAATCTTTAATATAACTGAGACTCATTTTACGTATCCTTTTAGATTCTTCGCCACATCTAGAACTAACAGCCATTGTTTCGCAGTACTAAACTTTTGTAATAAAACCTTATCGCCGATAACTTTTATCGCAGCATGCAAACGCAACATCGTCCATTTCTAGTCGACAGATATATCGAATAGGAAAATCGATACACGTCGCTCTAGTACTCGGAAATTATGTTGTCTCGTATATCGAGTGTCACAAGGTTTGATATGGCCCACAAGGCGAACCCTTATTATCCCTTTTAAAAGTTGAAAACATGTCATCTGATTCTGAAGACGAAGACTTTGCAGAATATGGAACTGCTCTCGATCCTCTTAATGAAGGTACTATAAATAAGATTTTAAAAATGCATCAGCTTAATCTTGTTGATACCTGCGATATAGGTTAGGTATATTCTTCGTTTGTAAATGTATAACGCTTGCTACTACACCATGTCAGGTTCATCTCATATCCTCACAGGAATAAGACCCAGGTTTTGCAGCTGGCAGTTTCATTTCAACGCTCGCCGCACAGTACTCCTAGCCTTAGATGCATTTCAAGCAGTAAAGGGGAATTAAGTTGATGAGTAAATTATTATGCAATGCAGAAACACGAACCTGCTGACAGATGAAAGTGACCTAAATTCTGCATGCTGAGTGGATTTAATAACATAATTACCTAACTATAATTGAAGCCCAACTTCATTTACAAACCTTCAAATTTAGAAAAGTAAGAATAACTTGTATGAATCTTAGCAAACACAATTAAAACTGAATTTTGGTATCATGCACATGGTTTATAATCATATATTTTATTTAAAATAAACAAACAAACTGGAGACCTGTTCATCGCCCAGAATATAGTTGCTTTCCTTGTTAACATCACAACTTTAAGAAGGAGTAACATTCATCCTAACAATGTAAAGTTTACTCATGTAATTGAAAACAAATTGGGTATGAGGATTCAAATCAGATCCAAAAACTGTACCACAGTACTTGCACATGACTAACAGCTGTGGCTACTGTACGTATTGGTAGCAGTGTGGGCTAATATAGTGGCAGTAGGGATTCGAATTGCATACAATAACTGTACCACAATACTGGCACATTGCTTTAACAGCTGTGGCTGCCTAATCTATTGGCAAGAGTATGGAGTAAATGTCATAATGTCTTTGGACATTCCCATCGTAGAAAACAAAAAAAAAACAGGATAATTACATTGTTACATAGGGGCATTATGTTATCTGGTGTCACCAGGGGCATAGCTAGGTTTTTTTATGTCCAGGGCGGGTAATCACAATGGCCGCCCCTAATAGAAATTATGAACTTTAAAAAAATCACAGTTATTTAGTGAATTTTATTTGGCTCAATAATTTAAAATTTGTTGAGCACAGAAAATCAAATTTTTTCCATTTCAAATATTCATTTTGCCGCCCCTTGGACTCTACCACCTGGAGTGACCGCACCACCTCCCCCCCCCACCAGCTACACCCCTGAAGCTGAAGGAAAACATTTTCAGCGCCTTCTTTAAATATGATTAAGAGGAAACCTAATTTTAACTGCAATACATCAGACTAAAACATGTGACCCTTACTCAACAGCAAATTGGAATAGCGGTGAGCACTGTGCTACGTACTGTCACACAAAATTTTCTTAAGTAGTGATGTGAGTTGTCAAATAATGTAATGCATTAATGCACTACAGAAATCTCCATGTACTTCACCATCACAGTGATTTAATCATAATATCATGCTAACTGTCTTTCGTATAAAGATGAACTTCCAAGAAAGAAACCAGCCTCACTGAATGATCAAGTTGCAACTGATAAATATGGTAGACGCAGATTTCATGGAGCTTTCACTGGAGGATTTTCAGCTGGGTTTTTCAATTCAGTGGGATCACTTGAAGGATGGACACCATCTACATTCAAGTCCTCTCGCTCTGATAAAGCAAAGGAAATACAGCAAAAACCAGAAGATTTCATGGATGATGAGGTAACAGTATGGTGCTAGTTTTGAGGTTTACACAGTGGTGTTGCTGAAGATTCACTTCTTCTAAATGTGATGCCACTATACACCCATCAACACCATGTCACATCCCAGAAGAACTGAATCTTCAGGTAACAGTACAAATGAGCATTTTCAGAATATGCAAATGATTATGTTGCTTGTGATCAGTATGAGTCCGTCTCTTTTGAAAATCTTAATATTTTCAGAAACATGAGTTGGAAATTCTTTAGAACATGCATAAGATTATGGTTTGCTGGGTAATGACACCATTTGATTTCTTCCTCCATCTGTATCATCCGTCTGTCAAACTACACAGAGCCACATCTCAGTACACAGTAGCCTTAGTATTCACTGTAATGAGAACTTAAAATCTCATGCATGGCTTTTCTGTATGTAAAGAAATAGCCCTATAATTGGTCAGTAATCCATCAGTGTAAGACCAACAGAGAACTGATATGTCTTTTAACTCCTTCAAGATAGTTGCCATATACAGTGATACCTCGGCTAACGAGTGACCCTGCTAACGAATTTTTTGGCTAACGATTTTTTTCGCTGTTTTTCGGACTCGGCTAACGAATATGGATTCGGTTAACGAATGTTTTAGTGGATGCTCGCGCTAACATAAAGCAGCAAACATGAACGGTCGGGCCATTCCAGGAGCTTATCTTTTCCGTCTGTATGTGTGTGACAAAGAAATGAGCTGACCACATCACATAGGGGAGACCCACCAACCAAAAAAAGTAAGCGACAAACTCAAGGGAAGCAGAAAGTTGCTCACGTTTCAGCTAACGAAGATTTCGGCTAAGGAATGTGATTCCGGAACGAATTATCTTCGTTAGCCGAGGTATCACTGTATTTACATTTTATTGTAGGTGCTGCTCACAGCTGGGTGCCAAACTAGTATGATATTTGTTGCAACCTGTCTGGTCGACTGCCATTTGTGTTAAAACTTTCTATGTACTGCTGTGCCAAGTTGTGTACATGCACACTTCTTTCTCCACATATAAACTTAATGCTGTGATTTTGTAAGTTGCTGGCCAGGCACGATATCAGTGCATTATTCATGTTGTATATCTTAAATAAAAATGTAATGCCATGCTGGTACAGCATTACTTATTTTACATTTACAGGTAGCCCTCGATTTGTGCCGGTCCAATTTGCGCCAATTCAGAATAACGCTGATTTTGAAACCAGGAGGTCAAAAAGTGGAAAAAAAAATATGTTTTGCTATTATTTATAACGTTTTACAATTTTTCACGTACTGCTTCTTATACTAAATCATAATTCTTACATCACTGATTTTGAATAAAAATTATAAATACAGTCATCCCTGTAATTACGTATGTTTTTTTAACACGAATTTGCTCTAATGAGATCGATTAATTGGTAAAAGCTGCTTGTAAAATGTAAATTTTTCCATATGCGAGTTTGCTCTTATGCGATTTCATTCCCGGTGCTTTAACCTATCAAAGGACAAATTTAATCTCTGCAGAGGTCCCGGGGTTATTTTTATTACGCGATTTTCTATAGGTCGGCGTCTTACATGAATGCAACTACAGTATCGCATAATAGCAGAGATGACTGTACACATCAAACACACGAAAGAATTACAGTCAATCAGGAGGACCAACGAATTATTATATTTATGTTATTTCAGAGCTTTAAATGCAATGCCATTATATTACTCGTCAATGGTTGGGTGCCGGGAACGCATGTCATTGACTTCCCATTGATTTACATTATAAAATCGTTTCAATTTACGCCGATTCCGATTACGCCGGTTCGTCCAGGAACGCATCCCCGGCGTAAATCGAGGGCTACCTGTATATGTTTTTTTTTTAATTGTTAATGGTTTACAAAACAGAAATGTGAAGTTCTATTGCTAGGCACAAAACTGATATTTCCTGACCTCAGCTAGCAATCACCCAGATGCATTCTTGTACCCATCTTGAACAGGTTGGCGAAAGTAACTCACTAGATATTGTGTACATATTGTGTGAAGAAGTGTCTGTTGATTTGTGAACAGTCAAGTTGACTTCAAGCCCATTAACCAACAACTCACGGTATTGAAATTATTTCATAGGACATGGATGAATTTGGGATAGCTCCTAAAGTTCTTCGTGCTACAAGTGACTTTAATGAAGGTAACAAGAAAAGAGCTCGAAGACACAACGTTTCTGATGGTCCTATTCCTGGAGAACCAGTCTTAAGGGAGCTGTTACAGCCTGTCAAGTAAGTTCATTCTACCAAATCATGTGTTTGCAGCTGTCATCAGTGTATCAGTGCAGTGTGCCAATCTTCATAGGTCTAACTTGCTGGCAAGCAGTGTTATTCCTTCAGAAATCAAACCCAAGATTGTCCAGCCCATAGCCTAATCACTATATTGACTATGCTGTATTATGGGTTCATGTAAATATTCAGTTCAGTTCTTGTTTCTTCATGTGCCAACACAATGGCCAAATGTCCTAACATTATGTACTACAGAATTATGAAAAGTTTTAATCAATTTATTTCCAGAGAAACTACTGGAATGAAACTGCTGAGAGAAATGGGATGGAAACCTGGACAAGGAACTGGACCAAGGCTGACAAAAATGGAAAAAAGAAAAATGAAAGAGGAATATAAGAAAACGGAAGTTAGAGTGTATGGTTGCACTTTGCCACGAGATGTGGACAGAGAGAAACACTATGGCAGTGATAGCCCGTGTTCCACAGATGATGAAAATGATCCACAACTGTCTTTTGCTCCATGCGATTATCAGCCTTTCTTGTGCAAAGCAAAGGACAACTGTTTTGGATTAGGATATAGTGGTCTGGACAGGAGGTCAGTCCTTTCGAGTAACCTCAACCTGTTTACACCAACACCACTAAGAATGGAGGAGAAGAAGAAGAAAGTTTTAATTACTGGGCAGGTGAGCAGTTAGTTCTGTTATCCATGCAAATATATCTGGTTCATATGTGACATTCGAAGTTCATGTGGCACTGACAATTAAAACTGCTGTCCTCTAGGTCAGTGGTATTCAATCTGGGGAACGCGTACCCCCGGGGGTACGCGAAGACATCTTAGGGGGTACGTAACATTTAAGAAAAAATCTATTATTTCATGATAAACAGTGAATAATCAGGGCCAGATTTAGGGTTAGCCACAAGAGACCCGGGCGTAAGGACATGCAATTTGGGAGTGCCATTTCTCTCTCTCTCTCTCCTTTATGCGATTCTTATCTGGGCGGCTAGTTTCATTTTATTCCACATAGTGCGTTGGAACGTGACTGAACACTATTGGGTGGGATTAACGTTTTCCCTAATACTGTTTTGCACTTATTTTAACCATGCAATGAACCTACGTCAAAATATTGTTGGGGCAATAAACAAACAGATGCACTCCTTCACATTACCTCGTTCTTTGACAGTTGCCGCTGCCGTCATTTAATAGCTTGATTCTCCTTTTTCTCATTTACAACTTATTCTCTAATACATTATTTTGGATGTAATTTATGTAATTTATTTTAGATGTAGATTATAGACTGTGTATAACTTGAATTATGCACCAACAAATTTGGGGGTACAAAATTGAAGAGAAATTATATCTGGGGGTACACGAACAAAAAAGGTTGAATACCACTGCTCTAGGTTACGACACCATATAGCCTATCTAGAAGTCTACGGATGTTTTAGGTGAACCTACTGCTTCCATCATCGTGGTAGTCTTCAAGTTTAAATATGCTATGACTTTTTTATGTGCATATGGTACCTTATACAGTGTACCCTTGGTAAACTAACCAACTCCATGAAGCACAGCCCTTGAATATAAGCTAACAGTCAGCAATACTGAAGCTACAAAATGAAGTCCCTAAGATCAACCTCTTCCACATCTTCCTCCATCTTTTAAACTTTCGTCTTCATTCATCTACCCATTCTGTTTGAATGAATGTTGGCAGTGACAGCCACTTGATAAAACTTACTTCGTGCTGGCTGACAATAATCAGATGGGCTGTAGGGAAAGACAAGAGGAAGTAGAGTGCAGTAACCTCGAGCATTGTCATCCCTACCATCCATGGGACTTCTTTCTGGAGCCTCAGTATAATAAAGAAATTCCCCATGCTTCATGGAACTAGAAGGCTCCCTGCTGTGCCTGCCATTGCCCATATTCTGGACCAGTTCAGTAACATATGTAATCCAAAATTATATTTGTGTTCAGTTAACGCGCACATAACGTATATTATTCAGTCATCGAACAGTGCCTGTGACGTGACAAGAATCTGTACAGTCAGAGCAAAACTAATCGCACATTGAAGGCTGTTCATTTAAACTTTGTTCAGGAATTAATTTGTTATATAAAAGCGACAGTGTTTCAGCAGTTACTGTCTCCTGATAGAGTGCTGTGAAGATTCGTGATCTGTTGGGCCCCTGAAGGGTAGAGCTACTATTATACTCTGCAATGTTGTAATTTTACATGGAATGGATAAAGTAAAAAAATTAGCCCTAAATGTTGTGTTCACCCATCGTCATATAATTTCAGACTTAATTTAATCATAACAACTGACTACAGGCCAAATTTAATTCCTGGAAGGAGCACGAGATTTTTCTCTTGTTCAAAATGTCCACATGAGCTCTGAGGTCCACTCAGCCTCCTTTACATTGCTTATTAGTGACTCTTATCCTGGGTGTAAAACAGCTGCGATGTGAAGCTGACCACTCAACTTGCATCTAGTGCTGAGATTAAGAATGCATGGAGCTATACCTCCATACCATTATATGCCTTCACGGTGTGGTGCTTTATGAAGCACAGGAACAGCTTTACTGAATTTAATCACAACTTACTTTTTCAGGCTTTTGGCGTTGGAGCTTTTGAGGATGATGATGAGGACATATATGTCCATGAAGACATGTCACAGTATGATTTCAGTCTTGCGAGCGAACCTACAACATCAAAGCAGAAGCAACAAACCACTACAGACGCATTAACGAATTATTATGCTGGCGGTACTTTAATAGGGTTTGTTCTTGGAACAAATGCAATGACACGGAAGAAATACTTCCCTCCACCAGTACTGCCCCAAGGGTTTAAGCCAGTACATGTCACAAGAA
This sequence comes from Reticulitermes speratus, assembly GCA_021186555.1. NCBI lineage: Eukaryota > Metazoa > Arthropoda > Insecta > Blattodea > Rhinotermitidae > Reticulitermes > Reticulitermes speratus. The sequence continues at coordinate 41,873,925 of JAJKFL010000009.1, read as the reverse complement.
AGTCAAGATTTGAGCCTGCACCTACAGAAAAACTGTCTCTAAGCAAAGAACAATCACATACATCAAGAAAGAAGGGACTACAGCGGCATAACCTTACAGCTACTGACAGGGCACAAATTTTAAGTGAGGCTACCCCAAAGTCAGCTGTTCAGAAAGACAGTGTAAGGAGCCCAACACAGGAAAAATGTGAAAGACTACCTGCTGCAGAACTGAAGAAAACAGAAAACTTTGATGCATCCAAAAAGGCTACAGTCACTTCCAACCATTCGTTGCATATCCAGAAAAGCAGAAGCGCTATGAACAGTACCTTACTTTATGTAAAGTAGGACAAAAAGGTAGAGTTCCATTATGTTAATAAGTAAATCACAAATTAAAGGTAGTTTTTCTTGTAGGTTTTGACAAAATAATCATACAGCAGTTAGACATTTTTTCTGACACATTTGCATTTCTTTTAAATGCATCTGGGTCCAGCTGTCAATGAGATTCCTCTTTCCACTAGAATAAGATGTTTTTCGTTGAGCCTTAAACCATTCTTGCACCTGTTTCTTCCATGCTGCATGCTCGCTGCAGATGCAGTTTTATCAGCGCTAATCCTTCAGTTGTCCCAGATATGGTGATTGACCTTCTCTATAACCTGAACACACATTATCATTGATGGCTGCCCAGGATACACAGTGACATGTCTATCCTGTTTTAATTGATCGTGTAGCTCGTACAGTTATCGTCACACTAAACTGTTATTCTTCCACAAATTTCACCACTTTAACAGTCTCTGACCACAAGAATTGGATCACAAATTGTCATTCTAACAACACAACACCCATATTCAGGTCAATATGCTATTTACTAAGCAACTCAGCATCATATCCCAAAATACTTGAGTTCTTCGACACCATCTTTAGCTGCTCAAATCTCTCAGCAGCATTTGTGCTGTATTACAGATCGGCTATCATACATCCAGCCTCTGACAATGACTGAATGGGAAAAAGAACGAGAAAGGGTTGAATTTGAGCAAGCTTCGAGGTTGTATCAGCCTCTGTCAGGAATCCTGAGTGATCGATTTGTGTCGGCATCCCAACCTGAAGATGTGAATAGTCCACTACCATCCATGAAGAAAGATGTTGATAATGACTCTGATCAGAGAGCTGCAGTGAAGCTGAAGATGTTCGGACGTCTCACAAGAGAGGAATCTGAGTGGCGACCATGCAGTTTGCTCTGCAAGAGATTCAATATTCCAGAACTGTATGCTGGGTAAGTCGTTGCTCTGTGTGCTAGATTAGTTACTGATCATTCAAGTTCTTGCCCTGTAATTCAATCATTAGGAATGGCAACATTTGTAATTTTGTCTTCTCGGTTATGACACTGTGTATTCTGGTGCGTCATTACCTACTGCATCTTCACAGTAGAAGTGAACAGATTTGGAACAAGGACATGGGGGGGGGGATGAATCATAGAGAGGAAGGATGACTAGTCAGAGCCAGGGACAGGGCCCTGGAAAGAATGAAATTGTGGGACAGGAGGCCCTGAAAAGGAAAGGGACATCAACAAATGGGCCCATATATAGACCACAGGCAGAAAACAGCCAGTATGGCAAACTCCATAACCCTACAGCCCTGAAGACAACAACATGACTCTTTGCCACTAAAAACCTCAAATCTTATATGGAGATATATTTTCATTGCTGCCACAGTTTTACAAAACTTCCTTTGCATGTTGGTGACATTGCATTCTCAGTGTGCAACTGGCATGAACGTAGAGAGCAGTGATAATATATATATTTTTTTAAATGGTGCCATTTTTTTTTCATGGAAAAAATGTCTGGTATGCCGTGCATTAATTTTGTTAAATACAATAAACAGTACATGTCCTGAAGGATACTGTCTTCTGAGATGTGATGTGGTTTTGTCTGGTAGATTACAGATGTTCCGTCAAAAGTGTCGTGTATTTCCAGCAGACTGCATGGTGTCACATCCCAGAAGGTAGTATTGTTCACAGTCTCAGAGAAGCTCAAGTGTCACGCAGTACAGGGTCCTGATGAGAAATTTTAATGCATTATTGTTCCAGTGGTGGTGAATCATCTGATGCCACACCAAAATCTAGATCCCAGTTTTCTGTCTTCAACTTCTTGGATGCTGCATCTTATAACAGAGCACTGAAACCTCCTGGCAGCCCTGTTTGTAATGAGCCTGTTAATGACATTCTGGCTCCATCAGACTCTACAGAAGTTACTACAAAGCAAGAACCAGAATCAGAGTCCGACAGACGTGATGAGATGGTCTGTTCAGAACAGAAATCTGAGGACTCATTACTTGAATTTCCAGATCCTCCAGCTAAAATAGATTTGTATAAAGCCATCTTTCTAAGCAGTAGTGAGGACTCAGACAGTGACATTGAGGAAAATAATGCTGCTAATCTGACCAAAGGAAGTATGGCAAAAGAAATGACACTGAGTGAAACAAAGAAAACTGAAGGTGTCCTTGAAAGTGTTCTTCAAGAGGGAAGAGAAGTGGAAGACAAAGAAACTGCATTGTCAGATAAAATAGTTATATCTGCTGAAAGGAACACCCACAGAAACATGTCACCACCTAGAGGAGTATTTGCTAATTTGGACCTAGATGCTCTTAATACTCGAAAGGAAAATTCTAATAAAGCGCTCGAGAATAAGGAGGAATCTGATATCAGCAAAATTAAACTGCCAACAAATGACGATAATGAGGAATCTGAACAGAACAACAAGTTACAACAGATTGAAGACAACATGTATGGACCACAGCTACCAAGTGTCCCAATGACAGTCATTAAGAACACATCAGTGCCTACAGTGAAGACAGTACTTCCCAGTGTGGTGGGTTCGGTGCACACTGACTGGGTCGAGAAAGTAAAGACAGTCTCTCACAAAAGCAAACATAATAAGAAACACAAGAAATCATCAAAGCATAAGAAGCATAAACACAAGAAAAAAAGGCATTAGTTTTGTACTGAGAAGTGGTCATCTGTGACATGACTGCAGCAGCAGCATTGCCCAACCACTTGACCGGGGAATAATCGTGTCATTCAACCACAAGCAGCAGCTTGTAAGTGAAACTGTTTTCTGTATGTGATCAGAAGTTGCTTCATGATGCAACACTCATGAAGGTAAATCTTTTGGATGCACTACATTTTATTGCAAAATACATGTATATGTGTACCTATATTGCGTTGTAAATGAGCAGAATGAGTATAGATTACCGTGTCTTCTAAAACGTCAATTTGTAAATCAAACTAGTCAGTATACTGTAGTGTGATTTTCATTTGCCAGAAAACAAGAAAGTTCTTTAATCTGAATACTCTGAATATCCATTGACTTATATATCTGTTTATGACAGAAGAATGTGATGTAATTTTAAAGAAAAGAAACCCCAGAAATCTGAGGAAATATAAGTCCACCACTAAACTTCACTAGATGAGACCACCAAAAGAATTGTGACATTGTAATTGAAGGCTTCCACCGTGGTCGTAATGTTGCTAAAATTTTTGGGTTGTTGCCCGTGTCAATTTTTGGTGTATAACCAACTTTTCGGGATCACTTGTTTGTCCCATCCTGAAGATGGACAAACAAGTAATCCCGAAACATTGGTTATACACCAAAAATTGACGCCTGGCAACAACCCAAAAAATTTTAAGCAAGAATTGTGACATTGCCAGAAGAGTGAACATTACAAGAGACACAAGGATACCAACAGCATTGTAAAAGTCATTTGGAAAGAACTGCAAAAGTTGGCGTTCCACAACTGGTATTCTGCTTCTGACCAAGAGGATGAAAAGAGTTAGTCATGTGATATTTGAGGTTCTTTGAGCAGTGTTGCTGAGGAGTCTTCTGGGAGGTGATGCTATGTTGCCTTGGATTGCTTCCCTTTGCGGATGCAGGCACTATGATCCTTCAAAATGTTGGAAACCACTCTCTCAGTGACACAGCTTCACATTGCAGAAGACGTGAATCCTCAAGACCTTGACTGACAGAAATTATGGAGAGAGCAACACAATTTTGGGATTCCTACAAACTGGCCGTAATGAGGTTCACGATCATGATGAGAGAATAAGTGTTACTGAAAATATATTCATATTACTATAGTAGTTATTTCAGTTTTGTATATATCAGATTAATATGCATCTCTTATTTCTTTAAACTTTTGAATAAAGAAATAATATAATTACAGTAAGCTCTGACCGACAATGTTTCATATTTATGAGTTGGTGACATTTCACATCAGTGCATCCACATTGTCTAGTATGCAAAAACTTCATCAACCTCTCTTGTTGATGAAGTACATTCTTCCAGAATCATTGTTAGTGTATCTGCACCCCTGCCTGCTAAATAAACTGTAACCAATTGCCTGATTTTCATTATGCTTATTATGAATCTCATTCCACTGGAGTTGAAGGGATGTATTGAAATATCTCAGTTAAGTGGCTGTAAGACAACCTTTTCCTGGGAAGGGGGGGGGGGGGGTGAAATTTGATATGTTGGTGCAAGTTAAAGATCAAAATGCGTAACTGGAAGAATGTAGCTCAAGATAGGAAGAGATGGGGACGTATTGTTCGGGATGCCAAAGCCCACCAAGGGCTGTAGTCCAAAAGAAGAAGGTGCAAGTTAAAAATATGCTGTTTTTCTTGTGACAGTTATTACATATCGTAGACCAAAAACATGGCGGTCATTCGAAATTCATATTTAGCTTTCCGTTTTATGACAATAACTAATGAACCACTAGAGCTCGGGGTGTGAAATTTTTCAGGGAGATAAATCAAGAACATACATAACACACTGGTACAGGCATTTTTCGCGCCTAAAAATGACATGCTGGGAGAAAAAATTGTTGGTTGCCTTTGGCAAATTTGACGCACATGTAATGTTTCTGAACTACCCAAAATCCTCAACAGAAATGGCTCCCTAAATAGCATATATTATTACATTTTGGCTCATGCTGCATTCACTATATGGACAGCCAACTGAAAGAAATTCCTGTTACGCGTCTGCAATGTCCGCAGGGAAATTTCTTTCAGGGAGGGACATTGTTTCGGAAGCTCCGGTGGGCTTCTTCTGCTGTACCCTTGTACCACAGATTATCTACCTTGTACTGCACGAAACAGGGCACTGACTTCCTGTATGATATTCGCCGGTACGAATGTTGAACGTGTTGTTTATTTGGAATACTTCCTAATACACAGCTGAATGTCCAGGTAGATGACATACCATATCGTGCAACACATGTAATGTAATTTTGGTTGACTGTATGTTAATCCATTTTCTTGTCGGGGTATTTAGCGTAATATTCTGACATAATATATATGGTATAAACGTTGTTATATTCAAACTATCTATAACCACAATGTATTTAGTACAGCTATTTTTATTGATTTATATGATATTATGGACTTACCCAATGTCGCTATTGTGATTAATGGGATGAATAAAGAATTGAATTGATCTGTCGACTCTGCCGAAATATTCAACAAAATACATCAAGTAAATAATGCAATTAAATGTGAGCTTGCATACTGTAGGTGTTACAATCTGCATTATGCTGATGTACAAACCTTGGATTTTGAAACTTTCTGTTCGCTAACGTGTAACGATTTTTCATTTGCAGTTTTGTTTGAAAGTACGCGACATACAAAGGTTCACATGTGTCAATAAACGATGTCGGTCGTATTGGCGTAATTCCATTGTTAGGTTATGTAGCTCCAACACTTGACGACATGGGAGATTTGATGAATATTTTCTAGAACACAATAAAAATAATAGAGCGCACAACATGTTGATTTTAAAATAATAACTCATTTATTATGTAGTCTCGTGCATTGTGCACACACTACTTAATTAGTGAGGAAACGTGTAATATTACTGCCTGATCGAAATACCAAAAACTAAACAACAGCTGCTTTTGTAACTGGCGTCTTTTGTTCATTACTGCAAGGCATGATAAGATAAGACTTATTTTGATTACGTATACAGTGATCTCTATAAAATCAACAGTAAACAACCGTTGCACTTGTTAATGTAAAAGTTTTATACAGAATTAGTCTCTCTGTATAACAGCTATCTATGTATAAAAGTGAAAGTTGCCACAGTACATTCATTAACGAATTATACCCAACTTTTTGTCTATATGAACCCCATTCTTGAAAATTCCAAAGGTGTGGACCCCCCAGTATGTTACCTCTGCGTGTCCCTTTCTCTCCTGCCACTTGATCTGACCCATCCCCATACAACTAACCCTTCACACAGAGCTTCAAGGATATTTTCTGGAAGGAAAGGAAACAGCCAACTACACATTTCAGCTCTTACAAATAGAACAGACTACACATAACAGTTTTATAAAACAGGGCAGCATTACACATTTAACTCTCTTGTGTATTTACCTTGAATTTTAAGAACGATAATTAAAAAGATTATATTTCAGCCTCTACAAATCATTCAGTTTTAATAAAAATAATTGATTTTAGGCTTTGTTTAATTCTGTGTTTTATGGATGAAATGTGTCAGTGTAAGACACTGTTGTTGACCTTCAGACAGAGAAGTCTTAATACATGTATGTATGTTTGCCTGTATTCCAGATGCCAGCAGCATGCAGTGAAATTGTTGGAGATATTGAAGATCTCATTTCATCTCAAGACATAACTCCGAAAGAGCATTACAGCAATAAGAGATCAGTTACTGTCCGAGTTAGAAGGAAACGCAATGGGCAAGTTAAACGCGAACCAGAAGTGGAAGAGTATTCTGCACCAACCAGTATTATCCCAGGAACACAAACTATTTATATCAAAACCTGGGGCTGTACTCACAACAGCTCAGATAGTGAATATATGGCAGGACTTCTAGCAGCATATGGGTATAATTTAACAGGTTAGTTATAACATTCTGATATTCAGGACTGTAAAATATTCCGAGTATGGATTTCTGTGTTGTGACGCCGTACCCTTGTAGCTGTACTCTTGTAGAACTCCATCTTATCCTGATCACTGCTTTTGCCACAGGTATGAACCCAGCATGATTACTGTCGTTACTGCGTCTGTTATAATATGTTGGTTTAATTTATTATTTCAGATAATAAACTAGATGCAGATTTGTGGCTTCTTAACAGCTGTACTGTTAAAAATCCTGCTGAGGATCATTTCAGGTAAACACTGCCTGTACCTTCTCTCCATTTTCATGTGAGAAAATGCAAGCGAGAAAATCAAAGAATATACAAATTACCTTTCTCAAGAAAATACAAATTACTTTTCTGGGTTTGTTGAATCTGACCAATTACCCCATCTGGTGTCAGGAGTGCATGGAGCCATACCACTATTCCACCACGTGCCTTCATGGCTAGGTGCCTAATTAAGCACGGACAACTTTACTTTGCCTGAATGATAACGGACTTATCAAGGCTTTTGAAGAATATAAAATTTCTGTTCTTTTTTAGAAATGAAGTAGAAGCAGGACGGAAAAAGGGCAAGGCAGTGGTCGTTGCAGGCTGTGTTCCTCAAGGGGCACCAAAAACTGATTTTTTGCGTGGACTGAGTGTAGTTGGAGTACAGCAGATTGATCGAGTTGTTGAGGTGGTCGAAGAGACCCTAAAAGGTATGAAATATATAAGGTAAAAGAGAATTATAAATGGTCTCATGACACACTGTCATCCAGACTCCAGAAACAAAAATATTGGCAGTTCTGTTGAGGGCTATAATTGATGCAAAATATAAATGGTATTTTGACATGCATGTTTATGGGGCTGGATCAGGTTGTGTGTTGGTGCATGATGGCAGAATGACTACTGTTTTGTTTTCCATGTTCTTCCCTCGTGAGACAATAATAACAAGCTCGGATGGCTACATAAAAAAAAGGTAAAGCAATCCCGTTAGAGGCCCTTAGGGATCCAGGAGGTGGAGGCTCCCAGATTTTTTAGACAATCGGCACATGAAGCTGGTAAGGTTGTCAGCCCTACGTACCGGCCGCCTTTACCCCCCAGGAAAGATTCCTGGTACTCATTTCTGTTAGAGGCTGAGTCGACCCCAGGGCCATAGTGCGACCGAAACGATTATGTCAGTGAAAAATTCCAATGACACCATCGGGAATCGCACCCGCGACGTTCTGGTTTGTAGCGCAGTGCCTCAACCAACTGCGCCACCGCGTGCCCCCGGATGGCTACATGACGACACCAAGTGCAGATGTTCCATTCTGTTTCGCCCCAAGTTATACAAAGGAAGGAGTCTCGTTAAGTGGCAGCATGTAATTAAAGCTGGGTGCATCAGTAACAAATAGGAGTGAGGTTCATGGCGAAAATAGGTGCCTAAATTCAGGAAGTACTTTACTCATCTTGTTTCATTTCAGAACACTACAGAGATATAAAAAAAAATAATTTTTCAGGTCATACTGTGCGACTGTTTGGACAGAAAAAGGAAGGGGGGAGAAAGACTGGAGGTGCATCCTTACTGCTGCCCAAAATTCGCAAAAATCCACTGATTGAAATTATTCCAATCAACACCGGTTGCCTGAATCAGTGTACGTACTGCAAGACGAAACATGCACGGGGTGAGCTTGGGAGCTATCCTCCAGGTATGTGAACATTTCATACTGTAGACATATTCTTAGGTCACAGAAAGAAGTCCCATGGATAAGCTGCTTCCACATCTCCTTCAAGCTGTCACACTTCTCCGTATTCCCCTCCAGTCACCAGGCCATTCTGTTCATATGAACGTAATGATAACTTTCACTACTGACAAGCACTTTGGACTGGTTGACATACACAGACGGGGCTGAAAGGGAATACAACAGTAGGGAGAAAGAGTGGAAAGCCTAAAGTGCCGTCATCCCCACCATCAATGGGACTTCTTTCTGTGGCCTCACTATAGCAAATACCATACATGTCTGAATACCACACACCCCAAGTGAAGATACACTTCAAAATAATCATCAATACTGCTGATAGTTGTAGAATGACAGACTTACATGATTTATTGACATTGCCTAGTATCGTTGGGTCGTCAAAACAGAGGTTATGAGCTAGGCACACAGCTCAGAGTGTGGAAGCATGAGATGGATACATCACTTTGATAGAAAGCTGCAACTCAGAAGGTGGGAGATTGATATTTGAATGGTCTTAAAGAAGTATGCTCAAAGGACACAAACTAGTGCAGGAATGTCTCACGAGTGACTCGGCCTTTGATTCCATGGCCGTGAAGTATGTTGTTTAAAGAAGCTGTCTGCAGTGCCTGAAGATGTCACAGAAGTTACCAACAATACATGTAGGAACAAATTCCTGGACCAGCTAGTTCTGAACCTGAGTGTCTGCACAGATCTGAACGTGACTGTGTATCTCGTTCAGAACTGGAGCACACCTAGTACCGAAGGGTGATTTCCAGTCTGATTCTGTTACTGAAGATGTAGACATACACGTGAGGTTGGACACAAACGTGATGACAACATTGTGGTCAGCGATCTTAGCAAGAATGTGACAGCAGGATCACAGTGCTTTTTTTGTATGTATTTACACAAATTGTAAACTGTAGTTACAGAACCATTTCCTATTTGTAAGTAATAATAACACCTAGTTTTATTTGCAGAGGAGATCATTGCTCGTGCCCAACAGTCATTTGAGGAAGGGGTATGCGAATTGTGGCTGACTTCTGAAGACACTGGCACATATGGCCGAGATATAAACACCGCTCTACCAGAGCTCCTGTGGAAGCTGGTGGATGTCATTCCCCATGGTTGCATGATGCGAATTGGCATGACAAACCCACCTTATATTCTGGAGCACTTGGAGGTATTACACTTAAAGCATTGAACCTTGCCACCATGTGGTGTACCCTGATGGTATAACCATCAAGATTGGTGTGCAGGAAGTGTCACTGCTAAGTATTAGTTCTTTGCATTAAATGCGTAAATTGAATGTCCACATTATTAATTAGAAGGAAAGATAGAAATGATGGGAAGACAGGGAGAAGACGTAAGCAGCTACTGGATGATCTTGAGGAAAAGAGAAGATACTGGAAATTGAAAGAGGAAGCACTAGATCGCACTCTGTGGAGAACTTGCTTTGGAAGAGGCTACGGACCTGTCGTAAGACAGACTACAGAATGAATGAATATGGAGTTACAATGTTCTTCTGATGGGTTGCCAACTCCAGAAATAATCCTGTGAATTTGATGGCTTAAATGGGGTTTTGAGTAGGTACTGGTACTCGGGTCACAAGCACAACATGATTATGATTTTGGGTTGTGGGAAAAATGTGTATAGGACTGATGGCCTAAACAACTGGACAGAAATTTGTAAGATCTGACATTGTAGTAGACTTTAATTGAAAGCTGTTGGGCAGTTCTGATTTTTAGCCCTACTGATTCACAACAAAGTCTAGCTTGCGTTGGACATGAACAATCATTTCTGCGTATCGCACAAACATTACAAATTTGTTGTTGAAATTTGATATTGGAGACTCACTAATTTGTGTTTAATGATTTTCAGTTCTAATTAAGTCACATTAACTTCAGAGAATGCCGCTCGTAATTCCGTATACTACATTATGGAGTACACCCTCTCCAGTATTCTTTGTCTCTGAAACTACTGAATGGATCATAATGAAATTTGGAATTTGGCACCTATACCAGAAGCTGTTTGACGGATTTGAATCTGGTCCTTGTCAGTTCAATAAAACCACTAGGGATGTTTGTAGTGCATGTCTGCTGTGCTATTACATTGATGCAATATGTTACTTTATACTAGGAAATGGCAAAGATACTGTCACATCCAAGGGTCTATAGTTTCCTGCACATCCCAGTGCAGTCTGGAAGTGACGCAGTGCTTGGGGACATGAAGAGAGAATACAACAGAGCAGATTTTCAAAGAGTCGTCGATTTCTTGCGTGAAAGGTATTTTTTTTTTCCTTCCTCCATTCTGAAACCTCACATCTTCTACTTTCACCCATAAGATTTTACAGTGTGTAGAAATATTGTATATCACTTCATAAAAGCGTGAATAACTTCTGAACTACATAAAATGAACGGGGAAGGTTGTCCTTGTCCATGAAGGCATACAGGAGGAGTAGAGTTATAGCTCCACTCATTCTTAACCTCAGCAGTAGATGGAGGTGAGTGGTCAACTTCATGCCCTGGTTGCTTTTACACCAGGGGATGGTTCCCAGAGCTGGTTTGGACATCTTGGAGAAGAGAAAAATCTGTTGCCCCTACTGGGAATTGAACTCTGGATCACCCTGCTCATAGACTAGCCACTATATACTGACTACGCTGTCTTGGTTCCTTTTGAACTGTATAACACATTCTAAAGCAAGCACCAATATATAACATTAATACATGCATGGTGGCCATGTTGACTTTCTACTTAGAAGTTGGTTTGCCTGTAACTTGCAGTTTGGGGCCCCATTTAGAGTTTTGGGTGGGGTACCATTGTCCTGACTGGAGATTTGAAGGGAATGTCTCAGTACCTCAAATAAGACCACAATTACTTCCACATTCTTTCCAATTGATTATTCTTTAATCACCTATGACTTGACGCTACATAGTCTCGGCTACTGGTAGCACCGATAAACAAGTACATTGTGGCATTCCGAATTACACTCTGTTGTACTTTCAGACTGCTGTGGCTGGAAGAAAAGGGATAGGAGGCACCTAAGAAAGGTCTGTGAGGCAGTATTCATGGCCTGCTCTAAGCGTCCATAGCACAGTGCTTTAATGACACAAAAGAAATGCATTTTGCCCACTTAGTGTATTTGTGTGTTCCTTATGACTGTCACAATAACAAATTATTTTGCTAAACAGCATAAATTGGTAGGTTTCTGTGAGGTAGAACCATTTTGTAGTGTTTCAGTATGTTCCCAGCATTTTTCTGGACACTAGGAAAATCACAAGCAATCTCAGCAGGTGTTGGGTTAATGACGAATGTTACCGTTAGTCTTACGGAATGTGACACTAGTCTGGTAGACAGGTACAGATATTTTGGAGGAATGTGGAAATCACGTCAAAGAAGACCAAAATCATAAAACTATCCATTTTCCTGTTGGGTGAGTGCCAGCATATCCAAAATTGTCATCTAGCTTGTATGTTGGGCAGCGTTACCATTGTATCGGAATGTGTAACGTGTATCGTCTGTTTCAGAGTCCCTGGTATCACCATCGCTACAGATATAATTTGTGGGTTTCCTACAGAGACCGAAGAAGATTTTCAAGATACCATGAGTCTGTGTGAACACTACAAATTTCCCAGTTTATTCATCAATCAGTTCTACCCACGTCCAGGCACACCTGCAGCACGGATGCGAAGACTTTCAGCGCAGGAGGTAGTCACAGTCACGGCTATTATACGTCACATCATATTTGTCTCTTTCATGCATAATAGCTGTAGTGATATGTCAGTGATTAATAAGGCTTTTGTTAAGGGGTAGAGGGGTTATGTATAGTGTAATACATGAATGCATGTTTTAGGCAGTTGGTAAATATTTCAGTATTTATGCAATGCTTGTGTAGCTGTAGAGAAAAGTGAAACATAAATTTTATACCTATTGCACTTCTTACTTACAACTTTTTAAGTCAGTGACATTGCCACTGTAACACCATACATTAATTATCATATGTTATCTAAGCAACCTTACTCCTGTATTCAAAATCAGGACTGCTTACTGGTACTGCTAACAGAGAAATGTTAACATTTTGGATCAGCAAGTCATTTCCTTTTTCAAAAATGGTTGATTGTATGAAAAAGATCTGTATAAGACACGGCCTTACGTTATCTGACAAATATTGTGTGTCACTCGCTGGTGCTGTTGCACAGTGTGTGTGAATGATTGGTGCATATACTGATCGCTGTTTATTTCATATAGGTGAAGAAGAGGACAAAGAGGTTATCTGAGTTCTTCCAGTCTTACCAACCTTACAGTAATAAAATTGGAGAGGTGCAGGATGTGTTGGTGACTGAACTATCACATGATGGGAAACATTACGTTGGCCATAACAAATTTTATGAACAGGTAACTAAGTTAAGCACCATTTTATAAAGCTTAGTGGGAGCTGCGATAGCTCTGTCAGTATAGTGACTAGGCTATGGGTTGATGATAAAGGGTTTGATTCCCAACAGGGTCAAGAGATTTCTCTCTTATACAAACTGTCCAGACAGGCTCTGGGACCCATCAGCCTCCTATTCTGGGGGTAAAGCACATAGGACATTAATGTGCCACTCATGTCAATGCCAAGGTTGACCATGAGTGGAGCTTACCTCTGCTGCCCCTACTACACACAGGGACTTTAATTCAGGTTGTTTTGGAAATGCATTTTGCATCTGTCATACCCTGGTCCCAGCTCTACTGGGGGCCCAACAGACTAGAAATTTCTTCATGTCTTGTCCACATGAGGGTGGAGATAGAACCCATTTCTGAAATGTGATTTTGATATTAAAAACCATGATTGTGGACAAAGTCCTAGAGAACTGTCCAGAAATTGTGTCACATCTTTGTAAAATAACTTTAAACTTAATCCTGGACCACATTTGGAAGCTCCCCATTTTGAATTTTGCCCGGGAGATTATTCTGATCACAATATCACATGGTTTTGTTTAGTATGTTAAATGAATAGCGGGATAGTATTTTTATATATGCAATAACATTATTCGTCTGATGTACCGTAATCTTCACAGGTGGCACATTGTCATTCAATAAATACAGTCAGTAATATGAAAGCAGATACAGTAAAACCGCTATTTAATGAATTGCTGGGGGATTAGAATATATTTCACCTAATCGAGGTTTTCGTTAAATGGAGGTTACATTGTTTATATGGAGCTATTGTCGGGACATGAAAAAATCATCAATAAATCCGGGATTTCACTAAATGCGGGAACATTAAATTGGGGTTTTACTGTAAATGTGTTGTTACAAGTGATCCAGACCTGGATGTTGATGCACAGCGAATTGGATCTTAAAGAAAGACTATTTGAAGGTGTTGAATGGATTCAATGTCTGAGGATGGGGTCTGCTTAATGTGTGACCAAACAACTGCCCAGCTTGAGGAGCAAGTTGTGATAACATGCTGCCTGGTCAGGGCTATTTCAGACCATAGGGGGCTGTGATAGATGAGTATGGAGTAGTGGGGGAGTAATGAAAAAACTGGAGAAAAATCTTCTCTGGTGCCATTTTGTCCACTACAAATTTCACACAAAGTCACCTGGAATTGAACCTGAGGCCGTGCAGTGACAAGTCAGTGTCCAGTGTGTGGCGTGGTCAGAGGTGGATCATTGTACCATTAAGAAATATAATAAACCATTAATTCTAAAAGGTTCTGACGACGGTATGTAACACTGAGAACTAATAGGTTTCTGGACTTTGTACATCGTCCGGAAATCTAAAATCACGACGTTTCGGAAGCTGGAATTGCTTCCGTCCTCAGGTGAAAGGGGAGGGAGACACCTACTGTGTTGGGTCCCTTAGACAGAGCTAACCTCAATCGCTGGACAACCTAAGCCGGTTAAACCACAGCTATATGAGTACCTGAGACCTGGATATGTCAGACGAAGATAACAGATCAATAAGCAATAAAAATTGTCGTATATAAGAACAGATATGGAACCAAGACAGAATAGGAGGTAAACATTCTGTGCATCAAACCGAGTCCATGAAAAAACCCCTTACATAGTACATATTTTCTGCCCCTACACTACGTAAGGGGTTTTTTTCATGGACTCGGTTTGATGCACAGAATGTTTACTCCTATTCTGTCTTGGTTCCATATCTGTTCTTGTATACGACAATTTTTATTGCTTATTGATCTGTTATCTTCGTCTGACATATCCAGGTCTCAGCTACTCATATAGCTGTGGTTTAACTGGCTTAGGTTGTCCAGTGATTGAGGTTAGCTTTATCTAAGGGACCCAACACAGTAGGTGTCTCCCTCCCCTTTCACCTGAGGACGGAAGCAGATCCAGCTTCCGAAACGTCGTGATTTTAGATTTCTGGGCGATGGACAAAGTCCAGAAACCTATTATTCTCAATAACAAACCATGCTTATCAGTTATGGTCATTTACACAACCATAGTAGCAAAACTATCTTGTTAAATGCTTGACACTCATGATTTGCTATTTGTGCTAATGGCTACTCTCCGCCACTTTTCATGTTTCTGTCTGTATGTAACTTATGGGTACTGTTGTAGGTGCTGCTGCCCAAACATGCAGAATTGGTTGGCAAAATGGTAACTGTGAGGATTCTGTCTGCTGGCAAACACTGTATGAATGGCGAGCCACTTCCAAACAAACCACGCAGCCATCTCGTGCCCTTACCTTTCCCCTCTCTCAGGGTGGGGTGTCGGGATCTCACAAAATGCGTATCGGAAGTGCTTCGTTATCTTACCTTCTCGTTCCCTACACCGTACTGGTCCTGCTGCTGGCTGTGCTGACACACCTGGTGTGGTTAATATGGTGACTTTGCGCGATCGCTGTGTTGGCACGTCATGTACTGTATCCTGTATGGATTCAGAATTAAATTAAACAGTGGACGGTCAAAACTGATTTTGGATGTCATATTTGAGATTCTCACATTGACCGCCATGAAGATAACTGCCCGATGATGGAGTCAGCAAGTTTCTCTCAAACTTTGATATGTATCTACCAGACTACACGGCGTCACATCCCAAAGACGGTTATCTTCATGACTGTGGATACTTGAACGTTTACAGAAATGATTTTTTAAATGGAAAGTTGCATATGTAAACTAATTGAAACATATTCTTTCAATATGTGAAACAAAATGTGATTTAATGGTGTGTGGAATGAGGTAATGTATATGGTAAAGGCAATAATAATACATTATGGAATTTTAAGCATGAAACATTCTGACATTTCAAATTCCATACAGCATAACATTCCCAAAATCAGCATCTAAATAATGTTGCAAGACAATGCCTTACAAGGAAGAACCTTAACATTTGCTGTAAGTAGCTGTGGGCAAAACAACAAAGTACATTATTTTTGTTGGTATCTCACAATATAACTTGCTACTGTGACTTTTCTTTCACATTATTATGGTAGTAACATGACCAATCCCAGCCAGGTGTTTCATGGGGCCTGATGGCAACAGAGGAACCAGTAGTCTACTTTGCCTAAAAACTATTCGGCATTTTGTGATATTCTAACCTTCCATGCCGATCAATCCTGTGGTTCTTGCTCTTGTAATAACGTCTTCGAATCGCACTTGATGCACATTGATACGAAGTTACATTTGAACACCGCACCATGTCAAGAGACTGAACTTCTAGTGCACCAGGTGGCAGCACTGGACGTGTGGCACTTATCGGAAAAAATTATTACATTAGTCATATCAATGATGAAATGGCTAATATTGGGATTCAGATTCTTTTGCATTAAACAGTGTTTTATTCATACGTCAAAATGTTGAGAGATACAATCATATTTATTTGCCACAATGGCAGCTCCATCGATCATCGCTCAAACATATAATGAGTATTCATTCCAGCCGCCATTGGGTTGTATGTTTCATACTGCAGCTCTTATACGTGCATTGGCGCCACGAAATGAAACCTATGTTCAAATCGTTTCCTTTCGATAGTTGAGTGGTGAGCGAAGAACGGTGGAACCCTGGTCGAACGGAGCCGAGAGTCGGATGACATTGGTCTACTCGCTAATTCGTTCATCAGAACCGTACACTGAGGAATGACACGTCACTTGAAATCTGCGCTCTTCTGGGATATTACGCGGCGTCGTGTGGTAATTGTTTACCGACGTTTCGGGACGTCTCGTTTATAGCAATTTCAAAACCAAACGGATCGAAAAATAATGCCAACATGGTTATTGTCTAATGTATATAATGAGTTTCAATGTAGCCTTTGTATACTTGAATTTGAAATCCGTTTAATAGATTTGTATTGACTTAATTCCGGACGTCATGTATTTTTACGACTTATTCCACATTTTTCATCAATGAAGTGTGTAATTTAGTTGTGCAAGCCATTAGTAGTGTAGGCAATGGAATTATTGACGTATCTGCGTGTATGTGCGTGAATGATGTGAGACACGCATCGGAACGTGTGAATGCGGGTTAATAATGTGAAAATGCATATAGTCTTATTCCGACATTATCTCCTATTTAATACATGCTTATGTCAATAAATAGTCAATAAGTTTCGAACTGTATCATTTCATTATCAGGACTCTTTATGATTACACCAGCTCTCTCCTCTCTCTCTCTCTCTCTCTATATATATATATATATACTATATATATAGCTACATACCCCAACAGCTGGTGTAATGATAAAGAGTCCTGATGATGAACTGATACAGTTCGAAACATGTTGACTATTTTTGACATAAGCATGTATTAAATAGGAGATAATAAATTGTACATTTGTCGGAATAAGACTATATACAACAAAAATGTACGGTGAAAATAACATAAAATGTGAAAATACATCGCAGTTTCTGGTTGGTCTTTTGTCTGTGGTCACGGTCTTTCATAATTGTGTGTCTCGAAGCACTACTCTTTAGAAGTTGGGTACACAGTGCTGCCAACGTGTGGGGAACGGAATAATCCGTGTCTCAAGCGTACTTGGTCAGGGATAAGAACTGAGAACTGAATTAGTTAATTTGGGCCGTATTTATTAACATTCGGCTATATGGTTATTAAAAGTACGGAAATTACTAGTGTTATGTACTTTTTTTGACATTCCCCAAACTTGAAACCAAAGAAAATGGTCACTCCTTTTATCAAGAATGAACCACTTGGATCAACTCCATGCCATTATACCCAATTTATGGCTACTTTAATATTATCCTCCAAAATTATATCTTCCGCTCAGGTTTCCAGGTCAAAATTTTGTATGATGTATTTCTCATTTCTCACATGTATGTAAAGATTCGATGTGGTTAGTATATGGTCATACATTCTGCACACCTTGTAATGTGATGACAAACTGAAAAACTGGCTTAATACAATATCTTGCAGCACATATCAATGTAACTAGGTCATTGGTTCTGTTGCTATTTAATTTTTAAACATACTGGAATTCCTGAAAGCTCTTTATTCAAAATTAATGTTACATTACAATGCTGCTTTATATGTGTAGCAAACTACATTCACTTGTGACAACCATTACATTTGTCTATCAGTGGAAGTACTATACAGCATACACAGGAGAATAAGATGTACTTCAAAATATTACGTTCCTCAGAACACAGCTGGGTGCATTAGATAGAGCTAATCTGTCTCTGAACCATCAGCTCCATCCAACTACGCCCAAATGGGTTGGTTTCTGTTTTTGACTGACGACAGAAAGTCTCCTAAAAGCTGTCTGTAACCAGTTCCGAGACAATGGGCTATGTCCAATAATTTACCTTTGTCACTAACGTCTGTACTTAACAATGACACTATAATTTAGAGAATAAGTGGATGCTGATCATTCATACAATTATCATAACCTGAATCCTGGATTTAAGCAACAAAAATGGTGTATCACAATATTTTATAAAAATGCATTTTATTTCTGCAGCTCAAAATGTTTAGTGCTTTAAACTAGAGGTATCTCCCAACTTACATAAAATTCACATGTCGTGATCTCCTATAATTTTTTAAAGTGAAGACTAACAAATTTCACACTGTTGACGCCGTGCATCTTCGTCATATTAAATTAAGTTATAAACCAACCGATGCACACTAAAACCACTCTTTAAGTAGCTTTATTATAAAATTGTTAAAATTGTACCCCTACACGTGTTTCGATCCTAGGATCATCGTCAGGGGGGTTTATTGCTAAAAGCTACAGTCACTTCAGCACATGATTTAAAATATTCTATCTGCACTTTGAAACATAAGTTAAAATCTTGTCAAAAGATTCGCTAAAAGTTGTAAAATTATAAAAGCACTGTAGATGGTAGAATTGTGGAACTGCTGGCGTGTGGTATTAAAAGCATATGAAATGTTTTTGCGTGGAGCGGAGTGTACTACGTGTCGTGCGGTGAGGAGTACTCAAACAATTAATTGAATCAGTTATCTAAAACAAAAACATTAGGCCAAAAATGGCATTAATTTTTCAACAGAAACTACAGCCAGTGAAACTAAAGGAGTCAAAAATTTCTAATTGAGCAACCACTCTTGGAAATGCAATTATTGCCCAAGTTAGTGGAGACATCTGCACAACTATCTGAGCAAATTAAAAAAATAAACATAACTGACATTCAGTAGTACCACAAATTTTCAATGTCAAGTACATTGCTCCTTACATAAAGTAATTATTACATCTTCTTCCATACCAAACCAATGTGTAACTGCAATTTCTCAGACAGGTGTCCTCAAAATTGCACAGCAGTTGCATTCCCACGAGGTCTTATAACTCAAAGGCGTGTTAATTCTTTGACCTAACTGCCTTTCATTTTCTATAAAAAATATGCAAATTCAGTTAACTTTAATACCAAGTAGTTCTGCCATTTTATGAATCCTATTTTTCTTGTTTTAGACAAATAATGTAACCACATTTTAGTCTTCACTTAAAAAATAAATTTAATAAATTCTCATTAAATTAGTCCAAGTCATATTCATATTACAGTCGGGAAAGACCTGTACTTTATGCTATATTCAGACTTGTTACAAAATGCTGACCACTTGCCTGCAACAAACACAATTTTTTAATGCAAGTGACATAACTTTATCAACATTTATTTTAACAACAAAAAACAATACTTATCCATCCAATACAACTATATATTTAAAAGTCAGGAAATCAGCTACGTGTTTCGGCTTATGGTTAAGCCATCAGGATGTGTACAGAAATTAAAAAGATACAATTTTACAAGTATAATTATTAATATTCAAGCTGAGATCTCATACATATTATATCAGTTAATACTGTCTAATATCAAGATATAATTTAATCTTTTCATAAATATATTACATTGATGGCTTAAAGTAGCTGTATATATATAGAAAGGAAAATATCTTGAAAATGGCTGTAGACATGGGACTTTGTAGAATAAAATCTTAGTAGGCCCAACACCATGTGAAATATTTCGATAATAGCTGGACAAGTCAATATAGATTTTATAGTTGGGGAATCCTAGATGTATAAATCAGTTGTAACAGAAATCTATAACAAAGGAAATTAAAAGTTCTAATTTAAGAGATATATATATATATTAGTGTAGTAAAAATATACTTAATTAATTATAGTGGGAACTTAGAACATTTTTAACACAGAATTATGTGAATTAAATGTTGTGTCATGAACAGTCTCTTCTTCTACAGCACAGACACTTTTAGAATATGTAAGATTAGACATTCATAAATATATATGTAACTAGGATTCCAACATTAAACTTGTCATTTCATGTGTAAGTCTCCTTGCCTACTGTATTCATCTGGCTTGGGATTGGATGAGGGGAAGTTTAAACCCAGCCCTTGTTTCATGCCCTATTTGCATTTCTGAAAAAGTGGGCAGAAATAAAAAGTGATTATTCCCATCAGAAATAAAGAGTTAGCATAATAGAATGCAGCCAGCCAAACGGCGTTAAACAAAAATGAGAGAGCGAAAAATTAAGAAGTGGTGTAAACTGTCAAGAGGCGTTAAAGCAAATAGGCATAAAACAAGGGCTGGGTGTATTCAGGCACGTGTATTAGACCTCTCATTTTCTATCATTTAACTAAAGCAGGTGTTTGGAGATTTAGATATACTGTCATTTGTCAGAATAAATCGGCTCAAATGGATTGGTCATGTTAACAGAATGGAGAATAAAAGAACAGTAAGTCAAGTATTTAATAATAATCCCCAAGGAAGTCGACCAAGAAACAGATGGTGGAATTGTGTACAAACAGACATTAAGAAGTGTAAAATTAACAACTGGAAAGAAAGGTCAAAAAACAGAGCTGACTGGGAAACGGCCATTAAGGAGGCGAAGGTCCGCATTGGACTGTAGTACCACCGAAGAAGAAGAAGATTTTCTATCATTTGTTTTAATGTCTGAATAGGATTCATTAATACTTTAACAGGATATAAGACACAGAAGGGTAGGGAAGAATATAGTGACTGTTGTAACAGAAAGGAAAGAAATGGGATAGCTTGGTTCAAATGAGGAGTTTTGAAATTAAGAGGAATTATAACAAGAACCGATAAAGGAAAAATGAAAGTTTTTCCCTGTCCACGCTATGAAGACATACAGGGGAAGTACAGGTATAGCTCCACTCATTCTTAACCTTGACACTATATGGAAGTGACTGGTTAACTTCACACCCTGGTCACTGTACTCCCCACAAAAGAACCCTGTTACCACTGAACAGGAGGATGGGTGGGCCCCAAAGCCAGTCTGGACATTTTGGAGAAAGAGGTAAATCTTTCATTGCTACTGAGATTCAAATCCTGGACAGTCCAGCCACTGGCCTAGTCACTATACCGACAACGCTACTTCGGCTCAAAGTGAGTCGTCCTTCATGTTTAGGTAATGGATATGTTAAACACATATTGGTGAGTTGCCCAGGAAAATGGAAGTGGGGAATGCAGTTTTGGTATGTATATGGCTGGATATGAATGAGAAATTAGCATACATAAAACAGTAAATTGTACAAATAAAACACAACTAAGAAATTTACGAAGACATTTCGACAAAGTAAGGGGTAAATGGTAAAGGAAAAGAAACATGAACATAAAAGTGTACGATATGGAGGGGACTATGCCCATGACAATGGCGTGTTAAATGGTCAGCTGTCCCATAAACCATAAATTAAGTACTGAACTCAATAAATAACCATCAACTTCTACTTTGCTGTGAACTAATGAACACAACAGTGTAAGTATTGTGGTAAGTACATAGACATCATGTGCATAAAGTAGGTAATCTCAAATAGAAATAAAAGGCAAGTTAACATTAGAAAGAGAAAAAAAAAAAAAAAAAAAAAAACATAACTCAAACATCAGTACACTATAAATTTCACACTGTTGCCACCGTGCATCTTCGTCATATTAAATTAAGTTACAGACCAACTGATGCACACTAAAACCACTTTTTATGTAGCTTTATTATTAAAATTGTTAAAATTGTACCCCTACACGTGTTTCGATCCTAGGATCATCGTCAGGGGGTTTTTTGTTAAAAGCTACAGTCACTTCAAACACATGATTTTAAATATTCTATCGGCACTTTAAAACTTATATATTATAAGTTAAAATCTTGTAAAAAAAGACTCGTTAAAAGTTGTAAAATTGTAAAAGTACTGTAGATAGTAGATTGCGGAAGTGCTGGCGTGTGGGATCGTGGTATTAAAGGCATGTGATATGTTTTTGTGGGGAGCGAAGTGTACTGCTTGTTGTACTGTGAAGAGTACTATGGTGTAGGGGTACAATTTTAACAATTTTAATAATAAAGCTACATAAAAAGTGGTTTTAGTGTGCATCAGTTGGTCTGTAACTTAATTTAATCAGTACACTAATTTCACCAGAATTCAAGTAAACAAATAGGAACAAAGTTGAATTGTAATTTGTTTGTAGTGACTAGTCTACTAATAAACTTAACATCAATATGTATAAAGTAACAAAACAAAAGGAATTAACTGAAGACTTCATTGACATTACTGTATTCATTCTGAAACACAAATGGAGGAGGAAAAGGTAAAGGTGTCCCTGTCCGTGAAGGCATATCGAGGGAGCAGAAGTATAGACCCAGTCATTCTTAACCTCGGCACTAGATGGAGGTGAGTGGTTAACTTGACGCCCTGGTCACTGTACTCCCCACAAAAGAACCCTGTTACCCACTGAACAGGATGGGTGGGCCCCAAAGCCAGTCTGGACATTTTGGAAAAAGAGGTAAATCTTTCATTGCTACTGAGATTCAAACCCACCAGCCTTACCTTGGTAAAGAACCCCAGTAACCACTGAATAAGAGGCTGGGTGAGCCCCAGAGCCTGTTTGGACGTTTCGGAGAAGAGAAAAATCTCTTGCCCTACTGGGATTCGAACCCCAGACCGTCAAGCCCATAACCTAGTTACTATACTGACTACGATAATCTGGCTCCTAAGGAGAGAAGGTAAACACAATAATCATGGTGAGAAATAAAAAGTGCATAATTTCAATTGCATGCTTCAAGCAATGTTTTTGTGTCACCAGAGTTAATGAATAATCAAGAGTTGGACTCAGTATTGTTTGAGGCATGCTAAAGCATCTACTGCAGAACTTGTAATAAAATTACATTTAAGCTGTTGTATCTGGTAGAGGCAACAGAACTGTGGTACAGCTCCTACTGCATCAACATTTGGAAAATGTCGAACAAAGTACAACCAAATGAAGTCATTATAACAAGTCCTCTACAGCAGCGGTATTCAACCTTTTTTGTTCGAGTACCCCCAGATATAATTTCTCTTCAACTTTGTACACCCAAAGTTGTTGGTGCATAATTCAAGTTATACATAGTCTAAAATCTACATCTAAAATGAGTTAAATAAATTACATCCAAAATAATGTATTAAATAATAAGTTTTAATTGAGAAAAAGGAGAGTCAAGCTATTAAATAACAAATCTATTATTGCCTATCATATAAAAATTAATAAAGGAACAAAGGTATTTTAGCAAAGCAAAATTATATGCACTATGTGGAATAAAATGAAACTAGCCGCCCAGGTAAGAATTGCATAAAGGAGAGAGAGAGAGAGAGAGAGAGAGAGAGAGAGAGAGAGAGAAGAAGGCGCTCCCAAATCGCATGTCCTTACATCCGGGTCTCTTGTGGCTAACCCTAAATCTGGCCCTGATTATTCAGTGTTTATCATGAAATAATATATTTATTTTTTTTTAATTTTACGTACCCCCTAAGATGTCTTCGCGTACCCCCGGGGGTACGCGTACCCCAGGTTGAATACCACTGCTGTACATGATAGGGCTTATGGCACTCAAGGCCAACTGTGGTATTCCTCTCCAGCACCCACTTGCCTTTGTCAACCAGCCCAAAGTGCTTTTCACTAGTGAACATTATCACACTGCTATCATTATGAGCATCTGTGTGACTAGAATGGCTTGATGGCTGGACGGGAATATAGGGAAGTATACAAGTGTTTACCTCAAAAATACTAAAATAAATATTTGAGAGTGCTGTTAAATAAATGATCATCTAAAAGAACAATTTAGAGTTCCTAAATAATATTACAGGAGGTGAAAACTTAGAAATGTATGTAGTAATTAAAGACAGAAACAGAACACATACTATTCCAAGAGAACACACACTGAAATATGCTATCATCACCTTCTGGTTGTCCTAGTAAAAAAAAACTTGCACCAACTCCTTTACCTTATCTAGATTACCGCTGTTTTTGTGATAGTCATTATAAGTCACTGCCATTCACTATGGTCACTGTGCAAGTTGCAAGTGACTTCATATACGTAATTTAGTACAGCGTGACTAATTCGTTATCTCATTACCTTGAACAAATGCTTTATATTAGCAGGAGAAACACCAGAGCTGTATGAAACATGGTTGTATCAGAATATAAATATTACAAAATGTTAACAATCAAAGCAGAAACAACTATGGCATACAAAGTCTCCATATAAGGTTGGCACTTCAGCCCAACAATAATTAAATCACCAACTGCTATTAGTAACGCTAAATCATTGTACATATATATTCTGTTACACATACATATAAACAAATAACAAACTGAATCACATTCAGTTTGGTCAGCTTCAGGTAAATACTGTTAAATTCATGGTGTAAACAATTTGGTGTCGACCTCGGTGGACTAGTGGTTAGCGTAGTAGTTCGCGGGTTCGATCCCGACCGAGGTCGATGGATTTTTAAGGATGATAAAAATCCGGAGCACCACTTCCTTCGGAGGGGAAGTAAAGATGTCGGTTCCATGTCGTAGATTTACGGCATGTAAAAGAACCTTACGGGCATGAATAAAAATGTTGCGTAAGCCAAATTGCCTCCATTTCTCACTCAAGTCTCCTGACTGCCTGCCAGATGCTCTGGCGGGCACATCAGGATCGATAGAACACTAGCGCGGCCACTGACCAGTCACCAACTGCCACGAATGTGCACGACTTAGTAACCTCGAAAAGAGGAGGCCCGGCCCATATAGGCTGTTGAGCCATGGTTATTATTATAAACAATTTGATGATCAGCAGTGCATATGGATATGCTCTTAATGCACACTGAGTTATGCTGGAACATTACATCAACATGGCACACCTGATAATTAACAGCATAAATGAAAATCATAACGTCTAATAAACCACATATTTGATTCAGATCAGGGTCTTCTGAAATGTGAAACCATGTGGTTCAGGAACTGTGCTATTCTGAAGATAGAGACAGCCCAGTTCCTCCAAAACGTTTGTACCTCTCTACCAAACTACATGGCGTCGCATCCCATAAGGCCATAATCAGCATACTTTCTGACATAAAAACCTCATACCTTGCATGCATTTTTTCTTTCTCTATTTATGCCAGATTTTAAAATACATTATAAATATAAAAAAAATATTTCTTCCATGAACTGCCCTACATGAAATATATGGAACAAGTTTTATAAATCCACCGTCCATCAAAATACTGTAGAATCTTGATATTTCGAAGTTAATGAGACCACGGTTGCCTTGAGTTACCAGAAAGCTTGGACTGCACGGATAATCACAATTTTCTCTTGCTTTTAGCATTGTTAGGGTCTGTTAAAATACATACTTAAATCACACAATACACAAAATAAACAAAGAAAATGGCTAAAAGGAAGTACAGTAATACCTGAAAGGCATGCGCACGCAGAGATAAGCAATTTCACCTTTAAAGTAGGGAGATTTGAATCCCAAAGTAGCTGCCGACAGCTGGGGTTCTTTTCGCTTTAAACACCCGTTTTCACACCTGCAGATTTTATCTGTAGTATTTCATACATTTTTAAAGATAAAAAATTAAAATGAAATGTACACACTTAAGAATGAATCCATCTACCCGTTATGCAAGTTTCAAGAATATCCACCTATTTTTATGCATCTTAGTTGGTCATTTTTTATTTTGTTTATTTTCCACTTTACGCATTATTTTCTAGATTTATTCTTTTCAAATAGCTCCTGCTATAAAATTTGGAGCTGACTGTACATGTCTTCTTATTTCCTCATACGTTGTTTAGGTTTCAGTCTTATAATGATATTTAGGTTTCGTGGTAGTGAGCCGTTGGCTCTGAGTTGAATTGCTGCGGATACTTCTAATCTCAAACACCCCCCCATCCCCTTTTAACCTCGAGCCCAAGAGGTGTTTGTCTGGTGAGGGTGGGGGTAGAAGAAAGGAGAGTGGGCAGTTGGAGTGTGTGACACTGAGACAGGAGGTTCTGCTTGGACAAGGAGGGCGCAGACAAGTGTGTGAAATATTTTTTTACGTACTGTGTGTATTGAAAACGTCTGGAAAAGGAGAGGAAAGACAAAGTGTATGGACTATTTGGTATGTACTGTGTATTGAGAATGGACGTTCTGCGCGGGATACAAACAATAGAGCACCTTGCTCTGGATGTCAGTGAATAACTTGAAGTGGGGTTATGAGCCTCGTACAGTTGCGATGTTCGTTAAACTGTAACTGTTTGGGTGAAATACTGGACATGTTAAGTTTCTCTTACTTGTAATGATTCTTGTTTGTGTTATTATGTTACCAGTGTACCCATGGGAAAGCTGATTTATGTTAAAAATAGAATTTATTGTTTATGTTCCATAATTGTATATATATTATTCTCCTCTGGACCCTACTGGCTCATAGTGCTGGCTTATATGGGTTCTGAGGCCAGTGATTTTGTATGAATCAGTGGGAGAAGTAATGAAGACATACAGACATTCATTGCTCTGGTGAGTGCAATATGGGACCAAAGGCAAATGTCCATTCTGCTCTAAGGATTTCTTAGTGACTTTTCTGAATTTTAGGTTTATGCGTACGTCTAACTTCAACTCAACAGTTCAGTCCGTTCGCTGTCACAGCAAAAACACGCGAGAGGCCAGGCAGGGCAGACGCTTCAATCACGATCAGAGAGTCAGACACCGACTATGCAGTGTAAAAGAATTCGCTGCTGTGTGTGTTCTGCCAAAAACAAAGAAACAAGACGACATTCAAGTGTCGAGAATGCAACATAGGGTTGTGTGCTACTCCATGTTTCGAGGTATATCACACCAAACTGCATTTCTGAGGACCAACTGACACTAAAGTGGAAAGGTAGAACACACAACTGTACGTAAATATTACCATTGCAATTACTAAACTAATATTTTTAGTAGCGTTTTCTTGATGGAGTAATGGGTATGAAGGGGGTGTGGATTTTACAGTAAGGGCTTTACAAAGGAACACAGACTTGTTGGAAGGTCCTTTACGTGTGTGTATTTGCTTTACATCACCAATATGAGGAAAAAAAGAACCACTGCCTGAAGACAACGGTAAACAATTCGTAACTGCTAGAAAAATCTTAAGGCTGTTAGTAAGAAAAATTAAACCTCACTAGTCATAATTTTAACTACAATTAAATTTCACACAATATTTTATGCCTATACAAGCCTTTTAGACGAGTACTGTGAAAAAGAGACGTGTAATTATAGAAGCAGAGAATTTTAAAAATGACATGGCGTTGCGGAACAATGTTTTCCCGTTCGGCCGTTGAATTTAAATTCCTAGGTCAGTGTTTTCCCCTTTGGCCATAAATGGTTAATTGAATTCTGTACCCAACACAGGAACAACCTTGACTACAGTGTATGGGCTCAGACAAAATGGAACCTTGAAAAATTGGGACTCTGAGAATTGAGACTTCACTGTATTTAAAGTACAGTACTCCAAAAACATCAACATGTTTCTGTAGAACTACATGGTCTCACATCTGAGGGACACAAATATTGATTGCAGAGAACAGTCATGTAAATTAACACTTTCTTCTTGATAGGAATAATACAAAATACATTTTTCTTTGTGTATGTGCATGTAGGGGTGGCAGGTGGGAGAACATTAAAATATATTGAAGCTAATGTAATGTAAATCAAAACTACATAAATTTTGAGATTCGTACATCTATAAAACAACAAAACATACTTTATAGCGGTAACCTTCCTGTGTTACTGGTAACCATTTTAAAAGCAGTTTCCGTTAAAAATAAATTACAAAAGGCACTTACACTCCTTAACAACGACATTTTACTGTTGAATTTCTAATAAACAAAATAATAATAAACCACCTAAATACAATCACATACATTAACAACACCCTTCACACACCCTACATGTTTTGGCACGGTTTGCCATCTTTGGGGTCTGTGATTAAGTAGGAGCTACCGAACGTTTTACAGTGTACCACATAACTCATGGTATATGTGCAAATGTTTAAAATGCACCCTTCAAATTTATTGCCAATTACTGAGAATAACAGCATTAAAAGAAACCTAAGGTGGTGCACACACTGAATAAACCAGTTCCAAGCAATTGGTTTAGTTGCATGAAACTTGTGCTCTGATTCCTGATATGAAAAAGGCAATATGCACATACCATGTTTCAAGCAAGTACAAATATGTAACTGTACTTTCACACTGCATGGACTTAACTGCGTGAAACCAGTTTCTTCAGTGTGTGCACTGCACAGATGTTATCCATTTCCTTGTGAAGCACTGCATGCACTGTGCCGCATAACCAAATATAAGAAAAATATCAGTTTGGAAACATTACTGTCCACGTAATGGAGGGTCCTGTGTGTTAACCCCGGTTCACACTGGAGGATGGAACTATGTTTATCCAAAGACGCAAATAACTTATTCACATACCTAAGAGGACAACAGATTTTTTTGTGCCGATGGCAACGTATCTTGTAGAATGATGTTGGTCTGGTGCAGATGTATTCAAGTCTCTTCTGTTGGTTCAGTTCCAAAATAACGGTCCCCAAAGTTACCAATACCAGGAAGAACATGGAACTTTTCATTTATTTCTGGATCTAATGCAGTTGTTACAATTCGAACTCCAGGGAAAGCGTATGCTATAGAATGTACCCCTGGAGGAAAAATACAAATATTCTCTAAGTATCTGAGGTTATTACAGTGGATAGTATCAGACTGTGGTCTCTGGATGTGATGCTGTATGTTTTGGTCGATTGGTTCCAACGTTTCAGAGGAACCTGCTGCCTCCATCTTCAGGATAGGAGATGGAGAGAGCAGTTCCACTGAAATCATGGTACCTATCTACCAAACGTATGGCATCACATCGCAGAAGACAATAACTTGGTAAATGATAAAGCCCTGGCACAGGTAAGTTGTCCCTGTGCTTAATTAAGCACCACACCATGAAGGCACATCCAAGTAGAGGTATAGCTCCATGCATTCTGTCAGCATTACATGGAGATAAATTGTCAGCTTCACACCTCAGCCACTTTGCCACAAATGAATAGTAAGAGGCCGGTGGGCCCCAGAGCCAGTCTGGATACTATGGAGAAGGGAAGGCTCTCTTGCCTCTGCCAGGCGTTGAACCACAATTCCTTGGTCGCCAAGTCCCCAGCCTTTTCCCTATGCCTACTGAGCAGGGAGTCCGTGGTCAGTGAATAAAACGATGGGAAAGTATCACTAACAAGCACAAATTATACAAAATCTCTATGGCATTAGAGCTCACATTTGCAATGTTATGT
Source organism: Reticulitermes speratus (assembly GCA_021186555.1). Classification (NCBI taxonomy): domain Eukaryota; kingdom Metazoa; phylum Arthropoda; class Insecta; order Blattodea; family Rhinotermitidae; genus Reticulitermes; species Reticulitermes speratus. The sequence goes on along the minus strand of JAJKFL010000009.1, from coordinate 41,844,305 downwards.
GCTCCCAACAGGGATGCTCCAGAATGTAATGTCATTTCACCATCCGTACTATGTTAAGACACACTGCTTAGTTCAACTTTAAGGTATTCTCATGATAATGGCAATGGCATGGTCGTGACTGAAAGTTCGGACACTGTCCGCATCCCAGGCTAAATAAAAACCTACAATATTTCAGAGGTTTGACCTGCCTCTGTCTTCAAGCAGAAAGAGAAAAGGGGAGAGCCAGCTCTGATGGGCCCATTTGACAGACCTACCCTCAGTCCAGGAACTGACATCGTACTTACCTATTTCAGCCATAAGAAGTGACACAATCAAAATGTTTTCTTCTGGTACATCATGATCCAGCAACACTCGGATTGCCATCATGGCTGCTGCTCCCGTTGCTACGGTAGCGTCCATCAAGATCACTTTGTAGTCCTTAATGTCTTTAGGAAGCCTCAAGTAATACAACTGCAAAGGGCAAACACAAGTGCTGAATAGTGAGATACCACAAACCAATTACTTAACTAACTCCATGGAGTAAAATCTCCTTCAGAACATAACAGGTTCATCAGTTAGTCAAGAAATTACCCACATTTTATGGAACCCAAAGTTCATTCCCATGTTTGCAACAGCCCACAACTTGTCCGTCTTGACCTAGTGTAATCCAGTCCATGCCCTGTCATCGTATTTCTTTAAAATCTCGTTTAATATTAACCTCCCATCTATGTGTAGGCTTTCCAACTGATCTCTTTCCTTCAATTTCCCCACCAAAACCCTGTATGCATTTCTCTTCTCATCCACATGTGCCACATGCCCTGCCTCTCTCATTATCCGTGACTTGATCACTGAACATTTGGTATAGAGATAACCCCCCCCCCGAAGCTCCTCACTTTGCAGTTTTCTCCATTCTCGTGCCACTTCCTCCCTCTTATGCCCAAATATCTTCCTCAGCACCATACTCTTGGACATCCTTAACCTGTGTTCTTCCCTCAATGTGTGCGACCAAGTTCCACACTTCACTGAGCAGCTCTGAACTATTCAAAAAAGGAAATTTTGACCAGGAAAAATATTGGTTTCCTTAACATGCTGAGTTTAACACGACTGACTGTTATCATTTCTGTCCCACACAACTGTGATTTTTGATAGTCCTGGTTTCAGGCTCAGTGACAAATGTCAATTCTGTAGTGCGTGCATAACCACATTCAGTGACGAATGTTTCTGTTCCAACAAGACATCGCAAACACACTCCATTAAACATTGTATGCAAGCACTGACGTGAAAACATACTGCAACATGGTATGGTGGACACTGGTGATTATGATGGTGCATGTCAAAGGTGTGTGGGAAACACTGGTGACCTCTGTAGCATTCCACATACGATATTACAAGACTGGCTTCATAGGATGGAGGATGAACATGTTGCATAAGATGCTCGTCTTCTGGGATGTAACGCTGTGGCATTGGGTGAGTAGCTACTGACCGCCTGACCAGGAACAGGAAGAAACTACTGTCCCAACAACAGAGCATAACATCCAGAACTGAATCTTCAGCAACACTGCTATAAAAACCTTTAATCTCATGTTTCACATAAACCCAGATGAGAAGGAATGTGAAGAAACCCTCAATGAGATGGAGGATCAACTCTTACATGAATGGAACAGACCAAAAGTTGCAACCTATGAAGAAAATGCAAGAATAGAACAAGACGCTGAAGGAGGTGGAGACGGTGGAAGAAGAAACTTACTTCTGGTTCTCCTGTGGAAAAGTTTGTCTGGATAAGGATCTTGCCAATACGAATGTCCTTACACACATCACATACAGCTTGTTCCATGGTCTCTCCCGCTCTTAAGATGGATACGCCACAGATCTTGTTGCTTGCGGATTGCTTCCCGTGGTACAGTACACCTTGCGGTGTCTCCACTACCTGCTCCTGTAAGAACAGCGGTTGGCTGTTAATCATATGTACAGTGGCACAAGGTGTCTCTTGCCCACATTACAACTGACGCAAATTCCCCCGGCTTACTTCTATAATCTTGTGTGCCTTAATCATAAAATGTTCCAAGTAGAAAAAAAACACAAAGTTGTCATTGTGCTTTCTTAAGCACCATGCCTTTAACGGCATATGGGGAGTGGAGGTATAGATCCAAGCACGCTTAACCCCCGCACTAGATGGAGACACTTGACCTATGGGTTTACCCACCTATAACCGGCCGACTCTCTCCTACTCAGTCAATAGAGCAAACTCTTGGTTTCAGGGAATATAAGTGGTCCAAGTGATAAAATTTGCTAATTGAAATCGAATACATATTCTTTACTATTATTATTTGTTTAAGTACAACAGAGTCTTGTTTGATCTTTATGAACACGGCACTGAACCGCCCGTGTCTGAAGCTAGGACGCTACTCTCGGTTTGGGCACGCACTCTCTAGCACCCTGGTTCGAAATTCATCCCCCCTTGGATTTTCCTACTTCTTCCCATTGGCTGACTCTGCCCTAATTCTGTAACCTAAAAATCTGCCTGTGTGGACCCTGTCGCATCCCTAACGAACCAACTGGATTTTTCTGTAGTCAACACCCACATGTTGAAATATGAGGGTCAAAATCTGTCAGAGTCTCGAATTTCTAAGACTCTGAAGTTTGCTGAAATCCCATTAATTTTGACAGTGACAAAATGCAACATGTACTGGCCCCCCTTCGCTTTGCCCTGCCTGTCCACTGTCCACACTTCTGGCGTCCAGATGTTACTATTGACCTACCATGTCCTGTTTTAACAAAAGCCCCCAAACCAAACTAACTACTCACGCTTGCAATCAAAGATAAATTTTAAATATCAAAATTAATAAATGCAACGATTACACACCTCAGAAATTGATTCTATGCCCTTTCATAGTATCTGAGGCCAGGAAGATCAACAGAGACCATATATGGAAGCACCTAGACCAGGGGTGTTGGGGTCTTAAACTGAAATCATATGTGGGTGCAAGAAATAATTCTGAAATTAAGGAGGGCTACATGTCATTTAAGCAATAAATAAGTTAAACATTTTATATAAAATAACACTCCAATCAGAACATACTTTTAATAAAAAAAGCTGGAATACTGTATATTATAATTACTGACTTTATGGAACTTTACTTCACTGCATATCTCTGCTGATGTATGTTGTATGTTACCATGCAGGGATAGCAAACATCTTTCAGCCTTTATGGACCATGACGAAAAAAAATGTTTAATCCTTTATATTTGGAATCTTCTTTGATGCTCTGCCAGGCCACAGTCTACAGGTAGAATACAACCATTTGGAGGGCCACACAAAACAAAGTTGGGGGCCTCTGTGGCCTGCGTATTTGAGATTCCCGCACTAAACATACAAACAACATCATCATTCCTGTAGTAATTCCTCTGAATGAAGTGTAACTCACCTTGAAAGGAAAAAGTGATAAGGTATACTCAATAACTAAACGGATGAGCCGTTTTGAGTAGAATATGAATTCGTCCCTTGGAGTATCTTTGCTACGAATGAAGGTATGAAGACCTTTAATCTGTGGTGTTGATGGCAGCAAATGGATGGAGTCTGGTAAGGGTTGTCCAATGTATGAGTGTGCCAGCTTCTCGCGCAATTTGAAACCTCTCTAGCACACACACAAACATCACATATTAAAAACCAATTCATACAAAACATATTTAATTCAAAAGCATAAAAATTACTCATTCCTTTGGGAGGAGGAAACAAAGAGACGTCAAACTCACATACCTTTCTTTCACTTACAGTTTCATTAATAATTCGAATAATAAATCTTAAAGAAATACAATGTGAGGCTGTGCAATTGATGTTCAGTCCAATTCAAATTCATTATCTTTTATTCGTCAGAAATCTTCATGAAACAAATCCTTACAAAGATTAAAATTACCAAACTTGTATAACTCCCCTGTGAATTAATCAGCTACTTCCTTGGGACAGCCACACTACCACCAAACTCACCAACTGCAGCTGTGTGTGTACATGATGAACAATCAACTCAATTGCCACTTCATTTTCACCGCCCCGAGGAACAATGATGTCAGCATGCACCATAGACGGAGCAATATAGTGGTAAAACGCAGGCTTCACAAGGTTACAGTACTGTTTCAAAACTCCTTCTAGGTCACGACCCCGCTGACAAATATCACGCTTCAACCTCCGAGCTAATCGAATATCAGCATCTGTATCTACAAATATTTTCATGTCCAGCATCTGTAAATGAATATCACAGTTCAGTTAATTCTTGACGAGTCTGCAGATAAAATCTTATTTAACCCACTGTCAAGTAACATCATTTCCAAGCGACGGTCAACGCTGTATGAACAGTCATATAATGTCTCCAACACATTTTGATGTTTGTGTGCTAGTATTTTATCTTGTCAGTAACAAACGGCGGCCTCGTGCTCTTCCACAGTCTTTCAATAATGCATTTTGTTCATCAATATACAGCAAAGATATAAAACTAACATGACACTGCAATAGACGGGACTTGCTGCCATTTAAATGTAACTCCAAGGGCGTGAAGGGTGCCATTTATGACAGTGCATTTCCTTTATCACTGTCATGAGCAGCACAGCTATCACAGGATGTCCTAGCAGATGCAAGAGTCGTACACAATAAAGCTGTCATGCTCGGTGCAGTGTTAAAAGATAGATCCTCTACATTGTACAGGATTAAGAAGTCAATATGAAGATCTATAGACTCACCTTCACAATTTCTGAATGATAAAATGCCAGTATTCCTTCAAATATGATGACATTAGCACCATACATGGTTTTCTGCAACACACAGGAAACTTTGTTTATTCAGCAGTAGTAATGAAGACAGATTTTAACACTGTCCACTTTCTAAGTAAGTACAATTATTATTATGCGGAGGTCTGCAGAACTCTTTTAGGTTAGAAAGCAGTCCTCGTACTTGAAAGGGTTGCTAATTACGGTTCACAGTGCATAGAATTCTTACCGTCCTGCTTTCACGGGAGTGGGTCACAAAATTATAGACAGGAACCTCAACCTTCCTGCCTTCTTTCAGCCTCTGAATTGTGATAGCCAAAAGTTCAAAATCAAAGGCATCTGGATGATCAAAGTTGTATTCATTTTTAGCAGCTAGATCGTGCTGCTTCTCATTGAGCACCTGCAACACAGAAACAAGTCAGGAAATGTATGGACAGTGTTTGTGGGTCGCGATAGCTCAGTCGGTACAGCGACTCGCTACGGGCCGGACGGTCCGAGGATTGAATCCCGGTAGAGGCCAGATTTTCAGCACCCATCCAGACCGACTCTGGGGCCCACCCAGCCTCCTGTAGAACGGATACCGGGACGTGGTGACCACCCACACCCATCTAGCGCCAAGGTTAAAGAAAGAGTAGAGCTATACCTCTACTCTCCCTCTGGATTTTCATGGCCTGTTCTAGGGTGAACTTTACCTTTATATGGACAGTGTTTGCTGTCACCGCCTCGGCGTAGACTATGTGACAATAACTTCTGTTTAATTACGTAAAAGCCATGTGACTTATGGACTAAGTGTACTGGGCATAGAAGTGAATTCATGTACATTCCACAGACCCTTCTTTAGGCTAAGCTGAAGGATGTGAAACATGTCATATTACGAACACAAATTCTATTCCTTTGTTTCTTGTAAACTCGGATTTATGGAATGTGAATAAATGATGATGATGACGATGACAAAGTTATTTCACATATAAACTGAAGTAATTACTTGACAGGTCTCTGGGCCAAGATTTGAACCAAGGGCCTTTGGGAATAGAAAGGGGAAGCACAACCTCATCAGCCATATATGGGAAAGTTCTTCTTGAAACTGTGGACTTCACCCATGTGAAACAGGATTGTCCATGACTACGGTATGATGTTTAGGATACACATAATAAAATGAAGAAAATGAAAATTATATCACACGAGATTTGTCATTGCCATAGTAGTGACCATGACGAGGACCGTCTTCCAGGGTGCGACAACGTGCAGATTGGTAGGTAAGCAGGTACAATCATTCAGGATAGAAGATTGAAACTGAAGTTGAACAATTTATACCAACAAATGCACAGACATATAATGTCAATAGTTTCTTTTATTAATAGCTTTCCCCAATACGTATTTCGGCGTGCTTACATCGCCATCTTCAGGGGGTCGTTGAAGTTTTTTAACATAGACCAATATTCATAAAATACATCGTAACAGCCATAGTTATGTATAATAATGTTACAATGTTAATCAGTGCCACTATATATAAAATTGTACAATGTAAGCAAGCCGAAATATGTATTGGGGAAAGGTATTAATAAAAGAAACTAATGACATTATATGTCTGTGTGCATTTGTTGGTATAAATTGTTCAATTAAGCTAAAATGCACGGTGAATGCAACGTAAAATTCAGTGAAGCTGAAGGTTTCTCCAATATGTTTGTACACATCTACAAAACAAGAAGATGTAATCCTCAAACTGGTTTGTCTTTTATAAATTTACAATGCTATACAGTGTGATATTAAACTGAAGTTACCTTATAAAATGAATCCATGCTGAGCAAAGTCACCCATGGCACATCAAGTGATTCAATAATTTTAGTAGCAACAGTTGTTTTGCCTGATGCACTTCCACCACATATGCCTGCAACGAATAAAGATTACAGGCAATGTTTATTAACCCCCTGTAGCCTGAGGATCTGTAGTTCCTACCCCACAGTAAACATGCCATGACTTCACTACAAAGACCAAACAATATTTAGCGAAATAATCAAGTGCCTATTGTGATAAATACACATACAATGGGATGAAGAGTTTTAAATCTTACAACAGATCACATTTATAGTTGCCACATGCTTCAAACAGTTAAAGGAATAGATACTGTCATTACGTACCGATCACGAATGGCTCCACTTGCTGTCCTGCAGAGTTATACCACGGAGGACGTCCAGCTGTGTATATAGTTCTTGTGTGACTACGAAGGATAGATTCTGTTGATGTTTTCTTGGAAGACTGTGACATGGATGCAGTTCGTTGGCGCTTTGATCTCGGAGATTTTTGTGAACCTGTAGATGGAGGTCTAGGAGACAGTGGTGGAGGAGGAGAATTCGGGGTTGGATAGTAATCATTGTCTTTCTCTTCTTCTTCTTCTTCCTCTTCTTCTTGTTCACCTTCGTCTTGGAGGAAAACTTGATCATTACTTTCTACTTCACAACCATCACTGAAACAAAAGAGATATACCATGAAATCTTTAATCATATGTACTAATACACAGAAAGGAGTTTAACTTCAAACACTGTACCATATAAACTTACAACGTAATTTTCATAAATAAGACAATAGTTGCTCTGACACATACATACAAGATACTATTTTGCAGTAAATAAATTTGTCACTACAGCATGTGCTTTATCTAACAAGCATAAGTTTTACGTTACGCAAGTAACAAGTTTATTCTTCTGTACCAAAATTATGTCAAGTGCACTGTCAATAAATAACCAACGCACGAAGGCTATCTACAAAACTTGTTCACCTTTATGTGTGTCAGTGTAGCAACTCTAAAATCCACACTTAACTAATACTTTAGTGCACGCCCTTAGCTCTTCGTTTCACAAACGGACATGTACATACACAAAAAAGAAATGAATTTCATAATCCCGCCTTTATGTTTCGAAATGGTTGCCTGTACAACCGTGCAAAACCCACGTTTATCTGAAGCCCATAAACCGAAAATTATCCATTATTTTCGAACGCATACAAATACAACAAAACTTCCGACAATATTTTCCGCAAACTGATCACAAAATCGGTGTATTTACCGCACAAGTGACGGCCTTGTACAATCTTCCCACCGCAGATAATGTTGCTGACGACAGCCATGTGACTAATCGAATGCATATGAAACGCTCCAACCACTGTTTAATTTCATACTGACTACAAATTGAACTCGACTGTACACGTCATTGCAATCAACTTTACTGTATTACTTACTAACATGCAAATTTATACGGCACTTTTTTTTTTACCTCTCCGAACTTGCTGAGCTAGGCGAATCAAACGGCTGAATCTTGGCTGCCATTACGACCAATAACAATTGAAATATTACACGCGCAGCGTTGCCAACAGTTATTATTTTTCCCCCATATACAAGTTACAAATCCACCACAATCTCACTACACCCAGTTTTAAAAAGCGTTTTAAAAACATGTTTATATTATTGAAAAGATTAGTTACCTACACTTTTGCACTAATCGCACGTTAAACTTTCCTATTTCCGGTAATTAAAACACGAAATGACAAATATGAGCGCACGTTCATGCAAACAGTAGACATATTTTAAATGTGTTAAATATCGTACCTGACATAAACTTTTCAAATGCAGTACTTACCTAGAAGTCGAGAGAAAGATCAAATAATTTTGAACGCTCGACGTCTTTTACGTTTTCCGAAAGAACATGGGAAGAATAAGTAGGTCAGCTGCTTCAAGAACTGCACACAGCAGTTGTCCCAATTGTTTTAAGGACATCTATAGGAATTTCGTACTTGTGACAGTGCTGTTTCTTCCTGCGAAGGCCTACACAGATTTCTAAAATGGAATTCACCATTTCCGACCTCTGATCGTCTTTTCATTTTTCATATTGTTCAGCTGACTGAAATTTATTTCTATCTCTGCTTATGACAACGGAAGGACCAACCACACCCTGCAAAAAGCACCAGTTCTCTATCTGGACTTGTGTCACCGGCATCACTATATTTGAAAACTGCGCATCGCGTATCTGGCTACCACGCTACAGCACCAGAACTTGCAAAACGCCCTATCATCACCACAACTACCACCACCACCATCACCATCATCATCGTCTTCTTCTTCACCATAATTCTTGCTAGCCATTCAAAAAGCTTCGAAGCGCGTGTTCTTTTGCTGTTGCACAACACACACAAAAAACAACACGAGAACAGGAAAATGTAGGTAGAAGTTCCACACAAAAACAACAAAAAGCCGAAACGCAAAAGAAAACAATGCCAAGAACGTACACCACCATCAGAACAAAATGCGAAAAAGAACAAATCACAACACACAAAAACCGGCATTACTTACAACTAACACCTTCATACGTTATGTGTGAAAATACTAAACCTCAAGATGACCCACGCAGATTGACACACGTTGTTCCATGTACAGTCAATTAAAATAGAGTAAATATTATTATATTCTTTACAACTATTAAAGCACAACAAAGTATTGTCGTGCTGACAAGCTAATACCCAAGCATATTCAACTGGAACTGCATTATATAGAACAACGGAACGCCAACAATGAAGGCTATGCGTATACGTACAGACTCAGTAAAATTCAGACGCGATGAAATGCTTATGACTTAAAGTTTTCTTGATCGTAATAATTGAAATTCAAACAAGCTAGAATAAGGAATATGCAAGTATTTTAAAACCGCTAGTTTTCCCACTAGCCACTAGGTAGAGAAATTCCCAGCCAGACCGATATCCGAGACAACCAGATTTGGTGGGAAAGCCACTACATTGGCGACACTATTTCATATTGCTATGACAACCACTATAAACAGTCTAGCAGAAGATAACACGTGCATACAATCTATTAATTTTCGCATAGATATTACGTGGCCGTAGTAAAATCAGTAAAACAAAGGAATGGTAAGAAGTAAGTAGTATATACAAATCAGTTAATTCTACTTTGTTGCTAAGGACTTAACTACCACCTCTTTTAACTGAAAATACATGAAGAATTATCCTGTAACAAAGTTTTGTGGGTTTTAATTTTAGTCACTGTGGATCTTGTGAGAAAGCGTTCAGAGCATAATGAAGGAGAGATATCAACACTAGAAGAAATAGCTCTACACCAAGAGAATATTGACAGAATTGAGGGTCTTGACAAGTGGTGCCGTGAACTAAAGATATTGCTCTTACAATCAAATCTCATCCCAAAAATAGGTAAAATACAAACTTATTTTGCTATTGTTATCTGATATAATGTTAAAATTATTGATTAAAATTACTGACGCACTACTGAATGACAAAGATAAATATTTCTGTCTCCTATATTCTTCAATATAGCTGTCATCAAATTTAAATTTTACTTTTATTAAGCACATTGCACACTAACCTGTTCTGTTAGTGAATTGTTTTTACACAGATTGGTGGGCCTGAGACCAAATCTAACACAAGAAAAACAGTTGGCGTTCGCCATTGAATGTTAGAAAATAGCAGTTATTAGGAGACAGAAGGAACAGGTACTCCATTTATCAGTGTACCTTTAACACTTTACAGCACACTGGTTCCACTTGTTTTAACATTCAAAGGCATTACATTTTCCACAGAATGTACCTATGTGCTTCATGTGGCTATTATTCCCCAGTACAGAATTGGCAGATTGGTATTTGTGTTTCAGACATTTTTCTGTGAGGTAGGAGCTGAATTTCTAAATATGACAGAGTTGAAACAATCCAGCTCAGCTTATTTAATCTGCTGCATAATGACGAAATAATTCACTTCCATTTGCTTCACCTTCCTTAATTTCCAACATTTTGCTATGTCACCAAATTACCTCTACCAGGTTTGGTGGGTTCTGTCTCTAGAGCCACAAAATTTTCTGTGTTCTCATAAATGTACCCATCTCATTTTTTCTTCTTTCTCTGGCTTATTCATTTCTCTAGCAATCAGTCACCAAGTTATCATCTTGTAGGCCTGGGTTTGGTCCCAGGGTGGTCTGTGTAGGTTTTGTTGTTGAATAAGTGGCACTGGTACAGGCTTTTCTCCAAGGACTTCTGTTTCTCCATCATTATTTATCATATCATCAATGCTTTATATTTATATTTATTGATATATCATCGAGCTCTATAGTCCAGACATAGATAATGTTGCTAAATAAATGAAAAGAAAAACCTTCAATTTATTCATGCTCCAAAGAGTTCATGTGAACTCCCATAATACATGCCAAATGTAGGCAACCTTAGCTATGTCAGTTTTCTCCAGATAGTTTTATCAGTATATGAGATAATTATTGAAAATAATGAAGACAGAAAATGATAAACAATAGTAAGCAATATGCCTAGATACGAAGATTGTGTGGTTTCAGAAAATGTATCAAGATTGAAGAAACTTGAATATTTAAACTTGGCACTGAATAACATTGACAGAATAGAAAATTTGGAAGGCTGTGAGTCACTTAAGAAGCTGGATCTTACAGTCAATTTTATTGGTGAGCTTACAGGAATAGAAACTTTGAAAAATAATATTCATCTAGAAACACTGTAAGTATAAATATAATTGAATTTTACCTTTAAAAGAACATACATAATGCATACACCTGCCATTGTATTTATTTGAATTTAAAAGCCTGTGTTGTGTTTAAGCTATTTGACAGGGAACCCATGCACTGACTTTGAAGGCTACAGAAAGTATGTTATTGTAACTTTGCCACAACTGAAATATCTGGATGGACAAGAGATTGATAGGTCAGAGAGAATACTGGCTGCCCAGGAGTATGATGCAATCAAAGCGTTGATTGTATCTCAGGAGCAACAATATAAAGGTTTGTTCCTTGGCTTGTTTAACAATGCTTTCCCAACTGAATTGGTCAAATAATATTGTTTTTTTTGTGATTTATGTAGTGAAGCTGTCAGTAGCTCAGACTGTGTGGGATAAATTGTAGGATGATCCCTGAACGATGAATTGGAGTGGATTTTGAATGAATCAGTTATATCCTAATGAAGAAATTGTCCTGGCAATTGACTGGAGGGACTGAGAAAAACAATGAAGAATCTCAGAGTGTTACTACTACACCAACCAGCTCAGTGGTCAGATAATTAAAAGGGTGGGATGATTAATTCCTTGAAAACTAAAATTAATCTGTATTTTGTATAAAGATTTAGTATATACCTCATAGAGAACACAGTATGCTTTCATTGGAAAGACCAATCATTTAATGCTGTGTAGGGGAATAATGGCTGTTTATTTTAAGAATCGTAGGGGTTGCTGTGGGGTCAGTCAGTCCGTGGGTGCGTCTTTGTGCAACCTCTTGTGTAACGACTTGTTTCTTCAATTGCAGCCTGAGGCCACTTTACAGTGTTGGGGCTGCAATCCAGCATCTCAATTTGCAAAACAAGGAAAGCAGAACCAAATATTCTATCTACATGACATTTTTAAATTGTAACAAGCATTTGTCAGTGCAATAGTTGGCCATGACTTTCATGCTGCTTCTTTTTTCTGTTGAACAATTTGTATTTAACTGACTGCTATTTGGTTGTGTGAGATTTAATAAAAGTTGCAATTCACAGTTGCAATAAACCGTAAACTGTTTTTCATTTTTCTATTATTTAAAGCAATTCATATTAAAAAATTCAAATTGCCTTGAAAAAAAGGTATGTAAAATTAAAGAAATGATATGTGTAATAAGTCATGAGATTTGAGTTTTCATGCCAGTGACTATGAAGGTTACTGTCTTGTGGATGTGACGCCGTGTAGTCTGGTATAAGTTCGCCTATGTTTCAGAGAAATATGCTGCCTACACCTTCAGCACAGAAGAATATGTCCTCTCTCACCTTGAAGATGGAGGCATTATGTTCCTCCAAAATGTCAGCTAATTTCTATCAGCCTACATGGCTTCACATCCCAGAAGATATGATATTTGTAGTAAACCTACTTGATGTTTTCTTGGTATCAGATATAAAGCACAAGAGGAAGGAACTGCAGTGTACTTAACAATATATAATAATCATATAACAAACAGTAAGACTCTTAGTATGGACAGTGTCCTTGTCTAGTAATGGTAACATGCAGAATATTTTTGTAATGGTTAGTATTACTCTAATCTTGTCCATAATCAGTCTTCATAACTTATGAACCATAACACTGTGTTCACAGTAAAGAGAGTACTGCAGAGAGAGAAAGCAAAGCAAAGGATAGAGGAGGAGGAGGCGAGATGGTCTGCAGAACATGATAAACCAGAAGAGGATAAACTGCAAGAGTAATGATAAATTTAATGTGAGGTTTTCAAATTGGCATGCACATCCAACATAGAGGCTCCCCTGACATTTAATTTCTAATTCTCCAACTGAGAGTAAATATCATCCATTACTGGGCCACGTTCATGTTAATTTAATTTTGGTTAATATCAATGAAACTAACACGAAGTGCAGAGAGAAGTTAGTCAAAGACTAGCTCATTACTGCTGTTCAGGGGAATTTCTGTTTATTGTGGGAATCATACAAAACACATAAATACAGTACAATGTGTGGGCAAAATTCAGAGTTTTTTAAATGTTAAAGCAAGAGGTACATATTGTTACTGCACTGCTTTAGATGTTTGATCTCACAGTGCTGATGTCACCTGCCAAATGTAGTTATGAAGACAGGAAGAAGCCTTGATAATGGTCATTTGCATAATATTCTTCTTCTTCTTCCATGGCGTTACAGCCCGGGGTGGGCCAAAGCCTCCTTCTTTTTGGGATTTCATCCCGAAGGTTTCCTGGTCGGTAAGTGTGCATTCTGTAGTGAGTGACCGGCTCACTGACCGCACAAGTTTTTGCTCAATCCTGATGAGACTGCCAGAGCCATCTGGCAGGCAGTCAGGAGACTTGGGTGAGAAATGGCCGCTTGAATTTTGCTTACAGATATTACTGGTTCTATTCATGCCCGAAGGTTCTTTTACATGTCGTAAATCTACGACATGGGACCGACGGCTTTACTTCCCCTCAGAAGGAAGTGGTGCTCCTGATTTTTATCACCCTTAAAAATCCATCGCCCTCAGTCTGGATCGAACCCGCGAACCTTGGGTCCAGTGCCGAGGGCGACATTTGCATAATCTAAGTTATTCTTAAAGTTAATAAATGGACGGAAGGATCGTGTCTTATGAGAAGTGGTGTCGTGTTTGGTAGAAAGTTACCAACATTCCAGAGGAATATGTTACACTGAAGACGAAGGCAGCATGTTCCTCCGAAACGTCAGTAAATTTCTATCGGACTACACAGTATTCTCCTCAGCCATGGCAGTCAGAACCTCATATGTCACTGTGCATGGATTCTTTTGTTTGTTTAGGTTTTGGTCTGAAGTGAGTGACCACAGTCCAGAGACAAGACTGCAGATAGCAGCACATGTTTTAAAACACCAGCAGCAGAAAGAGAAGGGGCAGGATAATGACCCATCTAAACCACCAAAACGGGAATACAAACTGTTCAACTCTGATGGAAAACCTCTCAATGTTAATGAGGCCAAAATTCCATTTATTCTCAGTGAGGATGATGACATGAACAGCCTAGTTTTGGATATTGCCGTGTATAAGTATGTAGTGACGTTTTAGCCTGTGTTTCATAATTAATTCATTCATTCTGTAGTCTGTCTTACGACAGGTCCGTAGCCTCTTTCAAAGCGAGTTCTCCACAGGTGCGATCTAGTGCTTCCTCTTTCAATTTCCAGTATCTTTTCTTTTCCTTAAGGTCATCCAGTAGCTGCTTACGTCTTCTCCCTCGTCGTCCCGTCATTTCTATCCTTCCTTCTAACTTTCCTTCAATCACGTGTTTCAGAAGGCAGTTTCTACGCAAGATGTGACCAATCCAGTTAGCCTTTCTTCTTTTTATTGTATGTAGTATGTTCCTCTCCTCCTTGACTCTATGTAATACTTCTTCATTTCTCACACGATCGGTCCAACTGATCTTCTCCATTCTTCTCCAGCACCACATTTCAAAACTTTCTAGATACTAATTAATATGGAAAGATAATTTGGTACCATCAAGCCTGTGTTTAGGCTTTTGTGCCATGAACAATTTTAAGTAAAGTGATTAGTTTTCATAGAAGTTTGTACATGTGTGACATTCAAATATTTATAAACCCTTAATCATTGCTCGTCCTTCAAGTAATATGTCCTTAGTAAACCCAGTTTAGACCTTCCTGTGTGCTTCCTCATTTCTCACTTCTGCCAAGTACAGAGTTTTATAGAACACTACAGCCCACAAGAAGCTGCTGATTTTCTTCATGATGTCAGAAGGATATTCCTTTGCCTTTTGCCCAGTGGGCAGAAGCTAGGAAATTTGGAACGTCACAAACGGAGACATCAGAAAAAAATTTAGTTCTTTGGGTAACATTATCACCTTTGAGATTATTAACATTTTGAGCACATTCCTGTGACTGCCAACATTAACACAATGTAATGAGCCTTATAAATAAGCAACTTCATGAAGAAGAGTCCTTCTTGGGAAGCCAACAGTTACTCAGTTTATCTAGAAATTCCAAGCATATTTCTGAAACTGCAGGTTAATTACTGTATTTACAACAACCTGACACTTGGCCCTATACTGAATCATATAACTCTCACACCCTGTTTATTTAATAGCTATTTTTAATATTATCCTCCAATCTATGCCTGGGTCTTTTGAGTGGTGTCTTTCCTTTTATGTTTTCTGGCTAAGTTGCATGCACTACTTGCATTTCTCATATCTCCTATCCATGCTACATGACCAAACCATCCCCTCATCCTTTAATATCCAGTGAACAGTAGAATTTATGAAGCTCCTCATTATGCCTGTTACTTCCTTTCGCTTAGCTCCACATATTTTCCTCAGCATCGTCTTCATGAACACCGTTAATGTGTTCGTGTGTGTGATTTTGGTATGAGACATAGTGTAGTTTGGCAGAAAGGTACCGATACTGCAGAGGAACGTTTTATGTCTACACTGTGTCACATCCCAGAAGACCGTGTTTGTATAAACATGTTGCGAATAGGTGAGTGGTATGTACTGCCTTCGTTCTCAAGGGTCATGTGGATCGAGAGTCATTCTTCTTGGCCCACTTGACCTTTGTGAATGAAGGCAATAAGGCAATACTTTCCTTCAAAACATTGGGAACTGCTCACCCAATGACAGCGTCGCATCCAGAAAGGCAGAATGCTCACGTATACCACAGCGATAACGTCAAAACTGATATGTTCTAATTAAATGATAATGATGTGTGGTACTGCAGGTACTTGGATACTTCTCTCCTAGAGGTGGACATCCAGCCAACGTATGTCAAAGTGCTCATCAAAGGCAAAATATTCCAAATTGTTTTTCCTGAGGAAATTAAAATAGATTCATCAACAGCTCAGAGATCACAAACAACTGGTCATCTTGTGCTAACTATGCCAAAGGTATGGAAATTCTGTGGAAAGGATATGACAGATATTAAAACATTTACTATTGTGTAGTTTCTTTTATGGTTCTGAAGGGTTGGATCAAAACCACCCCCTCCCAGTAATAGATGTATTTGCATGTTACTCTACAATTTTCAAGTATCAATATGAGATATCAATGATATTTAAAACTGGTATGTATGCTATGATGGGGGCACGCGGTGGCACAGTTGGTTGAGGCACTGCGCTACAAACCGGAACGTCGTGGGTTCGATTCCTTGACATAATCGTTTCGGTCACACTATGGCCCTGGGGTCGACTCAGCCTCTAACAGAAATGAGTACCAGGAATCTTTCCTGGGGGGTAAAGGCGGCCGGTGCGTAGGGCTGACAACCTTACCACCTTCATGTGCCGATTGTCTAAAAAGCTGGGAGCCTCGACCTCCTGGACCCCTAAGGGTCTGTCAAGGCCTGTAATGGGATTGCTGTACGTTATGTACGCTATGATAGTGTAGTTTCAGTGTAATACTTGGGGTACATCGTGGTACATGTATATTGAATCAATTTAATATTAGTATGAGATCTGAAGTTCTCTCAGCAGTCAATATTAAGATTATGCTGTCATGGGATCTCAGGCAACATAGTTTCATAGGTATGTACCAACATTTCAGAGGAACCTACTGCCTTCATCTTCAGGGTAGAAGTGATGGTGTAGGCAGTATGTTTTACCACTGTACATGGTGTCATAACCCAGAAGACCATAATGTGAATCCTTACTGCCATGTAAATCTTGAATCTTATTGAATCTCACATTGTTCCCAAATACCTCTGTTGACATCCATCAAACATAGAACGTAACTGGTGATTGTTTGCAGGCAAATGCTGTAGTAAAACCAAAGCCGGTGAAGTGCATTCAAACTGGGAAGCAACACAACGGAACGAGAACGCATTCAAATACCGTGCGGTATGTCTTTCCATTCAGTATGTATTATTCATGTTTAGTGTTGCTTGTCCAGTACCCCCATGGTCTTTGTTGAAATTCCTGGCCTCTGCCTTCCTTGGTGAGGGTGCAGATTCCATTTGTGACGTGGCATACACCTATGGCAGATTGTGTTACACCTGTGATAGAGTGATCATGAAAAATATGGTTAGCATGGAGAGATATACAGCTGATGTTATGGTGAGAATGATATTATCTACATTCTCAAAATTCTGCCATGGAAAATATGGAAATGTTGAGTTTGAAATGGAACAGCTAAAAAATGTGGGGATGGTCAATCCATGGGAATTCTATGGCCTTGGTGTAAGTGGGTTAGTTCAGTTGTAATGCATTCAGCAGACACACAGGTTTGAATCCTGGCCGAGGACAGGTTATCATAATTATAATTCTTCAGGTTTTATTGTGGGCCGGGATAGCGACTCGCTACGGGCTGGACGGTCCGGGGATCGAATCCCGGTGGGGGCGAGATTTTCAGCACCCGTCCAGACCGGCCCTGGGGCCCACCCAGCCTCCTATACAATGGGTACCGGGTCTCTTTCCCGGGGGTAAAGCGGCCAGGGCATGGAGTTGACCACCCACCCCCATCTAGTGCCAGGGTTAAAGAAAGAGTACAGCTATACTTCTACTCCCCCTGTGGGTCTTCATGGCCTGTTCTAGGGAGATCTTTACCTTTACCTTCTGTGCATTGGACTGGCAGCCAGGTTTCAACTTGGGGGTAACAGTAAAGACGTAAACTTGTCCTGTCCACACCAAGGCATACAGGGGAAGTAGAGGTATAGCTCCACTCACTCTTAAACTCTTCACTGGATGGAGGTGAGTGGTCAACTTCTTGCTCCAGCTATTTTACCCCCAAGGAAAGAGGCCCCTGTCACCCATTGAATAGGAGGCTGGGTGGGCTCGAGAGCCTGTCTGGACATCTTGAAGTAGAACGAAATCTCTTGCCCCTGCCAGGAAGCAAACCCCAGATCGTACAGCCTGTAGCCTAGTCACTACACTGACTACATGATCCCGGCTTTGGGTATGACAGTATTGGTATTACAAATGCGCAAGACTGTCATCTGGACGGCATGAGTACAGGGTTACAACAGCACATCGCATGGCTAGCAACCAAACTGACCAAGGCAACCTGCTGGTACGTATGTTACAGGCGAGAGTTGCTGGAAATTGGGAGATCTGATGACATGGACTTCAGCAAGATTGTCAGAATAAAGAAAGCTGATCAACACTGTGAAAGTCTCAGAAGAGATGAGGTAGGATGTAAAGCAGCAGTTGATTTTATGGATGACCCTGAAGTACCTCCTCTGGAATAATGAGCTAGGTATAGTCTGAGCTTTTGATGGTCCATACTTATGTGTCCTTACAGTACAGCTATATATATATATATATATGTATCTGCTGAGACTTGTGGGTTGGTATTTATGTTGCTCTTTAACACAGTAATCATAACACCTGTTACACACACATTCATGTGACTTGATTTGCATTACATTTATTTAGATTCATTTAATGATTGTTAGTATCTTTGACTGTATAGGGTCAAATTATAAGATCAGCGAATCATATATCAGATTCGATGTGGAACGAGTGGTCACAGCCCAATTGAGGTAGCATCCCAGTATTTGCCTGAAGGGACTGAGGAAAACTACAGGAATCCTGAGGCAGGATAGCCAGACTGTGGGTTCTGGGACGAGCCCAGGATTTCCTGAAAATGAAGTGGTTCCTGCTTGATCACATCGTCTGTATGCCTGCAGGTGCTTTTTTTAAACATGTTGTCCTGAACATTAACTTTCCATAATTTGGGTGTAAAATAATGTTCCCGTCAAGAACAGCCCAGACAAAAGAATCTGTAAGTCAGGGGGGGGCCAGGGATTAAATCAGTATGCATGGTGAAAACTCTCCTACACCAGGGGTCGTCAAACTACGGCCCGCGGGCCAAATCCGGCCCGCCGCCTCTTTTTGTACGGCCCGCGATCTAAGAATGGATTTTACATTTTCAAATTCTTTAAAATTTCAAAGTACGCGCTATAACGGAACCGTATGTGGCGCTCGTATAGCTTCGCATTTGCACGCTGCTTGGTGGCCTCTGCTGTGACGCCACGCAGTTATAATTCGGCAGCGTTTCCAGTGAACATTTGCAATCAATTGTGATGATAGGGAGTACTGACTTTGAACCCCAATTTGGTGAAATGTTATCTCAAAAAAAGCAATTCCATTCTTCTCATTAGTAAAGCTGTATTTCAAACAATTGTAGTCTACTTATTATAATTATTATTATTATTACGTTACATTTTGTTTAATACATTTGTGAAAACTTGTTTTTTTTTCTTGTTATTTAAGTAGGCCTACCTACATAAATATCATCGAGTTTGCCTCTTGGCCTGCAGAGCCTAAAATATTTACTATTTGGCCCTTTACAAAAAATGTTTGCTGACCCCTGTCCTACACAATGAATACAGTTAAGACCAGACATACCTCCAGCAACATCACAAGTCCAATAAAGATGGTACAGCATTTGGCTTATGCAATAGTTCCTCCTCATTGCATTTCTACCAAATTACATGGTGTCACTTCTCAGAAAATCATGACGTTAAAATATTCATTGCTGGAGAACCTCAAATCTTCAGGTACATAAAGTCATCTTGGACAGCATATGGATTGGGAAGTACAGGCTGGGTTATAAATAGAGATGCATTAACACAATTAATTATATATTTAATGAAATTGCATACATCTCCATTGCGATATAAAATAACAATATTCAATTACTCTGAGAAGATAGAACATATATGAAAATTATAAGGAAATTACTGCTTTTGTACGAAAGCCCGATTGTGCTTGGAAAGAGTCTGTCATGAATGTGGGTACGTATGTGCGGGTTTCAAGCATTTAGCAACATACAAGGATACATGAACTGGTAACAATTTAGACACTATTTCCATCTACAGTTTGTATTTGGTTTTAACACAATGTATGTTCCATAGAAATTAGACTAAAAAATTAGATATTTTAAAAATATATCCATAACTGTAGTTAAGCCTTCATTAAACAGAGCTGCGCAGATGCTAATAACCACTGCACCACTACTGCGGACACAACCCTCCGACTCGTCGGGGTGTTCTCACATCTGAACAGCTCTGCACTGGTCTGTCAAATAACACCCATCTATTAATAATTATATTGTTAAACAAAAGCTATGGTGAAATTTGAAGATTGTACAGCTAGGAAATAACCGTTTCCATGACAGTGAACACCGTCACTCATATTACAACAGTCCATGTGACTTGGCATAGTTTCACTGTGAAATCAACACACAGAGTTTTATTTAATAGAAAAGGCAGCAACACCTATCACGAGATGATTGGTTTACACGAGACATTCGGCAAACAAGAAAAGACTCACTTAAATGCATGCACAGCCTTCCTCTTACTTGCGGACTTTCTGACTCAAACAGTCACATGACCGAATTACCTCGAACATCCCTTTTGCACAAAATGCTTTTTTTTTATGAGCGTGTAGCCACTCAATGGTGAATGGTATATTCACACACAAAAAAATAACTGTTTTCACAAAAACTTATAACGAGTTCACATATTCTATCTTAGCTTCACTTAAATGAGTAACCTTTCTGTGTTTATTGGATCCCACTTTAAATGTTTGTTTTCTAGCACCATGGTGGCTGTGTTTGCTTCTTGGTCAAACAGAGAGAAAGACAGGAAATTCCAGAAAATTCCCAACAACCATGCTGAATGTTATCCCCAGCAAATGAGGGACTTGTCCTTCTCAATCGGCGATGCGACAGAATTACCCGGCATTGTAGACTAAGCTTTTTTCTGCAACATATACCACATGTATAAAATATCTGGACAGCATTACCAATTTCTGAATCAAACAAGTTAATCCAGAAAAGAGGAATGATCCTCAGCAGAAGACAAAGCAACATACTTGACATATTAACAAGCAGAATCCCCAGTCTTTCTCTGTATCTGTTTTGATTCCGTTCACCTAGCAACATCTGTTTGAACCTCTGTCCACTCGTTTGTCCACCAGCACTCGATCCGGTGCCTCAGTGGGATCCTTCCCTGCTGTCTTGTCCAGTATGGCCTCTGCCAATTCGTTGAAAGCTCGATCTATATTGATGTTTGCCTTGGCAGAAGTTTCCATGAATCTGATCCCATGCTCCCGTGCAATCTGAGACAAATCAAGGACGTCATTCATTACCCAGCAGTCAAGCACACAACATCGAAAAACAATGGCATTCTTGATATCCCATCACAGTACACCAGCGAAGTGCTGTGAAACAAAATGTGTGTTGAGAATGTAGGTCTTCTGGGATGTGATGCTATGTTGTTGGGCAAGAGGTTCCAGAAGTTCCTTTGAAACGTGGCGAATTACTCGCCCAGTGAATGTTCTTGGACTGCTTGACCGTTGCAGATGAAGGCACGGCATTCTGTGAAAATGTCGGGAACCTCACACCCAATGACACGGTGTCATATCCGAGAAAACCTGAATCCTCAGCAACACCGCAGAAAAAATCTCACAAAATATGTGTTACTACAAGACCAAGAAAACCGCCAGCTTATTACTCATAAAAATAAAACCTATTGTTTTTTTTTAAACTAACATTATCCTTCCATCTTCTGTATCAAGACAGATGAAATCTAGCATTTGAAATACCAATAGTTGACTCCAACTACAGAAATACACATGCAAGAGAGATGCGTTCCTTTAAAAATAGCTTCCCACATTCTAGATGCACTTCGTACACAGCCCCTTCATCAGGATCAAAATTTATTTCATTACTCCCTGCCAAATACCAAATGGATCTTCAGCAACACCAATAAAAACCTCAAATCCCGTAGTTTTTTTTTGCTAAAAACATACGTGTTAAACTGCTAGAACAGGGAATCATGCAGTTTAACCCTTAAATGACCTACGTTCACATACGCAAACACACGTAGAAAACCCTTGAAATTCATTTTATAAGTTTAGGCAACAAAGAATTTACTGCACTTTTAAGATGTGCTACATAATCTGTTTTATTTTCCACAAAATCCCATTTAATTCACAATTTTATCTTTTTGTGTTAAAATAATACGTTTTTCATAAACAATACGTAAAAATTTGAATACCAACCCAGTCATTTAAAGGTTAATGTCAATGGAGAAAAACCAACCGATATATGAAAAATATTACACAAAGTTTATAAAGAGGCAACCATGAGTACAGCACAAGTTTTTGTGAATTGTTGAATTGTTTCAAAATGGAAGGTTAGGTAGTGCAGACAAAAGACAGCACGTGAACTGCTCACATATCAGTGAGCTAAGACTGATTTCAATTAAAGCTCTGTACATTTAAGTCTTAGCAATGAAAAATGGGAAGAAATTTCTCCACACCCTTCAGTAACAATGTTTGAAGAACCCTACCATAAATGAAAATACAGAAACAGAGCGAGAAGACCGTGAATGTAAAAATCATATGAATTTCACATTATATCCACCGTGCATTTTGATGATAATCCACAATTTTAAAACCAACAAATGCACTATATTATCAAGTATCGTTCAATATCTCCTACATGTGTTTCCGCTCCAGTTGAACTATCTTCAGCGCGTCAAGGTTTACATTCATATTACATCCAATCATAACTTGATATTAATCATTCACATACACCAACATATGCACATAACAGAAATTAAAAATTAAAAATTTTACTTGCTCATATGTGCATACGTTGGTACATACGAATCATTGTAGAAATTGTAAGTCTGCATATCTTGAAATTAAAGAAATCATCCTGTAAGTATTCACTATTACAATACTTAAAGCTCCCCCACTCACAATTCTCTCACTGTTTCAATACTTACTGCTTCACCCCTCTCTCTGCTTACGACTCTCTTCTCCTCCATATCATTCTTGTTACCAAGGATCATCTTCTCGACATCCTCATTTGCATGCTGAAATAAGAAAAATTGAATCATCTAATCAAAGTTTCTGGTGTGAGATTTGTGGTTCTCACATCAGTGCTGCTGAAGATGAAGTCTTCTGGGGTGTGACGCTGCGTTGCTGGGCAAGCCGTTCCCATGAGCAGCTGGGGAGTACTGACCCAGTGTCACAGCATCACATCCCAGAACACTCGAATTTTCAAACTTTCTGGTGTACCAAATTTAACTCGTCAGTGTCACGTGACAATACGGCAGCCCTGTGCATCATGCTGCTGTCACACATACTGAAAACGAGAGACGTGAGGCAGGGAAGAAAACAATTTGGGAGGGAATAGGTAAAACTGGGAATTCTGAGAATTCATATCCATATATGACTTTCAATGTGGGCTGCGATAGTACAGTCAGTATAGCGACTGGCTACAAGCTGGATGGTCCGGGGATTGAATCCCGGTGGGGGCGAGATTTTCAGCACCAGTCCAGACCGGCCCTGGGGCCCACCCAGCCTCCTGTACAATGGGTACTGGGTCTCTTTCCCGGGAGTAAAGCGGCCGGGGCGTGGTGTTGACCACCCACCCTCATCTAGTGCCAGGGTTAAAGAAAGAGTAGAGTTATACCTCTACTCCCCCTCTGGGACTTCGTGGCCTGTTCTAGGGTGAACTTTACCTTTAGCTTTTTATGACTTTCACTAAGGAAGCTGACCAGACTGTTTTTACATTACTGTTACTATGTGTACACCAAACTTCACCAGCCTATTATTCCTTTTGTTTGAAGATACCTCTGCCTAAATTTCCTGTCTGACAGCTTGTCAAAGATAGTCTGTGCAATATGGAACTGCATCTCCACTCTGCCACGTTTTCACAGCACACAGGGGGACAACATTACTGCTTACAATACTGTAAGGTGGCAACTGAAATATGAACAGTATATGCCATGAAAACTACAAATTCAAAAATAAGGTAAAGCAATCCCATTTCAGGCCCTTAGGGTTCCAGGAGGTTGAGGCTCCAAGATTTCTAGACAATCGGCACATGAAGGTGGTAAGGTTGTCAGCCCTACGCACCGGCTGCCTTTAACCCCAGGAAATTTTCCTGGTACTCATTTCTGTTAGAGGCTGAGTCGACCCCAGGACCATAGTGCGACCGAAAGGATTATGTCAATGAAAGGTTCCAGTGACACCATCGGGAATCGAAACCCGCGATGTTCCAGTTTGTAGCGCAGTGCCTCAATCAACTGTACCACCACGTGCCCCCCCACAAATTAAAAAACAACGTAACAAAAATATAAGTTTTTGAAAGTTTCAAATACTTAATTCTTGAAGCTGTATGCAAGTTTCAATGACAACATAACAGGATGGTGCAGCCATGAACAGCTATTAGTTACAAAAAATATTGTGTTCAACAGTTACATTTCTCGGATTTTACTGAAACATATACTTCCTGTAGAACCATATTTCTTTGCCTTAAAAGGCATACAAGAGGCCCATCTGACCATGTGGTTTCTACCTAGAAGCAGAAAGCATCCGCTAAAATCAACAAATAATCTGTCAACAAAACATATATTGTAAAGAATATCAACAGCTACATGTTTCAGCTACAATAACAGCCATCATCCGGCCGTACAGAACAAAATAAGAAGTGTTGAAACACAACTGCAAAATGTAGTAAGAAATCTCAGACTTTATAACAAATTCTATGCAAATTCAGTATAAAATATGTGACCTAAAAGATAAAATTCCATTTTATTTATTTTATTTTAGTTCACACATTTTATACTGATTTTGTGTATGAGTTAACTGTAAAGTTTGAAATCTCTTTACTATATTTTGCAGTTGTGTGTCAACATATTTTTATTTTCTTCTGTAAAGCCTGATGGTGGCTGTTAGTATAGCTGAGCCATGTTGATATTCTTTAAAATACATTTTGAGTTGACAAACCATCTGTTGGTTCTATTGACCGAAAAAGGGGGATAAATCGCCCTAAAATAAGAAAGCGTCCACTCTTATAACGAAACATGATATTGGTCTCCAACACTTTCCTCTGGGGAACAACGCATTTTTTATGAAAAAAAAAGTCCTACATCTTAAAACACGTTATCACAAAAGTATCAGAATTTAATAAAAAAAGGCAGATTTCTTCGTATACTACCAATACAAACATTCTACATAGCATACAAAACAAGCCATCCAATAAGTAAAACCAATAAACATATGTATACTACCAATCTTTTATAACTGAAAATCAACATGTCTTTTCCAATCTTTGCGATTCTGCCTTTGTCTTCCTTCAACTTTCATTGTCAAATTGTACACATTTCACACGCCTCTACCCTGAATACTGAGGCAGCAGGTTCCTTTACAATGACGGTAGCCATTAACCTATATACAGAGCCTGAATTATTGCACTTAAAGATGATCTTTTCTCCCCAAGCTATTTACAGTTATTTGAATCCACTTGCACTGAGGAGTTAAAAGATACTTACTTCATCAATATTTCGCAACCACTTGACTATATTTTCAAAACTCTTTTCATTGGTGATGTCATAAACCAGCATTATACCCATTGCACCTCGGTAATATGAAGTTGTGATGGTATGAAATCTTTCTTGGCCTGCAGTATCCCTGCAAACAAATGACAACATTAAAACCATCCAGTATAAATTAATTAATCTGCATTCCACTGTGATCAACTTAAAAACGCATACCATATCTGAAGTTTGATTTTCTTTCCTCGAAGCTCTACAGTTTTTATTTTGAAATCAATTCCTGAAAAAAATATATAAATATACATTATAACAGGCATTAACGTGGCAGCCTAATACCAACAACACACTTCATATTTATCACAAATACCGCAGAACTATGTACAATGGTTTATTTTCATAACAGCTACATATGAAGTTTACAAGGTAGCTATTCAATTAAATACTCAATAGCGTTTTATCAGCCAGTCACTCATAATATTGTGAGTACATTCAGACTACAAATTAATCCAAATTTTGAAACTTAATGCTTGTAAACCGACTATCGCTAAATGCTTCGCCCCACCCCTGTGCAAGCTAATGTGCTATCCCTGGACCTTCAAACACATGAACATACATGGCGCATAAGCCTATACTACACAAGAAATAAGTTTTGTACATAAGATTCAAGGTCAACTATACCTTTTCTCGTACTTGTGATTGAAGACAAACTTGCTATATCATCGACAAATTAGTTTTTGCATATGATTACCCACCCTTCCATGACATAAAGAGGTGATTAAACAGTTTCGCGAGCTCTGATTAATTCGAATCACAAACTCACCTATAGTTGATATGAACGTCGTTGTAAAGGCATCATCTGAAAACCTAAACAGTATACACGTTTTCCCTACACCTGAATCGCCAATCAGTAATAACTTAAACAACAAATCGTAAGTTTTCTTCGCCATTTTCCTTGGTTGGTAATCCAAAAGACGTCACTTCTGAGAAGTTTGGAGAAAAACCGGATGTTATAGCAGAATTATTTCCGTCAATGTGACCAACGCAATTAAGGATTGATATGTTACAGTTTAGCTTTCATATTATTGATGATGACATTCACTAGCAGTTTCCACCAAAATCGAAGACTTGATGCGTACTTTGAAGCTTATTGTGTCTTACATAATAAAGACTCAGTTGTAATTTAATACAGCTGGCGACAGCTAGTATATTCAATGTGTTGACAGCCCTTGCAAGTTCTAGTGCAGTTGTTGGTTATCTTGTGATGTACATGACGTGAGACGGGTGACACCACTTTACTTACACTAATTTTTACCATAAAAATAAAAGTCCGTTGTACTGCCGTAGTTAGGAAAAAATGAATTATTGAGTACGGTAGGGGTAGGGGTATGGAAGTTGGGTTGAAAAGTAGTTCACGTTCTTACCGACTGGCTATCGTTACTGGCCTTCACCAACTGTAGTGTCACCCATGGTTTAATCAGTATTTCTTTCGTTCATTGTCCATTGTTTACTGTTTGAGGTATATTAAATACCGTATTCATGAGACTTGGAACGAGTATATTAAAAGCCGAATACTTCGGATATGCAACACGTTCAACAAAAAGTTAATAACGTAATTTTAGTACGACTCTTCTGCGGATAGATGGAAAGAGAAAATATTGACGTCATTTGTTGCCAGCGCGGTAGTCGTTGCCACTCTGCAAAAAGTGACATGACACTCAGGAACATCAACGTCTTATTGCGGCACATACGTGCGTTACTGTAGTCGGCGCTCAGTGGTTGTGCATAGTACAACATAGATGGCAGAGAAATGCACTTTTGCGTCCGATCTGTGTCTTGAACCACGAGGATAGCATTAAGCGTAATCTGTGGTCATAACGACCGCGGTCGTATTTTAACTGTTTTCAAATCGCCGACAGATGTCAGCATCGTGACCAAATGGACAGAACACGTACTAAATTCCAAAAGGTTCTGACGCTGGTGTGTAACATTTAGAACCAATTGTTTTCTGGACTTTGTCCATCGTCTTGGATAAAATATAAAACCTCGGCCGGTAGAACCACATCAGCCGGTAGAACCACATCTACCGGTTGAGGTTGTCCAGTGATTGAGATTAGCTCGGTCTAAGGGACCCATCTGAGTAGGTGTCTCCCTTCCCTTCACCTGAAGACGGAAGAAGAACCAGCTTCCGAAACGTCGTGATTTTATATTTTTATATTTTATCCGGACGATGGACAAAGTCCAGAATACAGTAAGTTCTCGAGAAATTACGCCTTTCAAATCAACCTTCGTTCTTCGTGTATACATATCGCATCTCTTTCCCACCTCCGCCCCACCATTTTAAGATTTTTAACAAGCCAGCCGGTTTTTACGCACGCGGTAGCGCAGTTGGTTGAAGCACTGCGCTACAAGCCGGAAGGTTGCGGGTTCGATTCCCGATGGTGTCATTGGAATTTTTCATTCACATAATTCTTTCGGTCGCACTATGGCCCTGGGGTCGACTGAGCCTCTAACACAATTGAGTACCAGGAATGTTTCCTGGGGGGGGCGGGGTAAAGGCGGCCGGTGCGTAGGGCTGACAACCTTACCACCTTCATGTGCCGATTATCTGTTAATTGGGAGCCTCAAACTCCCTAGAAGCCTGTCCAGACCTAGCTCACGAATTCAAGCCTGTATGCCTGTCCAGGCCTGTATAGGGAGAGCTTTACCTAGCTTACGAATTCAAGCCTGTATGCCTGTCCAGGCCTGTATAGGGAGAGCTTTACCTAGCTTACGAATTCAAGCCTGTATGCCTGTCCAGGCTTGTATAGGGAGAGCTTTACCTAGCTTACTAATTCAAGCCTGTATGCCTGTCCAGGCCTGTATAGGGAGAGCTTTACCTAGCTTACGAATTCATGCCTGTATGCCTGTCCAGGCCTGTATAGGGAGAGCTTTACCTAGCTTACTAATTCAAGTCTGTATGCCTGTCCAGGCCTATATAGGGAGAGCTTTACCTAGCTTACGAATTCAAGCCTGTATGCTTGCCCAGGCCTGTATAGGGAGAGCTTTACCTAGCTTACGAATTCAAGCCTGTATGCCTGTCCAGGCCTGTATAGGGAGAGCTTTACCTAGCTTACGAATTCAAGCCTGTATGCCTGTCCAGGCCTGTATAGGGAGAGCTTTACCTAGCTTACTAATTCAAGCCTGTATGCCTGTCCAGGCCTGTATAGGGAGCTTCCTGCTACGAATTCAGCTTTTACCTAGCTTACGAATTCAAGCCTGTATGCCTGTCCAGGCCTGTATAAGGAGAGCTTACCTAGCTCACGAATTCAAGCCTGTATGCGTGTCACGTTGTCATATATCCATCTTCGAACACCACATGTACAGTAATTCTTACGAGCCGCCAGTATAATCATAGGGCACTATCGATAAGAATGACATCTTTCGGGTTGAATTGAAATTAACCCTCGAAGTTACGTGATTGCTGATCGAGTGACATCAGAGAGTCGCTGGAAGCCGTCGGGAGTGGACATGCACCTGCTTGCCTGCCTGCATTTTGCACGACTAGAAGTATATATAGGGCGCTTGACAAATTTGTTACAGTAAGTTGTGTTGAATATGCGATTTGCAAGTATATATGATTTGATTTTGATTAATTTGTGTTTATATTTAAAATAATTGTTAATTAGCACGAAGAACGATTTGCAAAGTTCGTAATCATTTTGGCGTCTTTTATATTTAGAAAATACAGGTGCACATTTGGGGTATTCTAAACAAAATTTTTATTTAGAAATTAATAAATATTTATTCGTGAAATATAACAATCATATCGTATCTGTGGCAGCGTGGAAATGTATTTTATAAAACTAAAAACTTATAAATTAATATGCAAACATTTGTAGCAATCTTGGATTTACAGTTTCTTGGCGTCCGTGTAAATATTATATTTACCTGGATTATAATATTACGAATTGATGGTTACAATATTTTATTAATATCACAATAATTTTCTAAAGTGTATTATCATAAATCCAGAGGTAATGTTGGTGAATAGGAATCTGTAGACTGGGTTATGAAATTCATAGGCATATTTGGCGCCTCATGTAAAGCCTCAAACCCTCGTAGACATCTTGGATTTCCACTTTTTTTGGCGCTCATATAATTACTACCATAATTTGAATTATATTATTGTACATTAGCAGTTATAATATTTTATTAAATTAACAATAACTTTCCACCGTTTTTATCATAATTCCAGAGGTAATTCTGTTCGTGATTAGAAATAAGATGAATGTCATGTACAGTTCATAGACATTTTTGGCGCCTCATGCAAACGCTGGTAGTCGTCTTGGATTTACAGTTACTTGGCGCCCATATAAATATTAACGATTATTTAACCTGTAATATTGCACATCAAGAGTTACAACGTTTTATTAAGTTCGTAATAATTTTCTGAACATTATAATCAGAATTCCAGAGTTAAGATTTTTTTTAACCGGAAATAAACACACTGGTTTTTGCAGTTCTTAGCCATATTGGCATCTCATGCAGAAGCTGGTAGACATCTTGGATTCTCGTGTTGCTCTGCACCCACACAGCAGTCCTGCTCGTCACACTGCGTTAACAGTTAAAATATTGCATTAAGTTCATTAATAATTTTCCAAGTTTCGTTATCGTAGTTCCAAGGTAAGTTTCGTGTTGACCATAAATACGAAGAATGAGCTGTAAAACTGGCAGAGAGTTCGGCTGCCTTTACAGTTACGCAAGACTGTGGCATACTTGAGGCTTTATAAAGGGAAGAATTATTCTCCAGGTAAAAGCTACCTTTTTTTCTGACAAATCATACCAACTCCCACATAACTTGCACTATTTACTTACATCTTCAGTAACATGATATTTTCGTTACAAATATTGGTAGGCGCCTCCGGATTTTCAATGTTCATATCGCCGAAATGAATATTAAAGCATTTCAGATTATAATTTTTTTACATTAATAATTAAGATGTTTTATGAAGTTCATAATTATTTGTTTTTCCAATCTTTTTCACAAATTTAGAGGCAAGGTTATTGGCAACTAAAGTTTATTAATTTTTACTTATGAGTTACATAATATAACCCAGTGCATTCTTTGTAACGTCGTAGCCATTTGTGTCTTGGACATTATCATTGTGAAACTTGTGTCATATTCCAGCCATTATTTACTAATAATAAGCCATAAATTCATTTCTTAACTTCAAGCACCGCAGGTGTTCATTTTCAAGTGAACAGTTATAATGGGTATAAGGAGATAATTCAATATTTATTTGTAGATATCCTGAATTAAATTTTCTGTTCTAAAAACAATAAAAACTCTATCTTTTGGCATTAGGATAAAAGGATGAATAACAAGCATTTCTAAGTATATTTGTCACATATTTAAAGCCATTGACATCAGGCACGAAGCTGCTGCTACTGCCAACAGTGTTTTAAATAGAGCTGAAAGATTTGTTCGCTGAAGGTAGGTCTGACACTTGGCGTTTATTCATAGAAAGTAATTGAACACCTTTGTAACAGGTTAATGTAGACACAGCTAACTGCCATATCGACAGGTTGTCAGGAGTAAAAAAACGCAGCCATCCCTTTTTGTACCGCTTTTTGCGAAATAGAAAAGAAGGTTTTGCAGACCATGTCAGTACGTCTGTAAGTCAGTACGTCTGTAAGTCAGTACGTCTGTAAGTCAGTACGTCTGTCCGTCCAAATACATGTGATTGAATATGAGCGAATAAACAATTTAGCTGTTTTCATAAAATCTGCTATACAAGGCCTTCATAAAAAAAATCACATAAACGTGAGTTTCGTGAAAATCGGCTCATTGACGGTCGTACGTTTCTTGTGAGCGTAAACGGATTTGAGTCAGTAATTTTACACGTTCTTCAACTGATGTGGTTAAAATTCGGTAGTTACAGAAGGTTTACAGATGATAGCCTCCGCAGTTTTGAAGTTTCGTGAAAATCGATACAGTTAAAACCTTGCTCCACTACGGCATAAATGAAAAGTTGCCAGTATTTTCTACACCTTCTATCCGACTTGGTTTAAAAATTCGCTAAGAATAAGTCCACAAAAATGTACTGACTGTTGTGAGATTCAATCAAATCGGCCCACGAAAGCCATAATGTACTTAAGTGCGTAAAATAATTTCTATCTCACTCCCCACATTTATTCTCCGATTTGGCTCACTTTCGGTACAAGACATCAGAAAATAACGCTGCTAGACTGTTCTGAGTTTCACGAAAATCGTCGCAGGAAAGAACACACTTTTCTTAAAGGTGTAAATGAGATTACATTTACGTGTGCACAGTGAAGCCTTGTAACGTGACGCAGCAGAGTTGTCTTTCAGAAGCTAATGCACCTTCAGTTATTCAAGCCTTGTAACGTGATGCAGCAGAGTTGTCTTTCAGAAGCTAATGCAACTTCAGTTATTCAAGCCTTGTAACGTGATGCAGCAGAGTTGTCTTTCAGAAGCTAATGCAACTTCAGTTATTCAAGCCTTGTAACGTGATGCAGCAGAGTTGTCTTTCAGAAGCTAATGCAACTTCAGTTATTCAAGAAATTCCCAGCATTTTATAGAACCCGAAGATTCGTTTCTGTATTAGAAGACCCCACAGCTTATCTACAATAGTACTGAGTCAGACGAAATTCAATGCACATTCAGTTCTATTCCTTCAAGACCCACTTTAACGTTCTCTCATCTAAACCCTGATCTTACAATCTTCTTATTTTCGTTCTTTTATACACTTATACCTTTGAATCAGCCACGACAGTCTTTCTTTGCCCATCCAATCGTGTTTTCTTACAGCAATCGTCTGTTTGTACCACATTTCCCAAAATTTGGCCTGTTACTGTCTTTGCAAAATGAGAAAGCTTCATATCTGCTGAAGTCCTACGTCAAGTGTATGCATTGCGTTGCTCTGTCACGTACTCTGTGTGCCTTTCCAGTTTCTCCTGCAGTGCTGTTTTAGCAGTATTACCACTGATGCTAACAACTGTGTCATATCTTCAACTTGAAGTCCGTTTGACTAGCTGCGGTCTTACAATCCACGTTCAATCTGACACTTGGCTTCACCACTGTGTCTTATTTACGACCCATATTTCAATTCTGTATTGTGCTGGTAACGCAGTTTAGTTGGCGACATATTTTTATTAAATATTCTGTTCTTCATTAACCTAATTAGATGAGGCGGAGTGCTTCCTCAGCAGCTAATAGTGTCTCAGCTTGTCGATTGTCATTTTATTTATCACAAAGTTCCATTCCTGCGTCAGAAGAGCCAGCTACTGGTCCAGATGAATCCAATAAATACACAAGCAGTCTAGTTTAAAATCTATCTTAATATTATCCTCCCAACTACACCTAGGTATTCTAAGCAGCTTATCTTCGCGCTTATTTTACCTTGAATCAGCCACGACACTGTCCTTCCCCAGCCGCTCGTCCAATACACGTAATTCCCCATTCCACGATCTATTACCGGCACTCCAAAACAAACATATAATTATTTTGGAGGTCAGTTAAGCATATTCTTTCTTACTGCTCGCGTTTAAGTGTTTAGTCTGCTCCTGCTATCAACACACTATTTGTCTGCTCCTGCTATCAACACACTATTTGTCTGCTCCTGCTATCAACACACTATTTGTCTGCTCCTGCTATCAACACACTATTTCCAGTTTCTCCTGCAGTGTCAATATGCGTTGTTGATAATATTAATAATTTATCATTATTCACTCAACTGAGAATTGTTTTACTAGCTGCGTGTTTTACGAAATGATCTAATATTTTTTTCCAGTTTTGTCTGCCTATGATACTTATTTTCAGGTCTACTGTAGTATTCTCTCGTCTGTGTCTTAAGTCTACCACATGGCCTGTTTCAAATTTCTGTATAAAGAACACCTGTGCATCTCTCTCCTCTCCGATGCTAGCTACTTGTTCCGCCCCTCTCAACCACCTGCAGCCAACTCGCCTACCGATATTTGCCGAGCAGCATAAATCATGCAACTGCTAGTCCAGTCGTCTTATCACTCCATCCATGCACCGTCCACACGTTTCATTAAGGACCCTGTTTTCATGCAACCTCAGTCTGCCTGCCTGCCTGTCTGTCCGTCACATTACCTCCCCCACAACCCGCACAGCACACAACTCACAGTACGTTCATTCACATACTTCTGCCTTCGTAATATAGCTACATTCAGGACAACCCCAATCTTTCGTCATTCCAATTTATTGTTACTCTTTTAATTTATTTGCTTCTGTTTGGTTTCTTCCGGTAAACAGAACGGAAATGATCGTGGCCTGACATTAAATAACATGTGCTTCGTTTAGCGTCCTTAAATAGATGAAGCCAATACGTCAAAGAACGTGGTTCTTTTTAAAGTCTGAAGTCTTCGTTGCCCAAAACTTTTCAAAGCAACTTGCTTGATAAGAGCAGTCGATGCAAGTTTAACCAAAGTAACGCCATGCATGTGTCCTCCCGTGTGAGGCAACGACTCGATGCAGTACAAGTAAAGAGGGCCAGCGCTCTTTGCTTCCAAACAATTTATGTCCTGTTAAGTTTTTTCACCCGTATACGTGAATGCCAGTACGGTAAATATATGTTAGAAATTTAATGTTAAGCGAAGAGAAATCGTCGTAGGTCAAATATTTTGTACGAAAGTATCCCAGGAATATTTAAAACGATAAATCTGTCCACTCTGTTATTTATACCCAAGCAGTGCCACTATAGAATCATTTTGATAAGTTCAAAACACATTTAGCCCTTTTTAACAGCGTAAAAATCATTTAGTTTTTTTTCGGTCTACTGCCATGTTGTATCATCATTTTCACAACAAAAAATGACGTCATAGTTTTTATAGAATGTATTTAATGGCAATTACCACATATGATCGTACAAATTTCTAATATTTCTACACGACTAACGTACTGTAGCACTAACAGAAGTAACTGTTCTTTAGTATTCTGCTTGTAGGTTCACGTCTGTCCTTGTGCATGGCCGACAAACACTAACTAACACAGTTTGTACGTTCATATGTGCCCATTGGCATTAAGTTTAGGACAAATAAGTTATTTGATTTCCCCTTCTCAAAAACTTTCACGTGCAGGAATTACGTGAATACGAGTTTATTTTGATTTTCCTTACTAATACGTAGTAATTTCTGGGAAGTGGCTTTCAGTTACACCATTTTGGCTCAGACTGTAGTAGGCGGGTATGAAACAATTATTTTTAACTAGTCTGTACATTTCAGATATGGTGATTTTAAATTCCGAGTAAAGAAACTTTTCAAAATATTTGATAAAGACAATATTTTGTGCGTGACACACTTTGACCTGTATTGTTTACTGTAACAGCGAACTGCAAAATGTAATATATATATATATATATATATATATAAATAAATTCCAATGTGCTTTAAACTTCAACATTATAAACTCTAGTTTTTACATGACGCCGTGTAACGATCTCCGAACCCGATAATATTTATGGCAATAAACGTTAATCTGAATTTAATATTTCAAGCGGTGGCCACAAATGACCAACAGGTCGGTTCATACTAAAACGTGAATTTTAACACAAATTTTCGTTAATAACATAACGAATATGACAGTTTGTAAAATATGAAACGTAAACCTTCCTCACAAGGGCCTTCTTTGTTGTCTATTTTATTTCCGTATAAATTAACAACAACGTATATCAAATATTTATAAACGGAACCTCATTGTACCGAGTTTTCAGTTGTCCTCCTCTTTGTCCTGATTTCATTCAGTAAGGATCACGCATTACAACATTATCAGAATATCCCTCCTATAAGGTCCTTGCCCTTATCCTGAACTGTTACGATCGCCTTCTGTAAGTATTCCCACAGTACGTTTCAACAAATGATAATGGACACAGAGTGGCTACGAATCGCCTTCTATTATCGACACTAACAATAACAATACAATACTTCATCTCAGTTAATAATCACAGCCTTCTAACGTGGCCGTTTTGCTGTCACGATCTTTAGCAGCAACTAAGCACTAAACTGTGCACCTGCTCCTCACGCTCTCTCTGTCTTGTACTGATTTACTCCCGTTTTCCTCCAGTGAAAGTTATTAGTATTAACTTTCGTTAAACTTCAATGAATGCAGCCCTTAGTGTGGCGTTTTGAGTTGCGAAGAATTTTGTCGTGGCCTGTCTTTAGCAACAGTAGCCGTTCGAATGTTTCATAAAGTATTCACACACACACACAACACACACCACACACAGCCCTTCCCCCTTTAGGGCCCTGTCATTCGTTGTTTTGACGTTACCTTCTTCAGTAACAGTTACAAGCATCTAATGTTAAAGAAAACAGACACTCTACAGGGTGTTTGGTTTTCCTTTGAGGTTCTTCTGATTGTCTGCAGTACCAGTTAGCAACATGACCTCCCATATAATCGTATTAAAACTTTTTATTATCTTGATGTTCTTTGTGAAATTCGCACACAATTACCTTAATACAATTTTCCATTAAAATAATGACCATAGTCTTTCTGTGTGGCGTCTTCTGTTACCTTGTTGTTTGAAGTGTTGTCTAACAGCTACCAATGTAATGTGGCATCACCCTGTATATATATGCTATATACTATCACAAGGGTTGGCGTGAACTTCAGTAGCAAGTAGATCAACCACATTTCATCAAATTTTTCTCGATTATCACCATTACGAATTCCCAGTGTCAGATTCCAGCAAGTGTTAATGACCACAGGCCCCACACAAGGAGCCCCATTTCTGTAATCGCTATTGTCGTTTTCTTCTTCTGATATCTGCCTCTAGAGGTTTGTCATCTTCAGTAACAGATACAAAGTCATCAAAATTATGTGAAGACAGTTTTCCTATAAGAGACCTTCCGTTATTTCGAGGTTCCTCGCGATGGAACTGTGTGTAACGGATACATCCTGAAGTGGAAGAGGCGTGGGGTCTTGTAGACCCAAAAATTAACATGTTTGAATTCCATAAAATGCAGGGAATTTCTCTGCTAACTGAAGGTACATTAGCTTCTGAAAGAGACGTCTGCTGCATCGCGTTACATAATGAATACAATGTCTGAAACATGATATGTTCAATCAGATCTACGTAAGTAGCAACATAAGGTACTGAAACTTGTATCACAGGCAGGGAAAACTGTGGGCGGCTGTCGATAGATCGAATGTGTTTGACAAGAAACACAGAAAGTCATAGAGTTTTGCAATTGACAGAATAATGACATCAGTATTAAAATTAAAATTAACGCACTTAACAAGGCACTGCAGGAGATAAATTGTGGGAAGGAAGTTACTAGCAGATGGGTCATGCACAGTGCTGGTGGATGGGAAAGTGTGCGGTGGTGGCAGATTGCATGCGATGTTGTGGAAGGTCTGGATTAGAGCACAGAGTACGGAGCTTGTGATTACAGCGAACACTTACAGTAACTACATTACAGTAACACTTACAGTAACACTTACAGTAACACTTACAGTAACACTTACAGTAACACTTACAGTAACACTTACAGTAACACTTACAGTAACACTTACAGTAAATACTCATACTAACTTCAGTAACACTCAGTAACACTTACAGTAACACTTACAGTAACACTTACAGTAACACTTACAGTAACACTTACAGTAACACTTGCAGTAACACTTACAGTAACACTTACAGTAACACTTACAGTAACACTTACAGTAACACTTACAGTAACACTTGCAGTAACACTTACAGTAACACTTACAGTAACACTTACAGTAACACTTACAGTAACACTTACAGTAACACTTACAGTAACACTTACAGTAACACTTACAGTAACACTTACAGTAACACTTACAGTAACACTTACAGTAACACTTACAGTAACACTTACAGTAACACTTACAGTAACACTTACAGTAACACTTGCAGTAACACTTGCAGTAACACTTGCAGTAACACTTACAGTAACACTTACAGTAACACTTACAGTAACACTTACAGTAACACTTACAGTAACACTTACAGTAACACTTGCAGTAACAGTAACACTTACAGTAACACTTACAGTAACACTTACAGTAACACTTACAGTAACACTTACAGTAACACTTACAGTAACACTTACAGTAACACTTGCAGTAACAGTAACACTTACAGTAACACTTACAGTAACACTTACAGTAACACTTGCAGTAACAGTAACACTTACAGTAACACTTAGTACTTTGTAACTGGCAAGTAGAAAGGAAACACATCGTGCACTGAGCAATGCAGAACGTGTTCTGTAAATACGGTATTTGTCAGTCTGCAGCTGACGATGCAGTACAAACTGTGCGTGCTGTGTGTGTGTGTGTTCAGCACAGCACAGTGACACAGACAGACTGCACACGGTGTGTTCTGTGCACAAGCACACAGGCTTCATTAAGGCGCTGTTTGTGTTCTGAATATCACAAGGCTTCACTGTGCAGACGTAAATGTAATCTCATTTACACCTTTAAGAAAACTGTGTTCTTCCCTGCGACGATTTTCGTGAAACTCAGAACAGTCTAGCAGCGTTATTTGCTGATGTCTTGTATCGAAACTGAGCCAAATCGGGAGAATAAATGTGGGGAGTGGGATAGAAATTATTTTACGCACTTAAGTACATTATGGCTTTCGTGCTCCGATTTGAATGAATCTCACAACCAGTGAGTACATTTTTGTGTACATATATTCTTAACGAATTGTTAACCAAGTCGGATAGAAAGTGTAGAAAATACTGGCAACATTTCATTTACGTCCTAGTGAAGCATGCATTTTACTGTATCGATTTTCACGTAACTTACAACTGTTGAAAGCAGTCACGTGGAAATCCTCTACACCGAATTCTATCCAAATTGTTAGAGAAATATGGAAATTATTGTTTGAAATCGATTTACGCCCTAAGTAATGTGTAACTGTCACTAAGTCGATTTTCACGAATCTCACTCTTGCCCGATAAAGCTTTGTAAATATCCCCTGTACCAAATTTCGTAATAAAAATTAGTTAAAAACAATATTTGTTAGAAGAACGGAGTGGGAAGCTGTGTTCTAGAGTGTGCGAAGCAACAGCTTATAAATACTGAAGGTCATGGCTGCAGTACGGACAGAATGACTACATTTTGAAGTTCTATTGATTTACTCTTATCGTGATAATTTTAGCCTAATATATTATACGGATACACATGTGATGTTTATATAAATGTAGCCTATTTTGCAAGAAATCGTGACACACCGGCACGTAGCGACACGTCTCCAGTAGGACACGTGGTGTGATTCACTTGAACGCAGTCTATTAACGTGCAGTCATATCAGCACAGGGTCAACTATAAAGCCAGCATAATAATACTAATAATAACAATGTACAACAGTGCACACCATTACAAACCAGATCTATCCATTTTATATCCTGCAACTTATTGTCTTATTATTAACTTTAATATTGTCATTACAAGTCTCGCTGTCTTTTTAACAACGTGTCCTCACCCAACACACGTGTTCTCTTCGTGTTTACCTAACCTAGCCAACTCTCCAGCCTGTCGTAAAGTTATTGATTTTTCTACGCTGTCAGTGTGCTCGATAGATGCATCGATAGATCGACAGACGGCAGTCAACTGAAGTCAGGTACTCTGTTTTAAAGCAAAATTTTTTATTCTTTACGTGTTTTAAACACGCGTAATGTTTGTTTTCTGACATAAGTAGTCCTGTCACGTAGCCTTACAAAATTCATATAATATGGCTGGTTTATAGGAAACAATGTAAGTAGGATGTAAAGTCCGTAAATCGGTAAAAGTTAGGTGTAGTTCTTCCGTGTATTAATATTTTATCCCGGCCTATTTAAGATACATATTATATCGCTATCAATGGTATTAAATTACTATATTTTGGTTACAACTTTACGTCGATATGTAGTTGTGGATGTCAAAGGCCATTTATTGATTGTAATGGTATGAAATATGACCAAATTTTATTGTATTACGTGCAGTCTTTATAGTACAGTCTTTACTTTCCTAGGGAATTGAGACGCGGAACTGGTACAGTAACTGACGTAACATTTGGACACTCTCTACAAAGAGTCTAGATTATATACAGATAAAGTAAGAGGGAAATTGAAAGCTAATGGAAAGATTTAACACAAACAATTTGTCAAGCGAAGGGAAATCAGAAGCAGCCTGGAAATTATAGAGGGACAGTTTTGGGGAAAACGTTCACGAGTAAAAGTTAGTAAGCTAAGGGACTGGTTATTGTACTATTGTACTATTACTATACAGGGGGGATTTGTTGAACTTACGAGCAGAGTGGGTCGTGTTTCTGTAACCAGAACAAGCGTGGATAAATATCTGTCGACAAGTGATGTCGAACGTAATGTGGATTTTGAGAAGACTTTCAAAAACTTTGTGGTTCAGATGAGAAAAATAGGGGCGAGAACGTGGTAAGCTGTGTATAAACAATTTATCAGGAAAAATAAATTGTGTGAGGTGCAGAAAGAGCCAAGTGTCCAGCTGTGCTCTGCAAATGAGAGGTTAAGAGGGTGAGGCTTGAGTGCCTAGTTACTTGATACTTCTGTAAGTGACATTGTAGAATATAAGTGATGAAAAGGGGGCTTCATGCCCCTGTAATAGGATTATGTAATTTAAATGATATTTTAGAATGCGTTTATGTAGAAGGGGGCTTCATGCCCCAATAATAGGATTAAGAAATTTAAATGATATTTTAGACTGCATTTATGTAGAAGGGGGCTTCATGCCCCAATAATAGGATTAAGTAATTTAAATGATATTTTAGACTGCGTTTATGTAGAAGGGGGCTTCATGCCCCAATAATAGGATTAAGAAATTTAAATGATATTTTAGACTGCATTTATGTAGAAGGGGGCTTCATGCCCCAATAATAGGATTAAGTAATTTAAATGATATTTTAGACTGCGTTTATGTAGAAGGGGGCTTCATGCCCCAATAATAGGATTATGTAATTTAAATGATATTTTAGACTGCGTTTATGTAGAATGGGGCTTCATGCCCCAATAATAGGATTATGTAATTTAAATGATATTTTAGACTGCGTTTATGTAGAATGGGGCTTCATGCCCCAATAATAGGATTATGTAATTTAAATGATTATTTTAGACTGCGTTTATGTAGAATGGGGCTTCATGCCCCAATAATAGGATTATGTAATTTAAATGATATTTTAGACTGCGTTTATGTAGAATAGGGCTTCATGCCCCAATAATAAGATTATGTAATTTAAAGGATATTTTATACTGCGTTTATGTAGAAGGGGGCTTCATGCCCCAATAATAGGATTATGTAATTTAAAGGATATTTTAGACTGCGTTTATGTAGAAGGGGGCTTCATGCCCCAATAATAGGATTATGTAATTTAAAGGATATTTTAGACTGCGTTTATGTAGAAGGGGGCTTCATGCCCCAATAATAGGATTAAGAAATTTAAATGATATTTTAGACTGCATTTATGTAGAAGGGGGCTTCATGCCTCAATAATAGGATTATGTAATTTAAATGATATTTTAGACTGCGTTTATGTAGAAGGGGGCTTCATGCCCCAATAATAGGATTATGTAATTTAAATGATATTTTAGACTGCGTTTATGTAGAAGGGGGCTTCATGCCCCAATAATAGGATTATGTAATTTAAATGATATTTTAGACTGCGTTTATGTAGAAGGGGGCTTCATGCCCCAATAATAGGATTATGTAATTTAAATGATATTTTAGACTGCGTTTATGTAGAAGGGGGCTTCATGCCCCAATAACAGGATTATGTAATTTAAATGATATTTTAGACTGCGTTTATGTAGAAGGGGGCTTCATGCCCCAATAATAGGATTATGTAATTTAAATGATATTTTAGACTGCGTTTATGTAGAAGGGGGCTTCATGCCCCAATAATAGGATTATG
The DNA here is from genome assembly GCA_021186555.1 of Reticulitermes speratus. NCBI lineage: Eukaryota > Metazoa > Arthropoda > Insecta > Blattodea > Rhinotermitidae > Reticulitermes > Reticulitermes speratus. The sequence continues at coordinate 41,802,850 of JAJKFL010000009.1, read as the reverse complement.
TAATTTAAATGATATTTTAGACTGCGTTTATGTAGAAGGGGCTTCATGCCCCAATAATAGGATTATGTAATTTAAATGATATTTTAGACTGCGTTTATGTAGAAGGGGGCTTCATGCCCCAATAATAGGATTATGTAATTTAAATGATATTTTAGAATGCGTTTATGTAGAAGGGGGCTTCATGCCCCAATAATAGGATTATGTAATTTAAATGATATTTTAGACTGCGTTTATGTAGAAGGGGGCTTCATGCCCCAATAATAGGATTATGTAATTTAAATGATATTTTAGACTGCGTTTATGTAGAAGGGGGCTTCATGCCCCAATAATAGGATTATGTAATTTAAATGATATTTTAGACTGCGTTTATGTAGAAGGGGGCTTCATGCCCCAATAACAGGATTATGTAATTTAAATGATATTTTAGACTGCGTTTATGTAGAAGGGGGTTTCATGCCCCAATAATAGGATTATGTAATTTAAATGATATTTTAGACTGCGTTTATGTAGAAGGGGGCTTCATGCCCCAATAATAGGATTATGCAATTTAAATGATATTTTAGACTGCGTTTATGTAGAAGGGGGCTTCATGCCCCAATAATAGAATTATGCAATTTAAATGATATTTTAGACTGCGTTTATGTAGAAGGGGGCTTCATGCCCCAATAATAGGATTATGTAATTTAAATGATATTTTAGACTGCGTTTATGTAGAAGGGGGCTTCATGCCCCAATAATAGGATTATGTAATTTAAATGATATTTTAGACTGCGTTTATGTAGAAGGGGGCTTCATGCCCCAATAATAGGATTATGTAATTTAAATGATATTTTAGACTGCGTTTATGTAGAAGGGGGCTTCATGCCCCAATAATAGAATTATGTAATTTAAATGATATTTTAGACTGCGTTTATGTAGAAGGGGGCTTCATGCCCCAATAATAGGATTAAGAAATTTAAATGATATTTTAGACTGCATTTATGTAGAAGGGGGCTTCATGCCTCAATAATAGGATTATGTAATTTAAATGATATTTTAGACTGCGTTTATGTAGAAGGGGGCTTCATGCCCCAATAATAGGATTATGTAATTTAAATGATATTTTAGACTGCGTTTATGTAGAAGGGGGCTTCATGCCCCAATAATAGGATTATGTAATTTAAATGATATTTTAGACTGCGTTTATGTAGAAGGGGGCTTCATGCCCCAATAATAGGATTATGTAATTTAAATGATATTTTAGACTGCGTTTATGTAGAAGGGGGCTTCATGCCCCAATAACAGGATTATGTAATTTAAATGATATTTTAGACTGCGTTTATGTAGAAGGGGGCTTCATGCCCCAATAATAGGATTATGTAATTTAAATGATATTTTAGACTGCGTTTATGTAGAAGGGGGCTTCATGCCCCAATAATAGGATTATGTAATTTAAATGATATTTTAGACTGCGTTTATGTAGAAGGGGGCTTCATGCCCCAATAATAGGATTATGTAATTTAAATGATATTTTAGACTGCGTTTATGTAGAAGGGGGCTTCATGCCCCAATAATAGGATTATGTAATTTAAATGATATTTTAGAATGCGTTTATGTAGAAGGGGGCTTCATGCCCCAATAATAGGATTATGTAATTTAAATGATATTTTAGACTGCGTTTATGTAGAAGGGGGCTTCATGCCCCAATAATAGGATTATGTAATTTAAATGATATTTTAGACTGCGTTTATGTAGAAGGGGGCTTCATGCCCCAATAATAGGATTATGTAATTTAAATGATATTTTAGACTGCGTTTATGTAGAAGGGGGCTTCATGCCCCAATAACAGGATTATGTAATTTAAATGATATTTTAGACTGCGTTTATGTAGAAGGGGGTTTCATGCCCCAATAATAGGATTATGTAATTTAAATGATATTTTAGACTGCGTTTATGTAGAAGGGGGCTTCATGCCCCAATAATAGGATTATGCAATTTAAATGATATTTTAGACTGCGTTTATGTAGAAGGGGGCTTCATGCCCCAATAATAGAATTATGCAATTTAAATGATATTTTAGACTGCGTTTATGTAGAAGGGGGCTTCATGCCCCAATAATAGGATTATGTAATTTAAATGATATTTTAGACTGCGTTTATGTAGAAGGGGGCTTCATGCCCCAATAATAGGATTATGTAATTTAAATGATATTTTAGACTGCGTTTATGTAGAAGGGGGCTTCATGCCCCAATAATAGGATTATGTAATTTAAATGATATTTTAGACTGCGTTTATGTAGAAGGGGGCTTCATGCCCCAATAATAGAATTATGTAATTTAAATGATATTTTAGACTGCGTTTATGTAGAAGGGGGCTTCATGCCCCAATAATAGGATTATGAAATTTAAATGATATTTTAGACTGCGTTTATGTAGAAGGGGGCTTCATGCCCCAATAATAGAATTATGTAATTTAAATGATATTTTAGACTGCGTTTATGTAGAAGGGGGCTTCATGCCCCAATAATAGGATTATGTAATTTAAATAATATTTTAGACTGCGTTTATGTAGAAGGGGGCTTCATGCCCCAATAATAGAATTATGTAATTTAAATGATATTTTAGACTGCGTTTATGTAGAAGGGGGCTTCATGCCCCAATAATAGGATTATGTAATTTAAATGATATTTTAGACTGCGTTTATGTAGAAGGGGGCTTCATGCCCCAATAATAGGATTATGTAATTTAAATGATATTTTAGACTGCGTTTATGTAGAAGGGGGCTTCATGCCCAATAATAGAATTATGTAATTTAAATGATATTTTAGACTGCGTTTATGTAGAAGGGGGCTTCATGCCCCAATAATAGGATTATGTAATTTAAATGATATTTTAGACTGCGTTTATGTAGAAGGGGCTTCATGCCCCAATAATAGGATTATGTAATTTAAATGATATTTTAGACTGCGTTTATGTAGAAGGGGGCTTCATGCAATAGGAGGATTAAATATTTTATCAGTGATATTTTAGAACATTTTTGTGCAGGTAGCCTTTTGCCTATCAGTCGTATGCCTATCGGTCGTATGCCTATCAGTCGTATGCCTATCAGTCGTATGCCACCTTACGAATTTCCAAAAGCTATCAAACGTGAGAATCTGCGAAGTCCAGTAATTTTCAAATTATCAGGCAAATTATCTGTGTGGCAGGCAGTGTGTGGTTAGTGACTTTGACTTCACGTGTTTGTGACATCTTGCCTGGGAATGTAGAAGGCGTGTGAAAGTAGCTATTTGTGCAGTGATACAGACTTCTTTTGTTACGGATTTTAAACCACCGTTCGGGTGCACACTTTCGTTATTTCTCGTGGGGTTTTTGTGGATGTGGAATGAAGTTTTGTGATGTGTGTGTAATAGCAGCGACTCTCTGAGTATCCGTCAAACAGTGTTGTGTCATACTCTCAACGGCAGCAACATTCCAGTGGAACAAGCAGCAGGCTGTGAACCCAGGACCAAAGGACACGGAGCAACGCGCAAACAGTAACGTTAAGACCAAAACAGTGTCGGCTGAACCTCTAGCGGTCAGGACCCATCCGCAGGAGGATGGGCTGGGTACTCGCAGCAAATCAGGTACGCCATAACACCGACACGAGCTTATCATGATGTCAGTCCGGCCCCAGGCTGGTCATGATAATTACCGCCGTGCCAGGCAACTCTGTATTTGATGTGGTAGCCGCCATGACTTAGGGCGTAGGTTAAGGTCGAGTTGACAACCCTGTGGAAGTGATTTTTTTTTTACTTAGTCTGTAAGTCTTGTCCTCCCTGCCCTCCCCGTTAGGTGCCCCAATTAGGATTTCTGGATAGGACAGATCGCGTGAGTTAGCGCCATGTGACAGTAGGGCCGTTCGTGTAGGAGGGTTTATGTATTTATGTGTGTGTTTTTGTTTACCGCAGGGTGTCAACTTGACAGGGTTCGGTCGGCACAACCAATGATATCAATGCGAGAGGGAGAGAGATAAGAAAGATGCTTTAATAGTTTCTCCCTGTGAATAACTCGTATTGGATGGGCAAAGATTCAGTGAAGCAGAAAGCAATTCTGCTTAGACCCGTCTTTCACTTCAGTGTTGAAAGGCAAGTGTTTGAATCTGTAACAACAGGCTGTACACAGTGGAGAGTGACATATGTAAAGTGACATGTTGTATATGTTTCTGTGAATGTGTTGTGAATTTATTGTACAAAATAAGGTAACAGTTTCAACATTAGAGAAGACATCGACAGCTATCAACAAAAGGTAGGTCTTCAACATCAACTGTCAACAATGAAAACTGCTTCTTCTACATCGACTATCAACAAAAGGTAGGTCTTCAATATCAACTGTCAACAATGAAAGCTGCTTCTTCTACATCGACTATCAACAAAAGGTAGGTCTTCAACATCAACTGTCAACAATGAAAGCTGCTTCTTCTACATCGACTGCTATCAACAAACGTTCCGTCTTACACGTCGATTGTCAACCTTAAAGATGCGTCTTTGGCGCTGTTAGGCCTAATAATGGACAAACGTACACAACAACATTTACATTTCACATGTCGATAAAAGCAGACGCTCTGCCGTCGTAATTTGTACTTCATATAAACAACAATTCACTTGACAGAATTGTGTATGTGTGTGTGTGTGTGTGTGTTTAAACCGATATGTTGCAACTGAACTGAACTGCTTGGCTGCCAGATTTTTAATTTGGCCTGAAATGACGAATTATTTTCCACAATCTGCAAGTCGCGTAAGCGAGACGTCGATCGAATGGACCACGCATGTCTTCGTTTGGTTTCCAACGTGAATGAAGCGTCTTTCGAAAGCGATGCTTTGAGTTACAGTTTTAACAGAAGAAGACTCACAACTCCATTGAAGATGATAATTGTGACTTCTTTTCGTCTTCTGTTTTAATTCCCTAGACTAGATGGCTTATAACCCAGTACTTCGGTTTCATTCAGCTGTCCGTTTTAATACGTACAGCTGCAATGAACAAAGGCACACGTAGTTATACGCCTTCCATGATCAGGGTTATTAAAACGTACAGCGTCTTGGATTTGTAACACGTAACATGTAATATGTAATATGTAACAGAAGACAGTAGAAGAACGGCTCGTGTCGAGGTAAGTTTTGAGCTAATCCTGTTAATTAGGCACTTGCAGTTCGTGTTTGTTGCTGTTGTTTACAGAACATGTTACTAATTATACTTTCCTTTTCAGGTCCCGCTCATATCCTGTGCCTCATCGTGGCGAGCGGGTGAAACAAAGAACGATGCACGCCCCAAATTCAAAATTTCGCTAAATAAAACCTCCATTTTTGCATATTTTGTTATGTATTATATGCATTCCTTTTCGGAACTTCAGATATTTATTCCTCTCTCTAACAATGCTTTAACATATTAATTTTCGTATCTTTTTCGGCCATTTTGCAAGATAGGTTTGATCTCCCGTAAGTTTTTATACATAAATTTCGAAATTATATTCCTTACAGAAACTTACTCGCCGTTTTTAATTCCAGACCGCACTCACCTGACGTGTTACAGAACCCTTTAAATACGAAAATTAGTCTGATTTATATTTAAATATTCAGTTCGTACCGCGCAGTAAACACACTCCGTCTCAGTTATACAAACCAGTCAGTTAATGCTGTACAGTGAAATAATCGCTGTTTGTTCTGAGATCCACACAAAACACATAAATACAGTCCGTACCGCGCAGTAAACACACTCCGTCTCAGTTATACAAACCAGTCAGTTAATGCTGTACAGTGAAATAATGGCTGTTTGTTCTGAGATCCACACAAAACACATAAATACAGTCCGTACCGCGCAGTACACACACTCCGTCTCAGTTATACAAACCAGTCAGTTAATGCTGTACAGTGAAATAATCGCTGTTTGTTCTGAGATCCACACAAAACACATAAATACAGTCCGTACCGCGCAGTAAACATACTCCGTCTCAGTTATACAAACCAGTCAGTTAATGTTGTACAGTGAAATAATCGCTGTTTGTTCTGAGATCCACACAAAACACATAAATACAGTCCGTACCGCGCAGTAAACACACTCCGTCTCAGTTATACAAACCAGTCAGTTAATGCTGTACAGTGAAATAATCGCTGTTTGTTCTGAGATCCACACAAAACACATAAATACAGACCGTACCGCGCAGTAAACACACTCCATCTCAGTTATACAAACCAGTCAGTTAATGTTGTACAGTGAAATAATCGCTGTTTGTTCTGAGATCCACACAAAAACATAAATACAGTCCGTACCGCGCAGTAAACACACTCCGTCTCAGTTATACAAACCAGTCAGTTAATGCTGTATAGTGAAATAATCGCTGTTTGTTCTGAGATCCACACAAAACACATAAATACACTGTGTGGGCAGAACGTAGAATTGTTGAATGTTAAACATGGTGGTACATAAAGTAACCACTGGGCTTTAAAATGGTTGATGTACTTTTCTTTAATATTCCCATTGTGTGGTCACATATTTGTATTTGTGAATCTAGTAACTTCATATCATCAGTTACGGCAGTGCATCGTTCTTTGGCCAAACAGGATAAGTTTAATTAAGTGCTAATTTTGCGTTTGTAATTTCCTAGCCACTGAACCCATTAAACCCATTCCTCAGCATTCAGCACTTAACTGTTTAATAACTGCCCTGTTGCAAAAACAAGAATGCTTCTCAAATCCAAATCGTAAGCTGCCATTAGAATTTGACATTTAAATATATCAGCTTTAAACCTATTTTTATATTCAAGTTTTAGTGCACAGTGTTAGTGACTGATTGACCTCACATTTACGTCGACGTTTCCCCCCAGTAATGTTACTTACCATGCCGAAACTGAAATGTTATGAGAAATAAAAAATCAGGGAAATTTTTAAAATGTCCACCTTTAATACCATCTACATCCGTGTTTATATAATGTTTTCTTCTCCGACATCACGTTTTCTTTAAAATAAATTACATATCCAAAATAAGAAGATTGCAAATGCTGTATCGTGACCTAACACAGAATTTACTAACCAGTTCTATAGTTACAAAATGTCATACGGTTTCATGGTACACGTGCAAATTTCATTTCTGTTGCACGTTTCAGAAAGTACGGCCTTACTTTCCCTGATTTTGATGAAACTCCTACATGTGCAGCTTCGTAATCCCCAGACGACTTATACCGAATTTCACCCCAATCGGTCAAAAGTGTGCGAAGTAGCATAGAAATACTTTTAATTCACCACGCAAAGCACGGCTTTGACTGAGCCGCTTCCAAAAAACTCAGTCACTTTACCAACTGTTATGGATATTTCTGTACCAGTTCTGTCTTCAAACCGGACAAAAACGTTAAAAAAACGGGCTAAATTTCATTTACGCTGTTAAATAAATTGTGGCCCATTGAGCCGATTTTCACGAAGATTGCGCTGGCTTGACGTCTCTTTGTAAAGAAGCCCTATACCAAACTTCATAAAAATCCGACTGACAGTTCACTTTGTGGCACACAATTCGAGACGGACATAACATTTACAGTAACTGCCCTTTTGTACTGCATGACGCCATAAGGGGTGGAGGTATAGCTCCACTCATTCTTATACTCCCCACTAGAGGGACGTGAGCGGTCATCCTCACAACCTGGACGCTTTACCCTGGGGAAAGAAACGCTGATACCCATTGAAGACCAGGCTGGGTGGGCCACAGAGCTGCCCTCGACGTTTCGGAGAAGAGAAGCTCTCTTGTCCCTCCCGGGAATCGAACCACGACCCCACGGTCGTCCAACCCGTATCCCAGTCACTATACTGACTGAGCTATTGAGGCTCCTCACATTCTTTTGTAATCATGTCCAGTGACCAGTACACGCACTGTCACACAGACACAAAGAACCACCAATTTACAACTTATCTTACATTTACAATTTACAACTTACACGCTAACTCTCAGCCCCACTAGCTACTGCTTTACTCCCAAAACAAGCGCCCCTCTTCCCATCCGACAGGTGGCAAATGGGGCTCATAACATGCCTTAATGGGCCACAAAAATAAAAATCTAATTTATGCCGTGACGTAAGATTGAAGTGTTACATGGTCACGGTAGTGAATGTTAAGATTATACTACCCTCAATACGGTGGTAGCAGGTTACTCCTAAACGTCGGTTTATATCTACCAGACTACACGCATTCATTCGTGTACCCTGAAGATGGAGCAACAGCTTCTTCCGGAACGTCGGTACCTGTCTACCGAAATACACGGCGTGCCTTGCACACCACAGAAACGTCGGCAACTAAACCATTCCACACGACATCGTATCCCAGAACTGTTCAATCCTAAACACTGCTGTGGAAACATCAAATGTCCAAACTGTAAAGAAGTGCCAATTAAATTTATTTCGCGTACTTTAATTGTATCATAAAGTACGGAATAATTTTTTGGGGTAATTCCTCTAACAGTAAGAAGACATTCACATTACAAAAGAAAATCATCAGAAGTACGGTCGGTGCACAACCAAGAACTCCATGCAGAAGTACGGTCGGTGCACAACCAAGAACTCCATACAGAAGTACGGTCGGTGCACAACCAAGAACTCCATGCAGAAGTACGGTCGGTGCACAACCAAGAACTCCATGCAGAAGTACGGTCGGTGCACAACCAAGAACTGCATGCAGAATTACGGTCGGTGCACAACCAAGAACTCCATGCAGAAGTACGGTCGGTGCACAACCAAGAACTCCATGCAGAAGTACGGTCGGTGCACAACCAAGAACTCCATGCAGAAGTACGGTCGGTGCACAACCAAGAACTCCATGCAGAAGTACGGTCGGTGCACAACCAAGAACTCCATGCAGAAGTACGGTCGGTGCACAACCAAGAACTCCATGCAGAAGTACGGTCGGTGCACAACCAAGAACTCCATGCAGAAGTACGGTCGGTGCACAACCAAGAACTCCATGCAGAAGTACGGTCGGTGCACAACCAAGAACTCCATGCAGAAGTACGGTCGGTGCACAACCAAAAACTGCATGCAGAAGTACGGTCGGTGCACAACCAAGTACGGTCGGTGCACAACCAAGTACGGTCGGTGCACAACCAAGAACTCCATGCAGAAGTACGGTCGGTGCACAACCAAAAACTGCAGCAAAGTACGGTCGGTGCACAACCAAGTACGGTCGGTGCACAACCAAGTACGGTCGGTGCACAACCAAGAACTGCATGCAGAAGTACGGTCGGTGCACAACCAAGAACTCCATGCAGAAGTACGGTCGGTGCACAACCAAGAACTCCATGCAGAAGTCTGTTTAACAAATTTGAGATTTTACCTATTGCATGTCAAACGTGAAACGTCTGTAAAACGTGACCGTGATTTGACCGTGACCTAACCCTCACATATCCGTGACCTAACTTAAGCTAACTTGAAACTTAGCAAGTGGGAGTTAACGTAAACACAAACTAAAAATATTAACTCAACTTAGCTTACTCCAACCTGACCAACACAACCTAACCCAACCCACACTTACATATCCAAAAATAACCGTACCAACGTTAGCCCAATATAACCTAACATACCCTACCTTAACCTAACATAATCTAACCAAACCTATCCTAACCTAACCTGTATGACCAAGATATCATCCATTTTGTGACATGGGAAAGTTTTCTGTCATCTTCAAAGCATCCACATATTTTGTGAGGCCAGCCCAGCCTCCTATTTATTCCTTACTTAGGGTAAAGTGGCCTGGTCCTGGAAGCAAACCACTTGTCTCTATCTAGTGACAGGGTTGAGAATGCATGGAACTGTATGTGCTGTACGTCCACACCCCTCTCTATCTTGCTGTGAGGTGCTGAATGAGACAGGATTCATTCATTCATTCTGTAGTCTGTCTTACGACAGGTCCGTAGCCTCTTCCAAAGCGAGTTCTCCACAGGGTGCGATCTAGTGCTTCCTCTTTCAATTTCCAGTATCTTTTCTTTTCCTTAAGGTCATCCAGTAGCTGCTTACGTCTTCTCCCTCGTCGTCCCGTCATTTCTATCCTTCCTTCTAACTTTCCTTCAATCACGTGTTTCAGAATGCAGTTTCTACGCAAGATGTGACCAATCCAGTTAGCCTTTCTTCTCTTTATTGTATGTACGATATTCCTCTCCTCCTTCACTCTATGCAATACTTCTTCATTTCTCACACGAGACAGGATACAGCTTCACTTTACATAAGTGTTTCTGTGTTAATTTGATGTGCTGGGCACAGCACAGGCTGTTGTGTGAGCAGTAGGAAGTAGCCTAGTACTTAAATTATTGTACTTGTTCACAGGCAACAGTGACAAATGCCGTTGCAAATGATGAACGTGACCATGTGGTTCTTGTGTGCACACTGTCGTTTGGGATCCGAGTGACTTCTTGTTTGTGGGAGCAGATGAGGGAAGATCGTTGTCTTGTTCGTTGTAGCACAGTGTGGTGTGGAAATGAGTGACCATTGCTGGTGAGCCTACTGCCTTCTTCTTCTGCGCTGATGGAAGTAGATGTTTCTGTGATATGTGGTGGTGACCTGTCTGTGATTGAGTTCACCGTGACGTCACCGTGACATGACCGTGACTTGAGCCTGACTTGACCGTGACCTGAGCATGACGACCGTGACCTGAGCCTGACTTGACCGTGACTTAACTCACATATAACCGTGACCTGAACTAACTTAATCTATCCTAACCTTAATATACAAAACCCAAATTATCAACCACAGACAAAAAGATTAACCCAGCAACCTCACCCAACAACCTAACCTAACCCAACCCACACTTAAAAACCCAAACGAAACTAAAGCAACGTTACATATCCAAAAATAACCGTACCAACGTTAGCCCATATATAACCTAACATACCCTACCTTAACCTAACATAATCTAACCAAACCTATCATAACCTAACCTGTATGACCAAGATATTTGTGGCACGGGTGAGCCTACTGCCTTCTCTTCTGCGCTGATGGAAGCAGATGTTTCTGTGATATGTGATGGTGACCTGTCTGTGATTGAGTTCACCGTGACGTCACAGTGACTTGACCGTGACTTGAGCCTGACTTGACCGTGACTTGAGCCTGACTTGACCGTGATCTGAGCATGACTTGACCGTGACCTGAGCCTGACTTGACCGTGACTTAACTCTCATATAACCGTGACCTGAACTAACTTAATTTATCTTGACCTTAATATACAAAACCCAAATTATCTTAACCACAGACTAAAAAAATTAACCCAGCTTAACCCAACTATAGTAAAGTATAGTAAACTATACCAACCACACCTATCCCAACATAACCTAACCAACTTTGAAATTCATTGTATGTGGTCCTGGCCCTAAAATGTGTATTTCTACTGATAATGTTTGTAACCAGGAAGTGTTCCAGGTCTCGTTTCCTCAGTTTGTTCGAGAGGCAGAATGTGAGAAAAGTGTACACAGTTGGTTGAAAAAGAATGTGGTATTAAATACTGTGTTTAAAAAACATACTGCACTGCCTGTAATTCAAGTTTCCCAATGTGACATTTCCATCCACACTTCACTTGTTCTTTATATTCTTTGGTACAGGATTTGAGGTGTTCACAGTGGTGAGGATTCATAATGCGGTCTGGGTTAGGACACCGTGTAGTCTGGTGCATGGTTATGAATCTTTTGGAAGAGCATTCTGGGTCTGTTTTTACAGGCGGTGGGAAAATGGAGGCAGTATGTCCTTCCAAAACCTCGGTACCCACCAGTCAGACTACACAGTCCCATAACTCGGAAGACTATAATTTTGAATCTTAATATTCTGCATTTTCCATGCATTGTATCACAATTACAAAACAACTGAATACACATATTAGGCAATAAATATACCTTATTATTTTACACTATATTTTGATGTGAGCAGAAATATGTCGGAGAAAATATGTTGTTAAATAATGTTTCCTAATAAGTGTATTTAGTTGGTTTGTAATAATTCCGAAGTTCACAATTTTTTTAGTGCAGTTATGGAGTAGTGGGGTTATGGTAAAGCAGAAGGCTGCCTTGCCGATATCATGCTACATAGTTCCATAACTTACCACCAGGTGCATGCTTGACCCACAGCCAGTGAGCCATGATGGCTACAGTAACGCTCGAAGGCGCCACATGTGTTGGTTGTACGTTTGCACAGAGTTTTCAATCTGTGAAAGGTATTCGTTGACTCATGTGACCTGTTAATTTGCAGCTTTTCATCGCGTGTGCGCAGGGCCCTGTTATCAGGTTGGTAGCGTTTATCCGTGGTGGTTGTTTCTGGATATTTCGGCAAGAAAGTGTTTCCTGCTTGACAGTATTAATTATTATTATTACTATTATTAGTGAGAGGGCTTAGAAGGACATAATATTGCTGTAGCAGCACAATTTTGCAACTGCTAGAAATGTAAGTATATTATTGTGTGCGGGTTGTGAAATGCTATTGATCCTACGTGAATGATGACTTAGACCTGGTGATTCAACGTCGCATGTCGTTTGGACTGCCACTTGACATTCATATTCCCAGTTTTGTTACGTTTTAGATGTTTTATTGAAATTGATTTGGGAAAGTAAGTAGTATCGTTATTACAAAATCGTGTGTCGCTAGCAAGATGTGTACGTCAAATTAGTGAATTCCTTTTGCAAACAAGAGGGTGTCAGCTGGCATAGTTCCTTAGGATTGGGTTATTTGTACACAAAAAGGTTTTGCTTGTAAAGGGAGACAGTTTTTGATTTAAAATATGGCCGACGCCGTCCTCTCACCGCGGAGACTCGGGTTGTTACAAATGTAGACATTTCGAGATTTAGCATGCGGCCGACGCCGGCCTGTCATCGCGAAGATTCGGTTTGTTTCTAAATGTAGGCAGTCTGAATTTTAGCAGATGGTCCTATCGCCAGTCTCTCACCGTAGAGTCTCGATCCCAGGCCAGATGATGTGGATTTGTGTGAACAGAGTGGCAGTGGGACAGGTTTTTCTTCGAGTACTTAGGTATTCCCCTGTAATTATTATTCAACCATTGCTGCAGGTACATATTTCCTTCTACCACTACTAACACTATGTAATGTTAGCAGTAGACAGCATCATTAAGTAAAACACTTTCTGTCCTTCCCTAGAATATGATTATGATTACAGTATCATGTAGTGTGAATTTCATTCTTTTTTTTTTTTTTTTGAGAAAATTGTTGAAAGTTTGCTGTCTTTATATTCAGATAGTTTTACAGATGTAATATATTGTTGTTTTTGTGCATGTTGCTGTTTGCAACTTAGATGGTTTAACAAATCAAATTTTGTTTTGTGTCTTGTCATTCTTTGCAGCCTCTCAGCCAGATGACCACGTGGCAGAAAAATCCACCACCAACAGGATTCTATCCAGGACAGCAAGGTTTATAGAACAGTTTTCAGACTATTTTCTCAACATTTTCAGTATATGTGTTTTGAACTGTGTTCTTTCCCATTGCCAAGGGTTCAACCAAAATATGTTACAAAATTGATTCATGTGAACCTGCTGCACATGATTCAGTTTTAACCAATTACCAAAGAGGAGGCATTGTGTTGGTGTTGTACGTCCCATCAGCTAGTCGGCACCTGATGTGAAATTAATGATTTACTCAGGTTCCTTAAAAATGTGTTTTAAGGGATAGAAGTGAAATGGAAAAGGCTGATTTTATTAACAGGAAGGAACAAATCTGAATACAGGTTCAGCTTAAATTACGTGTATCCTGTAACTTACACAGTTTTACCATAAGCAGATTCACAATAATATTTCATTTGATTTTTGTAACATACTTTTTTTTTTTTAGTGAAAACAGAAATATAAAACATTTGCAAAGAGAATGAATGGTATGAAAGTTAATTGAATTGCGTACTTTTCAATGAAATGGAAGGCATTGGAACCAAAAGCATAACAAAAAATTCCAGTTACGTGACCTTTCCTGGGAACATAACCGTTGCATACGCTGGGGGATCCTGGTATATTAACGTGTTATAATTATTTCTCATATTATTCATTGATACCCCCAAGCAGCACATTTTTTGGTTTCAGCAAATGCTGACAGAACCCCAAGTCAATAAAAAATGGCAAATACAGAAGTACAGTAGATGAGGAAAGTTTCTTGCACATTGCATAACATTAGTTCTTCATGTACCTGTTATTGCACTGTGCCTTGACATCAGGTAAAGGTAAAGCAATCCCATTACAGGCCTGGACAGGCCCTTAGGGTTCCAGGAGGTTGAGGCTCCCAGATTTCTAGACAGTCGGCACATGAAGGTGGTAAGGTTGTCAGCCCTATGCACCAGCCGCCTTTACCCCCAGGAAATATTCCTGGTACTCATTTCTGTTAGAGGCTGAGTCGACTCCAGGGCCATAGTGCGGCCGGAAGGATTATGTCAATGAAAAATTGTAATGACACCATCGGGAATCGAACCCGCGACCTTCCGGCTTGTAGCGCAGTGCCTCAACCAACTGCGCCATCGCGTGCCCCAGCCTTGACATCATATTTCTGTAAATTTTTAAGTTCTTGTCATCTGTGGATACTGTTTGCCTTGTGGATTTACTTCTTCTTGGTACTGTGGACTCCAGTATTGATGGATGTATATAGCAGTAATGATCCAGACTTGTGTTTGGGAACTGCCTGTTTTGAATCTTGGGCAGGTCGTATGCTATCCAGGCCCTGGTTTACGTGGTGTTCCTCTGTCATTAGGTCATGCCACTTTCTTCAGAACTGTTTCCATGTCATCACTGATCAGTAACATTTTTCCTTTATTTCCTTGTAAATACACATTTCTATACACACATGTTTGGAGGATTTAAACAATTGTTCCATTTACCAACTGCTTATGTGTGCTAGGTATCGGAACTTCCTTCCTAACCTATATGTACAATGTTAGAACACATACTCTTTGTTATTGTAGTGAAAAATTTTATAAAGAACACTACCTTCTGAATGTATCTAGTTATAGTAAGGCATGTTTGGGCCTTTTATGTATGTAGCGTTTGTACATTTTTTGTAGGTCTGACTTCTCGTAGTGGCCGATTTTTGCCATGAGTGGGTTTGTGTGTTCAGTACATTGGGTATAAAACCGAGGGGAGAGATGAAGTAGGTATTCTTGGAGCCTTTCGATGTCTATATTGCAGTGGAGATCTTTGATGGGTGTTCTTCTAGAAGCATTTAAGATCACTCTCAAACATTTGTTTTGTAATCCTACCATTTGATGGTATAATATAGTCAGAATTGTTGACAGCATCCTATGATAGGACACAGAAAGCTGTGACTGCTAATATTTATCTTGTAAATGGTATATAAAGACCAAGGTATGATACGTTGACCATTCTTTGCTTGTTACAGTAACAGGTGCTGGTCATAATAGAAAGTTACGAATCTTTATCATCCAGGAACACGGATTTTAAATTGTCATAACTATGTTGGTATTAAAAGGTGCAACACTTGATCACGCTGGGTCATACACATACATCATTGCAGCCATGTGAATGTAACAGTAAATAAGAAGATTAGTTACATACAGTGATCCGTGTCTGTGTGCAGGTAGCTGATGTTGGTGAAACTGAATCGTTAGTAATAGTAATGACCATCTGTTAGATGCCCATGTATTGTATATAGAACTCGACAAAGACCGGTTATGTTGCAGTCTTACTGATGTCATGTACTGACTGTGCAAGCGATAAATGGCGACAGTTGTCTTCTGGGGGTTTTTATACCATTCAGTATAATGGGTTTTTTTTTTCCTGAAATTTCAATGGAACGTAGTGTGTCTATCTACATGATGATGTAATTAGTTTCAGGTTGGTGCTGAAGTGATTTTATGGAGGAGACTGTGTCAATATTGTAGAAGTGTTTTGGGGATTTTGGCCATTTGGTGGCACCGAAAGGGGATGAGGGGATAGGAGTAGCACAGAGGCTGTGAGACATGCAATGTTGGGGCCCTAAAGAGGGCTGTTAATGTCAATATTGTAGAAGTGTTTTGGGGATTTTGGCCATTTGGTGGCACCGAAAGGGGATGAGGGGATAGGAGTAGCACAGAGGCTGTGAGACATGCAATGTTGGGGCCCTAAAGAGGGCTGTTAATGTCAATATTGTAGAAGTGTTTTGGGGATTTTGGCCATTTGGTGGCACCGAAAGGGGATGAGGGGATAGGAGTAGCACAGAGGCTGTGAGGCATGCAATGTTGGGGCCCTAAAGAGGGCTGTTAATGTCACTTCAGCATATGCTTCCTTTGGGACAGACTGAACCTCCAAATTTGTAATTTTTTATGTAGTTTACTTTGAAGTCCTTAGGTTGTCGCTTTTGGTGTTTTGGATGAGCGTTCAGGATTGGTCTGGCATAGAAGATTGAATAGTTCCTCACGTTTTAGCAGATGTTTAAGTTGCTGGGTCGTTGGAGAGCCAGTTGTAGAGATCTGGCAGTGAGTGGTGTGTGGGAGGTGGCATTCTGATTGGTTAGGAGCAGACTGCAGTGCTAACCAATAAGGTGTAAAGCATTTTTCTGGGAACTTGGAGAATTTTGATTGTGATGTTAGGAAAGTGTTTGAGAAAGGTGGATAAAGTGAAAAGGTGTGACTGACAGTATTTTATGGATGTGGGGGGGGGGGGGGGGTTGATGAAGTTAGTTTCTGTTGGGGCAGATGATTTGTTTGTGACCTTCACATTGAGCTGTTGTTCAGTAGGGGTGGGTGAGTGGAGGCCAAAGAGGTGGAGTCGGGCTTTATGTAGTCTGCATCATTTTGGTTGAAGGTTGTGTTTGGTTTTCTGATGATGTGTGGACGTTAGGCATGTATGTTGGCTTTGGGGTTGCCCTTTCCTGCCATATTTATATAATGTTCTGCCTGTTGACCCTCAGAGTTATTTACTGTAAAGGTGGCAGCTGTTATATTTGGCGAAACACTGAGAAATCTTCATCCATTTGCATGACCTAATCTTGAAAAGAGTTGTACGTATAGTTGGGGTTTGTTGTTGAAACATTGTGATTAGAAAAATTAACACACTGAAACACAGTTTGAGACTCACCGCTGTTGATCCATAACCAACTAACTAACTCACTCCATGGAGCAGAGGCCTTCTTGAGAAGTTAACAGGTCGTCAGCTAGTCAGGAAATTCCCCTCGTTTTATGGAACCCGACGTTCATTACCACATTCACAAGAGCCCGCCACATGCCCCTGTCCATCCTTAGACCTAAAAATTAACACAGTGAAACACAGTTTGGGACCTAGTGCTGCATACCTGTGGAGCTAAAAAAAATTTATTGCTGTCGCCACCCATCGCATGACTTGCAGAACATGACTTGCAGAACATGAGACATTCAGCAAACTCTTAACCACCTTGATGAACATCATTGTCACTTGATTAGAGCAGCTTAATGTTAATGGCTGCCTTTTTTGTTTGTTTATATCTAGTTTATTTTATTAGGTGATGCTTTCAGTGACTCGGACGTTTCTGTAATTCACCAAAGTGACTGTGATGGCATTAAATTCACAACCTTACGGCAGATGGGACAGCATAATACCACTTATATTTGCTTCCATTATCTTGTATTGCATATTGATACTTCATTTTGAATGTTTAATAATTGTGTGTGTATTAGTGTTATTACAAAGCACATAATACACATTAGTAGTCAAGTTTGATGCATTTCATTGTGTCAACTTCTGTACCTTTTGCCGCACTGCAGCCTGTCACTAGTTGATAAGTGCCAGTTGCTAAGTGAACATCTGAATGCACAAATACACAGACACTGCACAGTTGTCTCACACAGGCAGAGAAAGCAAGAAGAAGGTACAAAATATAATTAAGTTAGTTACAAATGTCCTAACTAAGTTGAAACCACAGTTTACATGAAATGTCAGTGAGAAAACTAACAACAACAAAATAATAATAATAATAATAATAATAATACTGCTGTTGCTACTACTACTACTAAGCTGCTACTACTAATAACATACCAAGTCTTACAGCTCATATCTAAAGCCAGGTCATGCAAAGAATGAACACATATTCCACTCATCTTCCTAGTAGCTACATCTTACTTGTTTGTCTCACCAGCTTCTGATGGTTTGCACTTGCACATTGGCAGTTTTTTCTCTTTAGGTTCTCAGTTTGTCATGCGTGTTGCAGGGGAGGCGCACAGTGTAGGTTGCGTGAGGTGGCAGAACACAGTCCGCACTTGCCATTCTTTCCCCGACATAAGCCAAGTGTAGTGTTCAGGAAAGTGTGGTGTCTCTTGTACAGTCACGGTATGGTGTCTCTTGTACAGTCACGGTGTGGTGTCTCTTGTACAGTCACAGTGTGGTGTCTCTTGTACAGTCACGGTGTGGTGTCTCTTGTACAGTCACGGTGTGGTGTCTCTTGTACAGTCACGGTGTGGTGTCTCTTGTACAGTGACGGTGTGGTGTCTCTTGTACAGTCACGGTGTGGTGTCTCTTGTACAGTCACAGTGTGGTGTCTCTTGTACAGTCACGGTGTGGTGTCTCTTGTATGTCACAACGCTGCTGACAGGGTTGCATAGGGGATAGGCACCTTAGTTGTGTAATTACTTAACTTTGCGCTAAAACTATAGAAAATCGCTCAGTGCTGTTGTCAGTCTTTATGTGTGCGGCTTGTAATCAACATTGTCTTGCTCCTACCGTGTTGGTAGTATCACGTATTGTGCGTCCTTGTATTTATTCACATTGGTTGAACTCCTTGTACTTCACTGTTATTTGCCTGCTTACTGTTCATTTTCAGTTCCTGTACATTTGTCCATGGTCACTAGTAATTGATGTGACTATGTACGAAAAGCCAGCCGATCCGAGTGACCGCGCGGTCTAAGGCGTGGTTCTGCGGCCGCTCGCTTGCTGGGATTGTGGGTTCGAATCCCGCTGGGGGCATGGATGTCTGTCTGTTGTGAGTGTTGTGTGTTGTCAGGTAGAGGTCTCTGCGATGGGCTGGTCCCTCTTACAGAGGAGTCTTACCAAGTGTGGTGTGTCTGAATGTGATCATGAAGCCTCGAACAATGAGGCGGCCTAGGACCCCAAGGGGCTGTCGAGCCATTGGGAAAAAAATGTAGGAAAAACCTGTAGACCTTTTTCATAGCATAATGATACATGCTGCCAAATATTCTCTCCATCTGTAAGCAGCTTCCACAAAAGTTGGTTACAGTGTCCTTTTGTTTGAAATGGATTTCAGTAGTGCATGAAATGAATGGTATGAACTGTGTAACAAACGTTACTTTTGCGCCTAATAGCTACTGTATTTTGAGTCTAGAAGCTGTGCAGGCTTAAAATTGGAAGATTATGTAGCTTAGTGTCATATGTACAGTAAGTGTTGCAAGTAGCAGCAGATTTGAAATGTAGTGTGAGACATTTTTGTCAGGATTGTATTTATTTTCGATATCCTTGACTTCTGCTCGTACGTGAGTAAAGCTTAATTTCTTAATTAGAGTGTTGTTGCTTCCTTGACATTTTGGCTGCTGTGTATTGTGATGCTGTAAAGGAAAGTAGCTATATCCCAGGTAAAGACTGGCCACTGCTGCCAGTTTGTATGTCGGATGTTACTTTGTTTTATCAGAACACTTTCTGTTTTGTACTGAAATTAATGAGCCAGTGCATTTCAATTTGTATTGTGAATGGCTATGGGCCATGTAAGGGGAAGCAAGATGTGATTCATGTCAGGGAGGGAGGAAACACTCTTCTCAGCGGCGCCCAGACTGAGTCTGGGGCCCATGCAATCTCCTGTTTTATGGGTACAGGGGGTAAGACTGCCTGAGCATCATGCTGACCTCTTGCCGTCCATCTAGGGCCAAAGATGAACACTGAGGATACGCACTTAACTCCTCCATACATCTTGGTGATGTCTTTGTTAATGCAGCACAGTGAAAATTTTATTGTTGTTTGGTGTGAATGAGAGAAAATGTCATTTGGCACTTAGCCACATCCTTATATTACTGTTTCCTTCATGTGTGACAAGTATCTGTAATATGATCAAGGAAGTGGCATCTTTTGTGATGTGACCAATATCAAAATTTGAGGTTTTTGCAGCAGTGAATGTCAAGGCAGTGGTCTTGTGTATGTGATGCAGGTTCTTAGAGTGTCTTCCACAGGGTTTAGGTACCTACCTGCTAAACTGCGTGGTGTCACCCTCGACCTGTAAGCATAGTTCTCACGACCATGAGAACTTCAGATATGAGATGGAAAGGATTAGGAGGGAAGTGGCTTTATCGTATTTTGAGATCTAACTCAACATCTGCCTGGTTGGACAGAGAGAAGTGACAAAAGGCCTCATTTATTCGAGGGTAGAGAGAGAGAGATTGAATCTGTTGGTACTTTCAATTGCTTGATACGCCAGTAATTTGTAGACAGTGTGGGATGTAAAACAGTTGTGATGCAGATTTGGTTTGTGGAAAATCAGATGTGTAGAAATGCTGGGCTAAATAACGGTATTGAAGAATGTGGGCTTGTGTATATCTTGTTATCAGTTACAGGAAACATTATCTGGTACATCCTGTGCAAGTGTGTAAGAGTACATGATAAACTGTGCTGTAAATCAGTGTTATCTTTGGTGATTTCAGTGTATATGACACGGCATGTGGCTAGTTGACATACTGTTACCCTTTTTATGTTTTTCCCCAGTTTCCATGTGATCTATGTGAATATGTTTGGAAGGGTGACGTCGTAGCTTCATGCCGCAGCAAGCGAGCCCCTTGTACCCACTGGTTAGGAGGGTGGGTGGGCATCGGAGCCATTCAGGGTATGGTGGCAAAAAAATGGTTGCTGCTGAAAGACTAACCCCAGTGATACAGTCTTTATAAGTATTTGCTGTATTGACTGAGCTGAAGATTATATTTTAGGCATTTCTGACAAAGTAGGAAGCAAGAACACCATATTTGGAGACCATATCTGTCTCTCTGTATCAGTCAGTGGCCTGTTAGTGAGTAAACGTGTTTGCCAGATTTTTGTGAAATTCAGTGTAGGCGTTTCTACAAAAAATTGTCAAGCGAGCTTGTTTTGCAAAAGTTGGCTCAGTGACAGTCATACTTTACTTAAGGGCCTAAATGAATTTTAACCCGACACTTCATATCTCTTGACCATTTTGTGTGAAATTTGGTATAAAGATCTCAACGTAATGCCATAGAGTAATCATGAGTTTCATGAAAATTGGTGCAGTGAAAGCTATACAGTACTTGGGAACATAAATTAAATTTTGCCTGTATTTTCTACATTTTCCGTCCAATTTGGATACAACTCAGTACAGTAGATGTCCACAACAATTTGGTAAGTGATTTTGAGTCTGTGAAGCTCAGCACGCTGAATGCCACACTTCAGCACGTTGAAGGCCACACTTCAGCACGTTGAAGGCCATACTGCAGCAAGTTGAAGGCCATACTTTTCATGTGGGAGTTAATGAAATTACATTCATGTGTGTACTGTGAAACCATATGAAATTTTGAAAGGAAAGACTACATTGGTACAGGCTGCATACTGCATCATGGAGTACATAATTTTCTATCTTTTCTCCAGTAAATCCTAATGTGTCAACTGTGCATATGCAATATAATGATCAAGGCTTAAGTGAAATGTCATAATCTTGCACTGTCTTTCTCTATGGTAGCTGGCTGTGGAGTATTCACTGTGAATTCAAGTTCCTCAGGTTGGTAGGATTGATAGTGTGGAAGGAAGGATGTTAGTAATTATATGGTACCACTGTAGCTTGGTTTCCTACAGCAACAGTTGCCAGCTTTGGAATTGTGCTACCTGCTTGAGTGCACCTGAAGCACCTTTCCTGGCCAAGTGGACCTGCTTACATTATTTGTGATGATAAAACACGATCTCTGTGCACTAGAGAATTGTATCAAACTGTCCCTGTATCTGATACCTATTTTAGTACATAAAAGATAAAGGTCACTATAACAGGCCGTGAAGGCCCAGAGGGGAAGTAGAGGTATAGCTCTACTCTTTCTTTAACGATGGTGCTGGAAGGGGTGGGTGGTCAATGCCACGCCCCGACTGCCGCTAGTAAAGAGACCCTGTATCCATTGTACAGGAGACTGTGGGCCTTCGGGCCAGTCTGGACATGTGCGGAAAATCTTGCCCGCACCGGGATTCGATCCCGGGACCATCCAACCTGTAGCGAGTCCTGTCCACTGTCCTGGCCCATATAGTAGGAGATGAACATACCATACTTGCCACGATGAGAATGGTGAATGAACGCACCCATTGAAATCTACATATAGACCCAGGTTTGTATCAAACTAAGTATTTCTCACAACCAGTGGACTTACATACTTTAAACATAAAAACTTACCAAAATATGGTCTGAACATCAGTTCTTCCATATCCTGAACCATTTGTAACTCATAGTCATAAGAGTTTACAGAATATCACATTGTTAATGTATTCATTCATTCTGTAGTCTGTCTTACGACAGGTCCGTAGCCTCTTCCAAAGTGAGTTCTCCACAGTGTGCGATCTAGTGCTTCCTCTTTCAATTTCCAGTATCTTTTCTTTTCCTTAAGGTCATCCAGTAGCTGCTTACGTCTTCTCCCTCGTCGTCCCGTCATTTCTATCCTTCCTTCTAACTTTCCTTCAATCACATGTTTCAGAAGGCAGTTTCTACGCAAGATGTGACCAATCCAGTTAGCCTTTCTTCTTTTTATTGTATGTACGATATTCCTTTCCTCCTTGACTCTGTGTAATACTTCTTCATTTCTCACACGATCGGTCCAACTGATCTTCTCCATTCTTCTCCAGCACCACATTTCAAAACTTTCCAGATACTTCTGATCTACTTTCCGAAGTGTCCACGTTTCAGCACCATACAAAGCTATGCTCCAAATGTAGCACTTTACTAGTTTCTTCCTTAAATTTAATTCCAGTTTGCTGGTGAAAAGATTTTTCTTCTTGTTGAATGTTGCTTTTGCCATGGCAATTCTGGATTTAATTTCACGTGTTAATGTATGTCTGATGGAAATGTAAGACTAGCAGGAATTCCCAGTGTTGTGTATGTATGATTTCTTTGATAGCCAACTACAAGCAGAAACATGCCAGAACTATCACTGTGAACAAATGAATGAATTAAGGTGTAATACAATCCCCTAATGTACAGAGATGGTGTTATATTAGCTACTGTTGCAAGTTTATGCACAGCAAATTACAATTAGTTCAGTATTCAGTTACAGATTTTATTTTACAGTTTTTTTAGGTTTTGTGTCCAGAATTTCAGCATTCATACATGAGATGTGTGGGAAATATGAAATACTTTGTTATAAACAAAAGTTATGATAATTTTCTAATACATTCCATATAAGCCTCCACTGGGCACCCACAGCAGTTTGTGTGTTACAAATGGTCCACAGATGATAGGTTGGCAATACTGTGTTAATCAACTTTAGTAAAAGACTCGAGGTTCGTCTTATGTTCATTGCTTTGTGTTTCAATTTAGATGCACATGCATCCTAAGACACTTATTGAGTGATGAAGGTCAAAGTACGCCACCTGCCATTCTCTGTTCCATATTTTGTGTTTCATATTACTACTGATATTTCCCGTAAGTTTTTGTAAACCTAATGAAAGAATTATGGGCCAGTAGATTAAATAATTTTATGCTGACTACAGAGGCGATGGAAAGAAGTCCCATGGAGATTTGGGCTGGCATCACTTGGGACGTCCCTCTTTCTGCCTCGTTTTGTATTTCGTGTCCAGCCATTCAGGCCTATGTCAGCCAGTTCAAGGCCCTTGTCACTAGCGGAGGTTATCACTATAAACATTCATGGGAACAGACTGGTGGCAAGTATAGGCAATTGTGATGGGCGGGGGTGTAACACCTTGAGGAAGATACGGAACAGTGAAGTCCGTGGGACTTTTCTCTCTGTCCGCGGTGTATTTTAAAATATGTACGTGAAATTGTGATTTTTTTTTGTGCGTAACATTTGTAGGGAACATAAGAAGAAGCTAAACATTAGCAGGGCATTACGTTATATTGACCGTGCATTCTATAGCAATTGGAAGTTATTTATTTATCACACCAACTCGTGCACAATTTTACAGTATTATTACTTCACCCCTATACGTATTTCGGTATTCAGAATGCCATCGTCAGGGGGTCACAGTGTTAAAACAATAGACTAATATTTTAATGTTCAACATTTTACTCATATGGATGTAACATTTTATACAATCGATGTATAGTCTGTGCTTTTAACACTGTGACCCCCTGAGGATGGCATTCTGAATGCCGAAATACGTATAGGGGTGAAGTAATAATATTGTAAAATTGTGCATGAGTTTGTGTGATAAAGAAATAACTTCCATTAGCAGGGCACCTGAACATCTTATAGATGATGCAGGTCAGTGAAGGTCTCATTTGAGAGGTTAACACTGTGTGTTTGGGAAGTCCCAGGTTCACGTCACAGTCTGATGACCGACTGTTTTGCCTCAGATGTTTCACAGACTTTGAAGTTGCTTCAGGCATTACTTCAAATTAGGTATTGAGCTGTTCCTTACACATACTTTCCAGTTTATAACTTGCTGCTCCCACCATTCAGGTACTGACAGCATCAAATCATAGTCAGATCATGGTACATTTCATTGTAAGTGGTTGGTCTACATTTTGAAGCTCACTTACAAGTTGTAAAATGTCATATCATTTCTTTTTTTTGTTCTTTTGAAAGGAATGAAGTTTGAGATAAAAATGTTTGAGCCTTGTTTGTCAGACCTCACCATATTTTTCATTTTGTTTTTAGAATCTGTTTTACGAGCCCTAGGCTCCAGTCAGAGTGGGAATTTCTGCACATCCCATCAATCTGAAGATGTAAATTGAAATTATTTTTGAAGCATTAAGGGTTTTTGTGTTATAGCTGGGACAGTGTACAAAGGCCAAAACCATAGCCTTAAACACTGCATCATGCCACTGTCAGATCACTTTAAATTTTGTTGGGATTTGCACAGTTGTGCCATTTGTGGGAGAAGTTGGGCTTGTCACCTAATGTGTGTCAGTTAATGCAGTTAGATCTGCCACCAGGTTGTGCATTACTTACTAAATTGCTAACTAAATCCATGGAGCAGAGTTCTTCTTGAGAAGCTGATTGTTCCTGATCTAATGCAGTTCCCTGCAAGGTCCCACTACTTGTCCCTATTCTGAGCCATATCAGCCCAGTTCACCCCCCAATCCAATTTATTCAAGATATATAGTCTTATTCCGACAAATGTACAATTTATTATCTCCTATTTAATACATGCTTATGTCAATAAATAGTCAACATGTTTCGAACTGTATCAGTTCATCTTCAGGACTCTTTATCATTACACCAGCTATATGGTACTCATTGAAATAGATAAAATGTCGTCTACTATGTTGAGTATGTGTTCACTGAAAATAATAATAAAACATTTCTTTAAGTTAAAATACGTAACAATCAACATTATAAAATGATTAAATTTGGTAGTATGACTGTTGAAGTGTCACACTGTACATTGTACTTCAACAGTCCTGATGATGAACTGATACAGTTCGAAACATGTTGACTATTTATTGACATAAGCATGTATTAAATATTAGATAATAAAGTGTACATTTGTCGGAATAAGACTATATACAATAAAAATGTCCTCCTTTCTGTGTGTAGGTCTTCCAAGTGGCCTCTTTCCTTCAGGTTTCCCCACCAAACTTTTGTATGCATTTCCCTTCCCCCGTGTACATACCAAGTGTGTCAACCCATCTCATCCTCGATGTGTTCACCCAAATAGTGAGTAGTAAAAGTTATGAAGCTTCTCTTTATACACTTTGCTCCCTTGGCCCATTACTTCCTCCGTCTTAGGCACAGTGTCTTCCTCAGCTCCCATCCACCGTCGCTGTCAGCCTGTGTCCTTCCCTGAGATAAGTTTGTTACAGTGCAATGTCAGTACAGAACAGACTGCAAGCCCAGTGGTTACTTATCTACGACCAGGTTGAGTTCTAAGAATGCTGAATTTTCCCCACACAGTACATTTATGCGTTGCATTTGATTCCTACAATAAACAGCTATTGTTTCTGTGTACTGTGTTCTCTGTAACGAACTGAAACTTTGTAAAGTAGATGTTATCGTTGTGCCCTGTGTTCCATTGTGGCATTTACAGGGACAACACTGCCTTTTTATTTTAGTCTTCAAACGATTAATCAGCTTGTAAAGGAAAGTCTGATGGAAGTACCAGTGGGATAGCGTAGTTGGTATAGCGACTTGTTACGGGCTGGACAGTCCAGGGTTCGATCCCTGGTGGGGGGAAAGGGATTTTGTGTTTGCCAAAACTTGCCCAGACTGACCCTGGGGCCCACCCAGCCTCCTCCAATGGGTACTGGGGATCTCCTTGTGGGTAAAGCGGCCAGGGCATGGCATTGACCACCCACCCCTCCAAAGTTTTTGAACTTGCCTCCTTGGCCTGCAGGTGTAGTGTGGTGAATTGCCATCTGCATCTGTATGGGGACATAAAATGTGTTCATTATGGTAATGAATGCCTGAGAGATCACACTGTTATGTCTTGAACAGATTTCTGTTGTGATTTTTCATATATGCCCAGTTAGAATGTACAGGGCAGATTAAAATTTGCCTCTTTACAGTAGTGTCTCTTTAACTAAACTCCATTGTACAGTGTTCCTTGAGATGCTGATAGTTGCTGACATGGTCAAGATATTTCTTATTTGTTACAAAATTATGAAACTCAAACAGGTCCACACCTTGACACCACATTTTTAAGGTCCACTTTAATTTTACCCTCACACTTAACACCTCAGGCTCCTAAATCGTCTCTTCTGGGGTTTTTTAATTAACTTTTGGAAACTCGTACTTGACAAACAAAAAATGTGAGTGTTATTCTCTTGATTTTCACATTCCGTGTTAACTGATGAAGCATAGTAGCTAAGGGAGAATGAAAAAGAGAACTGTTGGGGCCATAAATGCTCTGTTGTGCTTTCAGATCAGCAAGGTTACTACGGGGCTCAGCCGCCTTACCCTACAGAACCAGCTTACCCTGCAGGCCAAAACCAGAGTTATCCTCCTCCATACACAGCTACTCCAGGTTTTGTAATACCGCCGCCAAGCGCTCCACCATACGGACAGGTTCCAGTGGGCACTGGACAACCATATGGTACCACAAACCAACAAGCCATGTATGGATCTTCATATGTTCCGGATGATCCCCTCACAGAGAGGGTGGAGAACTTCAACTTCAGTGACAAGAGCATCCGCCGTGGGTTTATAAGGTAATGGGTTATCATACTTGATGGAATTGGGTTCTTTGGTACTGATAGAGTGGATAGTGTCAGTCGGATTTAGGTGCGCAAGATGATAGCTTATTTAAGAGGTGATAATCTTTGGCTTGAAACCCTAAGATCTGTCATAAAGGGTTAAGATCTTTTGTGATTTGCAGTGCCATTCCCATATTGATGCTGAAAGTGGTTCATGTCATTTCAGGAAAGTGTACGGGATCCTCGGGGTGCAGCTGTTGATTACACTTTCATTCATTGCGTGGTTTACGTACCATGAGGGCACCAAACAGTACGTACGACATCATATGGGGATATGGTGGGCAGCTTTTGCTATAATGATTGTGTGTCTGATCACCATGGCCTGCTGCGGTGATGTGCGACGCAAGGCACCCATGAATTTCATCTTCTTGTTTATCTTTACATTGGCTGAATCGTTCATGCTTGGTGTTGCAGCCTCTTCATTTGACACTGAAGCGGTAGGTAACTACAAGATTGCCTGTAACGTTTACCGTAATTTAGTGGGAAATGAGATAACAGACAAATGAATGATGTTTATGAAGTCAATAAAGAGTGCCTTATGTGGAGAACATATCTGTCCATCCATCTGTGTTATTATCAGTGACTGAATTGTGTGTCAGATTTTCATGAAATTTGGTATAGGGAGTTATTTATGAAAAGTTGTTGAGCAGCATGGGTTTTGTGACAGTCAGCTCAGTGACAGTTGCTTATTAATTAAGGGATTAAATGGCTTCCTACTCATACTTTCGATATTTCTCGACCAGTTTGGGTGAACCTCAGTATAGAAGCACTCCACATAATGCTGTTGAGCAGTTTGGTGTGTGAAAATGTGCACTGAAAGCCACACAGTACTTAAAGAGCCTGTTGCCCAATTTTCTACATTTTTTGTCAAACTTGGATAAAATTTGGTGCGGGATATGTCTAAAAAATGGTTCAAGTAAATGCGAGTGTTATGAACTTTAGCACATTGAAAGTCGTGTTGTACATGAGGGCAAAAATGAATTTCTGTCTGTACTTTCCATGTTAGTTGTCCATTTTGGGTGAAATTTGGTATGAGATTTGCACATAATGCTGTTGGGCATTTATGAGTTTGTGATAATTGGCACAGGTAAGGCTGTACTTTTCTTATGGGCATAAAAATAAATTGCACTTATGTGTTTACTCTGGAACCATATGACATTTTTGTGTACTCTTGTTATGGAGTACACCATTTGCAGTCTTATTATCTTGACCACAGAACTGGAGGTAAAACAGATCTTTCTTTGAATCTCACAGTTTTGTCTTTTTTTGTCTTTGAGAATAATGCATTGTGGGATACTGTTGCAGGTCCTAATGGCGGTTGGTCTCTGTGCAGCTGTTTGTCTCGGCTTGACCATATTTGCATTCCAGACTAAATGGGACTTTACGGTAATGGGCGGCGCTCTGTTTGTTGCTCTCATTATTCTGGTAGTCTTTGGTATTGTTGCAATATTCATCCCTGGCAAGGTAATGACTCTGATCTATGCTTCATGCGGTGCTCTGTTGTTCTCTCTGTATCTTGTATACGACACACAACTCATGATGGGTGGCACACATAAGTTCTCCATCTCACCAGAAGAATATATTTTTGCTGCTCTAAACCTCTACCTGGACATTGTGAACATTTTCCTGTATATACTCACCATCATTGGAGCAGTCCGGGACTAGTTTGGCATTCACACTTCCGTGTTTCTCACTTCAGTCAGCAAATTTTGAATGTAGCATATATTACAGTTCCGTCTAAATGGGAGGTGTTGAGGGAGGTCCATTTGGCTTTTACTAAAATATGTGGCACTGAATGTTCTGAATATTAACTGCTAAGTTTAATTATTGATGGTGTTGCAGTTGCTTCTTAATAGTTGTGAAATATAGAGAGTTGTCATGTCATTTAATTGGAACATTTTTGTAGTCAAATGTTGTAATGCCTCTGCAGTTTATTACTATCTTTGTCCATATAACGATACACATTAAAGGTTTATTGAATGTGTATATAATAGGATTTAGCATCTTTTGTAACAGGAGTTTAAAAATCTTAAGAGAATCACAAAAGGAATCGTCAATACAGAAATATCTCTTTGCTTGGTGCAAAGCATTTTGGTCAGGGATAGAAGGTGCATGGGTGGTGGAAGTGTCAGGCCACCCACCTGCTTCACCACCCTAATCTGCCTTCTACTACTGCCTGTCAGCAGTACAGATGTCGCTTGCTGCATTTGGAGAAGAGCACTGTTCACTTCATTATTCACTGTAATTGTTGTTGTCAGCATGATAAAATTCAATAAATTTAGTAGTAAATATTAATAACTAATGAGTTTTCGTAGACATGTTTTCTGAATGTTAATTCCTAATGGACGTGTGCAGAATGCAAGTGACAGTTGTGTGAGTGGTGCAAAGTGTGTAGCTGCTATGTAGAATTTGTGTGCAGTCTTTCCCTTGCCCAGCTCCAGTTTTATGTACAATGAACTGTGTGGTAAGATCTGTAGTTTTCAAAGCTGCATTGTTGAGGATATAGGTCTTGTGGCATATGACCCTTTGTTACTGGATTAGCGTTTCCTGATGTTCGTTTGAAACGCAGGGGAGTGCTAATCCAGTGAGAGCATAACGTTCTAGAAGGCTTCTATCCTGATAAGACGCTCATTGCCACAGTAAATGTCGAGATTACTGACGTGGAATTCAGCGTTATTTAAGAGAAATGCTTAATTAAATGGGGGGGTTCCACTGTATTTCATTCCTGTAAGAAGCATATTGTAATATGCACGAACTTCAAAATGACCACTCTCCCTTGCTTGCCCTGCCTGTAGTTCTTAAATAATACACTTGAATTCTTCTAAAAATTCTGCTGACATTTATGTGTTTCTAAACTGTGAGTTTTCTTTTACATGAGTGTAACACATTGAGAACGGGAGGCGTTCTCTTGAATTCCAAGCTTATCGAATGAGTATTTTGGATATTTTGTTTCCTGTGTTTTGGGAGAAGATTGTCCGTTGTGTAGTGATATAAGACAAAGTATAAAGACATTCACCAGAATTATGTTGTGTGACGATGTGGGTTTTGGCTGTAGGTTGTTCATACTAGACTGTTAAATCACAAAACTTGTATGTTAACTGTATATTTTTTCAGAAAGTTAACCAGCTATGCAAGTATGTGCTTCAGTAACCAGCATTATAAATAATCTTCTTCATGTTAAAGTATTATTTGTGTTTGTACTCATTACTTAAATAATATTTGTCTTTCATCTGTACCTAATATAGCAGAAAAATGAAGATAAGGGATGAAAGCATGGGTTGAAATTTCGAGGTGTTCAGTTCATTAGCGAAAACGAGTATGTAAACGATGAATGAAGTAGTTGAACTGTCATTCAGTCAGATTCATGCTGATCTTGATAGGAGGTGGTACATTGACTGACAGCAGATATAATTCTCAACTCCTGGGAAATGTTCTGTTTTCTCCCACATCCAGAATGGCTCTGGTCACCAAATCCCAAACAACAAATTCTTTGGGTTGTAATCTTACGGATGTGATGCCATCATTGGATGAGTGGTTTCTGACTTTCAGAGATGCCATAATCCTTGAAATGCCAGGAACCACTCACACCTATCCCACAAGACGTGAATCTTCATGAGCACCAACGTAAGAACCTCAAATCCTCACGCAGACCTTTTAAAGTTTGCGAAAACTCATGACTTGAGGACTTGCTGGTTTGATCTGTAACAGTAAGCTTTGATAGTTTATTTGCTTCCTGTTGAGCTGTTACTTTGTGTCGTCAGTGTACATTACAGTCGCCATCTTCAGGGTGAGTGAGGGGCATACAGGCCGTTGCTCAGAGTGCTTAGAGAGCGCAACATTCACTCTGAGGATTTTCAACTACACAGAGCTGCAGGTGCTTTGGTATTTCTTACCTGATTCAAAATTAAACATAATTTTTTTTTACTACCTACCTACCTAACTACATTCAGCAGAGTCCTTGTGAGGCTAACAGTTGCTCAGCTAGTCAAGAAGTTCCCCACACTTAACGGAACCTGACGGCTTATTACTGTGTTTGTAAGAGCCTGCCACTCTTCCCTTTTTTGAGCCAGATAATCCAGTCTGTGTCCTCTATCCTATTTCTGCAATACTGTTGTAATGTTACCCTCCCATCTATGCCTAGGTCTTTCAAGTGGTCTCTTTCTTTCAGGTTTCCCACCAAAACCCTGTATGCATTTCTGTTCTCCCCCATACATGCTGTATTTTTCATTAACGATAACTGAAATGTTAATATTGGGCTATGTTGGCTATACAGATTTTGTTGAACTCGTTGCTGTTCTGTGTGGAGTAGTACTTGTAATTTGTATATGAAATTAATTCAGAGATTTGAAACTGAATGCTTAAATATTATTATAGGTTAAAATTTACTG
The DNA here is from genome assembly GCA_021186555.1 of Reticulitermes speratus. NCBI lineage: Eukaryota > Metazoa > Arthropoda > Insecta > Blattodea > Rhinotermitidae > Reticulitermes > Reticulitermes speratus. The sequence continues at coordinate 41,771,199 of JAJKFL010000009.1, read as the reverse complement.
TATATGTTGCCATGAAAGTGGATTTGTGAACTTTCATCCATTGGCATTTCGCGGTTGATGTAGGTGACGACACCCCACCAGGCAGGTATCCAAAATTTGTCCGAATACACCGATATGTGAGATTGGAGGTTCTTGTAGAAGTGTTGGTAAATACTGAGATGGGATTTTAAAACTATGTTGACTGGTAGATACTGACATCTGAAGATGGAGGCAGCATGCTTGTCCAAAACATCGTTAACTATTTACCCGTTGACATGGTGTAACTTCCCATAAGACATGAATCTTCATACACCAATATGTTAAACTGATGTATGGCTATATGGGAACATATGGAGTGCGGCATTTTATGCTACAGAATACATCAAAAGCCTGGGGGTGGCTTATGTGTTGCAATGCGACATGTGGTACATACATCAGTTCATTACTCACCATGCAGAAATTGCCCAGAAGTTGGTGCACGGGTATAACTTGCAGGATAATTCTGAAATGTATCTGAAACAAAGAGAGTATTTGTATATAAACGTAATCTCCATGAATGTAGTCACTTAGTCCAGTTCTTCGTGTCGGATGCACATGTGTGTGTGTGTATGTATACATAGGCATTACTTAATGTGATATCCTGATACCAGTCTGTGGTGTTAATAAAATAACCTGTACCACTAAAATCTTGATCATCTTATATATATTAGTTTACATAAGGACCATTCCGTAATTGGGTCGATAGCAAGAAAAATTTGTATGAAACATTAATTCAGATAAATGTTATGTACTTAAGAGGCTACTAATGTGTGAATCTTACGTACAGAAGATAATTGCTCCTGAGACAGAGGTCTGAAATGTACAGAGTGTCTGCTTGGCTGTACAAAATGTTGTATCCCTTAGTCGAAATAGTTATACCCCGATTGGAACTGGCAGGAGCAGACTGTCAAATTGCAGTGGATCAGGAGATGTGTAAATGCATGTCTGATACCTGGATGGAGTTGTGTAAGAGTTCCAGCTTTTATGTACTTGATAGATGGCAGTCTGATCAGTAATGTTATGTCGTTATGATGTGGAGCACTGGGCGTGGCAACAGGACAAGCTGTTGACGATAAAGTACGAGTATGTTGGAACTGTATACCATGCTGTGTAAATTCAGGGAGGTCAGTTCCTCTGGTTCCAACTTTTAGCACCTTGATTTTATTTGAAGATTTAGTTAATTTGTTAGGAGTACCATCTTTTGAGTTCTGATACCGTGTAGTCTGGTATAGACTTAAAATTTTGGAGGGATATGCTACCTTCATTTTGAGGGCTCCCACCAAAAATCGTATTCTTTGTGGTCTCTGCCTTCAGTTCTCAAATCTGACTCTGTTCATGTCCATAGTTCAAAAATTAACCTCTCGGTGACACTGCGGTTAAAATTCGAACTACCACCCAGGACAGAAACATTTTAAATTTGTAGGACCCTAAGTGCATTTATGATCGCATGGTGCACTGAGACTGGTATTGAAGGGTTAAATAAGAGAGAGATGACATTGCTTCCTCAACCAAAAGTTAAGGGGTGGAATGTGTGAGATATGACTTGAATTTATGTTAAAGGGCACAGAATGTTGATTTGAGAACAAAATGCGGCTGACAATTGTATGTTCCATTAGAACTGTATTATTATTTTGCAGTGAACTGTGTGTATGTGTCATTTAAGGTTGTTCGAAAGTAATGTGATGTGATAATACAGTAGAAGAATGTTCAATGTAACTTTTCAGCATAAATAAAAATGATCATAAGACAGCATACTGTGATTAAATATGAGTCCAAATCTTTGTTATATATATATATGTGTATATATTTATATATGTCTATACACAAAACACACACACACCACTCCACAAGGTATCTAATGGTGTCTGTCCACGGAGAATATTCATGAATCTTCACCATGTCTAGAAAGTTAAAGAAAATATCCATCAGGCATTGTAGACCCTCAATAATAGGTAGCACAGACATTTGTGACAGTAAGGGCGTGTGATCTGAATCCAGATTCTTGCAGATGTATATAGGTAATGCTCGGAGCAGAGTGGAACGAAGTGCACATGAAGCCTGTCTGACTTCCCTTTGTTGGCAGTTTACATCGAGTTCTTTTTGTGTCCGTTATTGCTAAGGCGATTGCACTGTTGATGTGAGGTTTTTGCTTCATAGCATGGTGTATGAAATGGGTTGCTGTGTAGTTCATGGTACTTGAACATTGTAGGCATATTTAAATATGAAATTTTTTTGTATGTTGCCATAACTGGAAAATAAACTGCCGTATGGCAGAGTGACTCGTGAGGTATTTGGCTTGACAGACCCATGAGTATCGGATTGAGGACTCTGGGATATGACAATGCATCAGTGGGTGAGAATTCTCAAATCTAGACATACCAGATGAAGGTACCGCATTCTTTTGAAAGGTCGTGAATCAGATACAAAGTGATGCAGTGACATATTCCAAAAGAATAGACTCCTGAACCATAAGTGCAGAGACTTCCCCAATTAAAATGTTTGGAAGAGCAGGTTGGTTGCGATGGAGGACTGGAGCATCTGAAGAATATTTATCTTGCTGCAGCTGCAGTAGGTATGTCCTTCACGCTGTTTACCTTTCTGCTACGTCAGTGAGCTGGATGGGGCATGTGGCACATTTGAGACACAGATGAATGTGTGCAGGATTTGAGAATTGCAACGTGTATTATTAACAGCCACGGATTACTGTATAGCAACGGAATACTCTTCGTTGCACATGTAGGGTAATGCGTGTTGAATTGCAACCTAAACGCGCTATATACAGAGCATAAACAAAAGAATGGTGCGGTTTCAATAGTGAATACTATTGAAACCGCACCATTCTTTTGTGTATGCCCTGTATATCGACAAAGTCGATGATCGATAAACATAGCAGAGGACCCTCATACGCTGCTGCCATCTGTGGTATTTTAGACGTATGTGTGTGAAATGGCGGCTGTTTTAATACCGTGTTGTACCAGTGAAAAATTTGTTGATAACTACGATAGTAAGAGCTCCTCAGACAGCAATTTTAGAAGAAAGAAGCGAAAAAATGTATAAGGTATGAAATGTGTTATACAGGGTTTCTGTTCAGGGGGTTAATCAGCTGTAAATTCGAATTGCAAACCAGCTTTTGTTGCCTGCTGGGAGAAATGTTAAAAATCTACACTTTTATTAGGCCTGAACGTGTGTATTTATGGTTCCACACGTTCCTAAATTCAACACTAGATGAAGGTGAGTGGCCAGCTTGTCCCCCGTCCTGTTACTCAACGGGGAAAGAGCTCCTGGTGTCCACATCCACAGGATGTGATGCTGGGTGATGGGCTGTAAACATACATGCACATTATGCACTGTTGTAAAGCAAACATGGCGACAATTCGCAACTTTAATATTATATCCTGCAGAAGAGTTTGCATGTAAATGATGATGATGATGATGATAGATCTGTAGAACTAGAAACCTATACAATAGGAAAGTTGGTTTTATGATAAATAAGTTTATTACCAACAAACTGCACTTGTCCATGAACAGAGAAATACTCCTACATGTTTCGGCTGTTATGTATAGCCATCTTCAGGAAGCACCAATATATACTAAAATACATCTACATCCGTAGCACACAGCTTCATCAAATTGTAAATTAATCCATTCTGCAGTCTGTCTTACGACAGGTCCGTAGCCACTTCATTCTGCAGTCTGTCTTACGACAGGTCCGTAGCCTCTTCATTCTGTAGTCTGTCTTACGACAGGTCCGTAGCCTCTTCATTCTGCAGTCTGTCTTACGACAGGTCCGTAACCTCTTCATTCTGCAGTCTGTCTTACGACAGGTCCGTAGCCTCTTCATTCTGCAGTCTGTCTTACGACAGGTCCGTAGCCTCTTCATTCTGCAGTCTGTCTTACGACAGGTCAGTAGCCTCTTCATTCTGCAGTCTGTCTTACGACAGGTCCGTAGCCTCTTCATTCTGTAGTCTGTCTTACGACAGGTCCGTAGCCTCTTCATTCTGCAGTCTGTCTTACGACAGGTCCGTAACCTCTTCATTCTGCAGTCTGTCTTACGACAGGTCCGTAGCCTCTTCATTCTGCAGTCTGTCTTACGACAGGTCCGTAGCCTCTTCATTCTGCAGTCTGTCTTACGACAGGTCAGTAGCCTCTTCATTCTGCAGTCTGTCTTACGACAGGTCCGTAGCCTCTTCATTCTGCAGTCTGTCTTACGACAGGTCCGTAGCCTCTTCATTCTGTAGTCTGTCTTACGACAGGTCCGTAGCCTCTTCATTCTGCAGTCTGTCTTACGACAGGTCCGTAGCCTCTTCATTCTGTAGTCTGTCTTACGACAGGTCCGTAGCCTCTTCATTCTGCAGTCTGTCTTACGACAGGTCCGTAGCCTCTTCATTCTGTAGTCTGTCTTACGACAGGTCCGTAGCCTCTTCATTCTGTAGTCTGTCTTACGACAGGTCCGTAGCCTCTTCATTCTGCAGTCTGTCTTACGACAGGTCCGTAACCTCTTCATTCCGCAGTCTGTCTTACGACAGGTCAGTAGCCTCTTCATTCTGCAGTCTGTCTTACGACAGGTCCGTAGCCTCTTCCAAAGCGAGATCTCCATTGACTGCGATCTAGTGCTTCCTCTTTCAATTTCCAGTATCATCTCTTTTCCTTAAGGTCATTCAGTAGCTGCTTACGTCTTCTCCCTCGTCTTCCCGTCACTTCTATCCTTCCCTCTAACTTTCCTTCAATCACTGTTTCAGAAGGCAGTTCCTACGCAAGATGTGACCAATCCAGTTAGCCTTTCTTCTTTTTATTGTATGTACGATATTCCTCTCCTGTGTGTCGTCAGACAGTCTGTACTGACTTAACATGACTTGCCACTAGATTTGACTTGAAGACAATTTATTATTCAAGATGTTAAGATCTACAAGATTTTAACAACTATCCTGTATAATTTTAACACAACTTTAACATATATTGCCAACACTATGCATTGGTATTTTAACGGTATACTGACATTGTGTTTTACCACTGCAATTTGACAAAGCTGTGTGCTAAAGCTGTATATGTGTTTTAGTGTATATTGGTGTTTCCTGAAGATGGCTATAAATAATAGCCGAAACATGTAGAAGTGGTTCTGTGTTCATGGACAAGTGCAGTTTGTTGGTAATAAACTTATTTATGTGTATCAATTGCACGGAGGATGTACAATGTCAAATTTGGCTTTATGAGCTCTGATAGTAACCAATTATATGTATGTATGTATATATACATGTATGTATATATACATACAATAAACTTAAATATTTTTTATATATACCATATATATACATACCATATATATGAAACATATGTATATATACAGGGCATACACAAAATAATGGTGCGGTTTTAATAGTGTTCACCATTAAAACCGCACCATTGTTTTGTGTATGCCCTGTATATATATAAGTAGAAAAAAACTTTTAAGATTTCTAGTGTCTAAGAAGCAACGTTAAACTCCCACTAGTCTAGTAACAATCTTACTGAATGTAGTTCTTGTCCTGCGTAACCACAGAAAAATCCCACAGCGCTGTAACTCCCTGCTTGCTGTGTCAGGCAAAGTTCATACTGCCCTATCTGACAACATCGTACCGCTCACTAGTCAAAGACTGTCTTCTGTCCATGAGCCCATTATCACGACTGGCATTATACAGGGTTATCTTAAAAGCGGAACTGAATGCTGTAGAGCGGGGAACGTCATCGGTCCCTGCGCGACAGTCGATGTCCGCTCTACAGCGTGTAACCCTGCTATAACTCGAGGCTCTCCTGACCGAGTACTGTAGAGCGGGTGGCGTCATCGGTTGCTATGCAGCTTTCCGCATTCAGCTGGACACCCTGTATAATCCAGCAGTGTTAATTTGGAATCATACTTAGCCTAGCCCACGTAAGGTTAGGCCGCATTGAACGTGTCTGACGACCTGGCGCAGGATTGTGACTCGTCTGTTAGGGCTGCTGGAAATTCCAGCCCGGTAGCCTATTGACTTTCTTTTGTTACTCATTTAGCGACTCTGTCAGTGTCAAGCTTATAGTTTATAGACGGCTGATGGATGAATATCCTTATACACCAATGGTGGAAAGGCAATCCGACAGGGAAGAAAGAAGTACTTAGGTAAAAACCTGTCCCAATGCTACTTTGTGCACCTCAAATACCACAAGAATTGCCCTGGAAACAAACCTGGTTTTACGCATTGAGAAGCCGGCGATTAACCGCTCGAGAAATGATACTGCCGCTATAGATTAATCAAAATTTAAAACAGTTATATTTAAAACAGGTAGAAATAATAACAGGGAGGAAGATCAAGTGTAATAATCAATCACCATAAACGGTAGGGTCATTGCTGGGTCATACAATTGGAAGAAATGAAATTATCTGTTATTTTTTGTCGCCTATACAAGTTTTAATATCGCCGCCATACTTTTGAATTGCCACGCTTAATGTTAGTACTGCTTAGTTAGTTGGACTCCCACCAGATGTCAGACAATACAGCAGTATATACGCATTGTTATATAGAGAAGGTTTGAATGGTGCAAGCCTGTGCCGAATACATGATATCATGATCTGCATTGTGCTGTGGTAATTGAATAGCAAATATTCGGATTGACGCCGGAGCGTAACCGGGGGCCCGGGGGAGATGCAACGTTCCTAAAAATGGAAATGGATATGCTACTCTTGTACCCATCTCGCGGCTTTACGAGTTACAAATTCATACGTAACTTAACACTCACTTAGAGTAGAAACTCGATGTTCGTGATAAATTGGGACTGACAGTACCGTCACGAACATCGGAATTATAAATGTCATAAACAATTTTTAAAGTAAAATGAGTGTGTTTGTTTCGAAACTAATGAAATGCCAGTAATGAGTACATGAAACAACTTCAAAATGCACGAAAACACGACAGTTTGCTTTTAATGAAATACAAACACTTTTGGAAACATAATATTAAAAAAAATTGATTGAAGGAGGTTTTCAGTCCACGAAATACGAAAGTAATAAACGTAACTTAAGGCAGTACAGAGCCTGACTGAGCTGACAGTGATCTGCGCTGTAGCAGTAGGGCGGAGGAAGCTGACCTATCGGCCACGTGGTCTTTTACCGATTCGTCGGAAACAATCATGAAAGATCGAAACAGTGTTATTAATATGGGTGATCACGGAGGTCAAAATCCCGAACATCGAGTTTCACAAAATTTGAACTAAATTAGGCCACATTATTTTGACCCAGGTGTATGTTTTTTATTGATTAGAAGGACGAAAGTACTTGATAAATCAGTTTCTGACTCAAACCAGTGACCCTTTAATGTGATATATTTGTGCTTTAAATTTTAAACTTTCCTCGGATGTAAAGCGCCGGTGCATGAGGCTCACCATTGAATTCCTTCTAGTGTCGAGTTTAAGCATCAATGGAGCTACAACTCCATTTCCTCTATATGCCATAATGGCATGCATAGGGTCAACTTTACCTTGTGTATTTCTTTAAGTATCCAAAAAATGTTTAAAACCTTGATGGCTCTGATAGGTGAGTCAACTAAAACCTTGGTGAGCGCTGCGAGGTGAGTCAAACTAAAACCTTGGTGAGCTCTGCGAGGTGAGTCAAACTAAAACCTTGGTGAGCTCTGCGAGGTGAGCCAAACTAAACCTTGGTGAGCTCTGATAGGTGAGTCAAACTAAAACCTGGTGAGCTCTGCGAGGTGAGTCAAACTAAAACCTTGATGGCCTCTGATAGGTGAGTCAAACTAAAACCCTGGTGAGCTCTGCGAGGTGAGTCAAACTAAAACCTTGATGGCCTCTGATAGGTGAGTCAAACTAAAACCCTGGTGAGCTCTGCGAGGTGAGTCAAACTAAAACCTGATGACCTCTGATAGGTGAGTCAAACTAAAACCTTGATGGCCTCTGATAGGTGAGTCAAACTAAAACCTTGATGGCCTCTGATAGGTGAGTCAAACTAAAACCCTGGTGAGCTCTGCGAGGTGAGTCAAACTAAAACCTTGATGGCCTCTGATAGGTGAGTCAAACTAAAACCTTGATGGCCTCTGATAGGTGAGTCAAACTAAAACCTTGATGGCCTCTGATAGGTGAGTCAAACTAAAACCTTGATGGCCTCTGATAGGTGAGTCAAACTAAAACCTTGATGGCCTCTGATAGGTGAGTCAAACTAAAACCTTGATGGCCTCTGATAGGTGAGTCAAACTAAAACCTTGATGGCCTCTGATAGGTGAGTCAAACTAAAACCTTGATGGCCTCTGATAGGTGAGTCAAACTAAAACCTTGATGGCCTCTGATAGGTGAGTCAAACTAAAACCTTGATGGCCTCTGATAGGTGAGTCAAACTAAAACCTTGATGGCCTCTGATAGGTGAGTCAAACTAAAACCTTGATGGCCTCTGATAGGTGAGTCAAACTAAAACCTTGATGGCCTCTGATAGGTGAGTCAAACTAAAACCTTGATGGCCTCTGATAGGTGAGTCAAACTAAAACCTTGATGGCCTCTGATAGGTGAGTCAAACTAAAACCTTGATGGCCTCTGATAGGTGAGTCAAACTAAAACCTTGATGGCCTCTGATAGGTGAGTCAAACTAAAACCTTGAAAGTGCCAAAAAAATCCAGAACCTACTGTGTGCAACTGTTGGTACGCCATGCCTCGTATTAAACCTACTGTGTGCAACTGTTGTACGCCATGCCTTCGTATTAAACCTACTGTGTGCAACTGTTGGTACGCCATGCCTTCGTATTAAACCTACTGTGTGCAACTGTTGGTACGCCATGCCTTCATATTAAACCTACTGTGTGCAACTGTTGGTACGCCATGCCTTCATATTAAACCTACTGTGTGCACTGTTGGTACGCCATGCCTTCATATAAAACCTACTGTGTGCAACTGTTGGTACGCCATGCCTTCATATTAAACCTACTGTGTGCAACTGTTGGTACGCCATGCCTTCATATTAAACCTACTGTGTGCAACTGTTGGTACGCCATGCCTTCATATTAAACCTACTGTGTGCAACTGTTGGTACGCCATGCCTTCATATTAAACCTACTGTGTGCAACTGTTGGTACGCCATGCCTTCATATTAAACCTACTGTGTGCAACTGTTGGTACGCCATGCCTCATATTAAACCTACTGTGTGCAACTGTTGGTACGCCATGCCTTCATATTAAACCTACTGTGTGCAACTGTTGGTACGCCATGCCTTCATATAAACCTACTGTGTGCAACTGTTGGTACGCCATGCCTTCATATTAAACCTACTGTGTGCAACTGTTGGTACGCCATGCCTTCATATTAAACCTACTGTGTGCAACTGTTGGTACGCCATGCCTTCATATTAAACCTACTGGTGCAACTGTTGGTACGCCATGCCTTCATATTAAACCTACTGTGTGCAACTGTTGGTACGCCATGCCTTCATATTAAACCTACTGTGTGCAACTGTTGGTACGCCATGCCTTCTTATTAAACCTACTGTGTGCAACTGTTGGTACGCCATGCCTTCATATTAAACGCTCAACAAGTCCGAGAAACGCCACTGACACTACGTCATATCTCAGAAAAAAAACGGAATTCTCAACTGCACCGCTGCGAAAACCTCAAAACTCGCATTTCGTTAAATGTTTACTACAGGCGCAAGTCGTTTGTGATGTCACGTAAAGTAGTTCTTTTATGGACAAATATGGCTGAGAATGTGAATTGTGCGACAAGTTAGAGAAAATCTGCAGTGTCATATTTGAAATAAATCTCTAAAAAGTTTGAGGCATTGATATGAAGTCACAGACTGACTGGCGGAAGGATGGAGTTGACCTCCATTTAAGAGACTTCTTTTGTGCTTTGTAAACAATACCTAAGGATTTAGATCGTACCTCATAGAAAACAGAGACCATCTGAATTTTAATGACAAAGTGATTAGTAGTGTCTAGTGAAATAATGGTCGTTTATTTTGAGAATTATCGTACACGAAATACAAAAATACAATTTATGGAAAAAATGTAAAGTTTTAATCTTAAATGGGGTGTTACATATATTTACAACGGTGTATAAGTCAGGGTATTCAACCTTTTTGTTCGCGTACCCCCACATATAATTTCTCTTCAACTTTGTACCCCAAAGTTGTTGGTGCACTAATTCAAGTTATACACAGTCTATAATCTACATCTAAAATAAGTTAAATAAATTACATCCAAAATAATGTATTAAATAATAAGTTTTAAATGAGAAAAAGGAGAGTCAAGCTATTAAATAACAAATATATTATTGCCTATCGTATAAAAATTAATAAAGGAACAAAGGTATTTTAGCAAAGCACAATTATATGCACTTGTGGAATAAAATGAAACTAGCCGCCCAGATAAGAATCGCATAAAGGAGAGAGAGAGAGAGAGAGAGAGAGAAATGGCGCTCCCAAATCGCATGTCCTTACGCCGGTCTGTTGTGACTAACCCAAATCTGGCCCTGATTATTCAGTGTTTATCATTAAATAATATATTTATTTTTTTAAATCTTAACGTACCCCCTAAGATGTTTCGCGTACCCCCGGGGATACGCATACCCCAGGTTGAATACCACTGCTATAAGTAGTTAAACATAAGCAACGTACCCTACATATATATATGTGTAATTAAACGCACAACTTCTTGTCACATATACCAAATATTCTGTGGACAACATGGAGACGTCTTAAATATTAAAGCAATGTCCATTTTGCTCCAAAGCTTTAATGATCAGCTATAACATTTGCCAATTTCATGGGCTTCTTCCCAACATAAAAATATCTTGACGTGGACATTGGGCATAAAAGAGTCTATGAACTCTTTGCACAGTTTGTGTTGCCAACTTTCACAATTTTAATATATCTTTATGTCCCACCTCAGTGCTACATATACCGTCGATCCCACATTTATAGGGTTTTATCTGTCTAATAATATTTTGTCTCTTATCTCGAAACAGTCGACCTCGGTGGACTAGTGGTTAGCGTGCTCGCCACTGGACCCAAGGTTCGCGGTTCGATCCCACCGAGGTCGATTTATTTTTAAGGTGATAAAAATCGGAGCACACTTCCTTCGGAGGGGAAGTAAAGCCGTAAAGTAAAAGAACCTTACGGCATGAATAGAACTAGTAGTGATTGTAAGCGAAATTCAAGCGGCCATTTCTCACCCAAGTCTCCTGACTGGCTCTGGCGGTCACATCAGGATTGAGTTAAACAGCGCGGCCAGTCGGCTGGTCTCCGAACTGCCACAAATGCGCAAACCACGTAACCTCGGAAAGCGGAGGCCCAAGCCCATATAGGGCTGTCGAGCCATGGTTATTATTATTATTATTATTATTATCTCGAAACAACTTCATGTAGTGGGGTCCTTATTGAGAAGTCAATATTCCTCAGCTACCCACAAAATTCTGGAATTTCTGTGAAAGTTCGTTACCGTATTTATAAAAGCTCGACTTTGGACTCTGTCCTGAGCTGGACGAATCAGTGCACATATCCCCACAGTACTGCTTTAGGACTCCCTTTAAATATAATCCTAGTGGCAACATCTGGGTATTCCAGAAGATCTCTTCTCTTGAAACGACCACAATATTTCTGAAACTCTATAAAATATGAAACTTATGAGCAGTTAAACTTTCAGTGTAAGTTCAGTTAAAGACTCGAAGAAGTTCAGCTGTTTGTTGGCTTATCGTAACCAAAGGGAAGTCACACATTGCAGGATGACCTTTTGACTTGTCAGTTTTTAACTAAATGAGTGTGTAATTATTTAATAAAGAGGCCCTTTAGTTCCAATCGACGTTTAACGAAGTGTCTTTCATTCAAACGCTACAAACTTCATTGAAACAGGACGGATGTGACTCCTCTTGCGCAACTTTTCCACCAACAGGAAAGGCTAACTATCGCAACTCACGATGTAAATTCACTTCCGTAAGTGCTACTGCATTATTCGAACCCCTTAAAACACGACAAATTCAAAACACCTTCAGGACTGACAGTCACAACCAGCTAGCCAGTCAACCAGCCAGGCCGTCAGTCAGTCAGTCAATCAGTCAGACCGTCTTGTCGTCGAAACCCTCTTGAGACTCATAGAGATATAAAGGCAAAGCAATCCCATTACAGTCCTGGACAGGCCCTTAGGTTTCCAGGAGGTTGAGGCTAACAGATTTATAGACAATCGGCACATGAAGGTGATAAGGTTGTCAGCCCTACGCACCGGCCGCCTTTACCCCCCAGGAAATACTCCTGGTACTCATTTCTGTTAGAGGCTGAGTCGACCCCAGGGCCATAGTGCGCGAAGGATTATGTTAATGAAAAATTGTAATGACACCATCGGGAATCGAACTCGCGACCTTCCGGCTTGTAGCGTAGTGCCTCAACCAACTGCGCCACCGCGTGCCCCTCTTATAGAGATATATAAAGAAGAAAACATTGTGCAATATATATTCTGTGCAATGATACCCCGATGTAAGAAAGAACATTCCTTTGTTTGAATTTCCCCAGGTTTCGCCCTTTTGTCCTTCTGATAAATGTACTATTAAGGTAAAGCTGACTGTGGAACTGTTTTAATGCTACTGACAACGAAACCGGAACTGTGGGAGGAAAACCTGTCGCAGTGCCATTTTTTTCAATAAAAATTCTACATGTACTGGATCGAACCTGAGCCTCCGCAATGAAAACCGGCAACTAACTGCCCTCTCCATGATGTGGCCAATTTGAAGCAGGAATTTCATGTAAACATAGACCAATTAATTAATTATATTTAGGGAAATAATCACTGTTCATTTTAAGGATCATATAAAACACATAATTACACTGTGTGGGTGAAATGAAGTTTGCGAGTTTTAATACAGGTGGTACATATAATTACCACTGAGTTTTAAATGTCAGCGATTTACGAAATACAGTTTTAGCGTGTCGGGCCCTTTCACTAGCCTTTAATTTTTCGAAAACCGTAACATTTGCGGAAAAAAAATTTACCGGACACGAAATATGTTTCATTTTGCCCGCAAAGTTTTATCGCAACATTTATGGGTCCGGTAGGTACTTTGGGATTTATGCTCGAGCAGAAAATAATATGGGGGTTTGAAGTAAATTGTTAATTAACGTTTTTCCCTATTGTAACAAGAACTGGCATTAGCATACAGAAGTTAGTACAACTCTCCGGTATCAGATTTCGTGAAAATGTTTTGGCGATTTTTGAGTTGTTACACCTACAGTCTAAAGGGCTTAATTAGTGACGTTGAATTGCGAAATACAAAGTCCATTTGTGCCATTACTGCTTCTCTTCATGTTTTCGTTATTCAAAAGAGAACTGCTGGATTCCACAGTACGCAATTTGAGCCACAAAAAAAGAACCACCGTTACATAAATCAAGAACTCAACACAAGCAGATCAGTCTTGCCAGCCCAAAGCTACATCGACCGCTCTACCGTATGTTTGTAGATAATTCCCCCAAAGGCACAGCATTATGGATACATTATTTAATGTCATGGTGTATCATTATCAGTTATCATGTGAGTAATGCAGCTGTGTGTGCTTATGTGCTCTGTTTACTGAGCGGTCCGCACTACACGCTGCTCCATACTGTAAGCATAATGAACAGACAGTCCATCAGCGGTCAGCAGTCTATCAGTGGTCAGCAGAAGTCCATCAGCGGTCAGCAGACAGTACATCAGCGGTCAGCAGACTATCAGTGGTCAGCAGAAGTCCATCAGCGGTCAGCAGACAGTACATCAGCGGTCAGCAGTCTATCAGTGGTCAGCAGAAGTCCATCAGCGGTCAGCAGACAGTACATCAGCGGTCAGCAGACTATCAGTGGTCAGCAGAAGTCCATCAGCGGTCAGCAGACAGTACATCAGCGGTCAGCAGTCTATCAGTGGTCAGCAGAAGTCCATCAGCGGTCAGCAGACAGTACATCAGCGGTCAGCAGATTATCAGTGGTCAGCAGATTATCAGTGGTCAGCAGAAGTCCATCAGCGGTCAGCAGACAGTACATCAGCGGTCAGCAGTCTATCAGTGGTCAGCAGAAGTCCATCAGCGGTCAGCAGACAGTACATCAGCGGTCAGCAGTCTATCAGTGGTCAGCAGAAGTCCATCAGCGGTCAGCAGACAGTACATCAGCGGTCAGCAGATTATCAGTGGTCAGCAGATTATCAGTGGTCAGCAGAAGTCCATCAGCGGTCAGCAGACAGTACATCAGCGGTCAGCAGTCTATCAGTGGTCAGCAGAAGTCCATCAGCGGTCAGCAGACTGTACATACGCGGTCAGCAGACAGTCCATCAGCGATCAGCAGACAGTATATCAGCGGTCAGCAGACAGTACATCAGCGGTCAGCAGATTATCAGTGGTCAGCAGATTATCAGTGGTCAGCAGAAGTCCATCAGCGGTCAGCAGACAGTACATCAGCGGTCAGCAGTCTATCAGTGGTCAGCAGAAGTCCATCAGCGGTCAGCAGACAGTACATACGCGGTCAGCAGACAGTCCATCAGCGATCAGCAGACAGTATATCAGCGGTCAGCAGACAGTCCATCAGGAGTCAGCTCGACCAGCTGACTAAGCTGGACCAAGGGCCGTGCCATGGCTCAGGCGGTTAGTCGCCGGCCTCTCACCGCGGAGGTCCGGGTTCGATCCCGGGTCAGTCCATGTGAGATTTGTGGTGGACAAAGTGGCACTGAGACAGGTTTTTCTCCGAGTTGTCGGTTTTCCCCTGTCATTGTCATTCCACTGGTGCTCCATTAATTGTAATACTTGGTAAAAAAAAAACTGCTCATCTTCAACACAGAGGTTGCACAATAAGCTTTAAGGCTGCGGTGCGTCCGTAGCATCTGCTGCGGGGTCCTTCACCACGCAAAAAAAAAGCTAGACCAGTAGGGAACACAAAGAGACCGAGACACATTAGAGGCCAACTTGTTGTTTTGTGACTAAATTAGCAAGAAGCGTCTTACGGTACTCAGAGTAACTTAAAATTACGTTAAAGGTATCTTCTACTGGATTAGTCACATCTTGCGTAGGAAATGCCTTCTGAAACACGTGATTGAAGGAAAGTTAGAAGGAAGAATAGAAATAACGGGAAGACGAGGGAGAAGACGTAAGCAGCTACTGGATGAACTTAAGGAAGAGAAGATACTGGAAATTGAAAGAGGAAGCAGTAGATCGCTCTCTGTGGAGAACTCGCTTTGGAAGAGGCTACGGACCTGTTGTAAGACAGACTACAGAATGAAGAGTCTACGGACCTGTCGTAAGACAGACTACAGAATGAAGAGGCTACAGACCTGTCGTAAGACAGACTACAGAATTATGAGGCTACGGACCTGTCGTAAGACAGACTGCAGAATTATGAGGCTACGGACCTGTCGTAAGACAGACTGCAGAATGAAGAGGCTACGGACCTGTCGTAAGACAGACTGCAGAATGAAGAGGCTACGAACCTGTCGTAAGACAGACTACAAAATGAAGAGGCTACGGACCTGTCGTAAGACAGACTACAGAATGAAGAGGCTACGTACCTGTCGTAAGACAGACTGCAGAATGAAGAGGCTACGAACCTGTCGTAAGACAGACTGCAGAATGAAGAGGCTACGGACCTGTAGTAAGACAGACTGCAGATTGAAGAGGCTACGGACCTGTCGTAAGACAGACTGCAGAGTGAAGAAGCTATGGACCTGTCGTAAGACAGACTACAGAATGAAGAGGCTACGGACCTGTCGTAAGACAGACTGCAGAATGAAGAGGCTACGGACCTGTCGTAAGACAGACTACAGAGTGAAGAAGCTATGGACCTGTCGTAAGACAGACTACAGAATGAAGAGGCTACGGACCTGTCGTAAGACAGACTGCAGAATGAAGAGGCTACGGACCTGTCGTAAGACAAACTACAGAATGAAGATCCTACGGACCTGTCGTAAGACAGACTGCAGAATGAAGAGCCTACGGACCTGTCGTAAGACAGACTGCAGAATGAAGAGGCTACGGACCTGTCGTAAGACAGTCTAGGTTACCCAAACTTACAGAGAGAGGTATTGCTGCTAGAAGACACCTAATTTGTTACCCTGCCCTTGATACGTCATTCAAATAATCGCTGTTTGTTCTGAGACCCCACACAAAACACATAAATACAGTTCGTACCGCGCAGTAAACACACTCCGTCTCAGTTATACAAACCAGTCAGTTAATGTTGTACAGTGAAATAATCGCTGTTTGTTCTGAGATCCACACAAAACACATAAATACAGTCCGTACCGCGCAGTAAACACACTCCGTCTCAGTTATACAAACCAGTCAGTTAATGTTGTACAGTGAAATAATCGCTGTTTGTTCTGAGATCCACACAAAACACATAAATACAGTCCGTACCGCGCAGTAAACACACTCCGTCTCAGTTATACAAACCAGTCAGTTAATGCTGTACAGTGAAATAATCGCTGTTTGTTCTGAGATCCACACAAAACACATAAATACAGTCCGTACCGCGCAGTAAACACACTCCGTCTCAGTTATACAAACCAGTCAGTTAATGTTGTACAGTGAAATAATCGCTGTTTGTTCTGAGATCCACACAAAACACATAAATACAGTCCGTACCGCGCAGTAAACACACTCCGTCTCAGTTATACAAACCAGTCAGTTAATGCTGTACAGTGAAATAATCGCTGTTTGTTCTGAGATCCACACAAAACACATAAATACAGTCCGTACCGCGCAGTAAACACACTCCGTCTCAGTTATACAAACCAGTCAGTTAATGCTGTACAGTGAAATAATCGCTGTTTGTTCTGAGATCCACACAAAACACATAAATACACTGTGTGGGCAGAACGTAGAATTTGTGAATGTTTAACCTGGCGGTACATATAGTAACCACTGCGCTTTAAAATGTTGACTAACTTCTTGCAAAGCTGGTATTCTCCCGACTAATTGAGCAGTTATCCGCTTTTTGTAAAACCCGAAGATCAATAGCTGTATCCATATTAGCCCATTACTGGGCCCCATCCTGAAGCAGAGTTCATTCAACAACCTGATATTTACTTCTTTAAGATCTATTCTATTATTATCTCCCCCATTAGCGTCTTGCATTTAATCTCGTCCCTTCATGTTCTCCAACTTAACGTCTGCACGAACTTTACATCTTAATTTTAATAATTTTTATCTGAGATATCCGATCTTGTCTACAAGAAAGAAAGCAACAGTAATCCAGTCAAATAATATTCTTTACTCTTAAAACAAATTTCTTTGTTTTAGAACATAGCTAAATTTTCTGGCCTTATGATGTCTTTGTAATAAGACGAAACATGTAGCAATGTTGTAAAACAAAGCAATATGTTTTTATAGGTAAAGAATTGTGCTGGACTCGATTACGAGTGATTTTGATCTCCAGCTCTGTTTTTGGCGCTTCTGAAAGGAAAATGTACGAAAATACGTGTATTAGCTCCACTATGTCAGTCTCTCTGCCCGCATATGAAAGCTTCAGAACCATTGCTCAGCCTTTTATGAAATCAGAATTTGATTAATTTTACTAACGTCTGTAAAAAATTTCAGTTTTTGTTAAAGACAAACAAAATGTCGGGTGCTTTACATAAGGACCTACATAAAACAAACAAAATATCGGGTTGCCTTTACATAAGTGCCTTACATAAACAAAACAAAATGTCGGGTGCTTTACATAAGGACCTACAAAAACAAACAAAATGTCGGGTGCTTTACATAAGGACCTACATAAAACAAACAAAATGTCGGGTGCTTTACATAAGGACCTACATAAAACAAACAAAATATCGGGTGCTTTACATAAGGACCTACATACAACAAAAAATTGTCGGGTGCTTTACATAAGGACCTACATAAAACAAACAAAATATCGGGTGCTTTACATAAGGACCTACAACAACAAACAAAATGTCGGGTGCTTTACATAAGGACCTACATAAAACAAACAAAATATCGGGTGCTTTACATAAGGACCTACATAAAACAAACAAAATGTCGGATGCTTTACATAAGGACCTACATACAACAAACAAAATGTCGGGTGCTTTACATAAGGACCTACATAAAACAAACAAAATTCGGGTGCTTTACATAAGGACCTACCTAAACAAACAAAATGTCGGGTGCTTTACATAAGGACCTACATACAACAAACAAAATGTCGGGTGCTTTACATAAGGTCCTACATACAACAAACAAAATGTCGGGTGCTTTACATAAGGACCTACATAAAACAAACAAAATATCGGGTGCTTTACATAAGGACCTACACACAACAAACAAAATGTCGGGTGCTTTACATAAGGACCTACATAAAACAAACAAAATATCGGGTGCTTTACATAAGGACCTACATAAAACAAACAAAATGTCGGGTGCTTTACATAAGGACCTACATACAACAAACAAAATGTCGGGTGCTTTACATAAGGACCTACATAAAACAAACAAAATATCGGGTGCTTTACATAAGGACCTACCTAAAACAAACAAAATGTCGGGTGCTTTACATAAGGACCTACATACAACAAACAAAATGTCGGGTGCTTTACATAAGGTCCTACATACAAACAAACAAAATGTCGGGTGCTTTACATAAGGACCTACATAAAACAAAAAAATGTCGGGTGCTTTACATAAGGACCTACATAAAACAAACAAAATGTCGGGTGCTTTACATAAGGACCTACAAAAACAAACAAATGTCGGGTGCTTTACATAAGGACCTACATAAAACAAAAAATGTCGGGTGCTTTACATAAGGACCTACATACAACAAACAAAATATCGAGTGCTTTACATAAGGACCTACATACAACAAACAAAATATCGAGTGCTTTACATAAGGACCTACATAAAACAAACAAAATATCGGGTGCTTTACATAAGGACCTACATAAAACAAAAAAAATGTCGGGTGCTTTACATAAGGACCTACATACAACCAACAAAATGTCGGGTGCTTTACATAAGGACCTACATAAAACAAACAAAATATTGGGTGCTTTACATAAGGACCTACATAAAACAAACAAAATGTCGGGTGCTTTTCATAAGACCTACATAAAACAAACAAAATGTCGGGTGCTTTACATAATGACCTACATAAAACAAACAAAATGTCGGGTGCTTTACATAAGGACCTACATAAAACTCTGCGCGTATTTCCGGTCTAATTCG
This sequence comes from Reticulitermes speratus, assembly GCA_021186555.1. Taxonomy (NCBI): domain Eukaryota; kingdom Metazoa; phylum Arthropoda; class Insecta; order Blattodea; family Rhinotermitidae; genus Reticulitermes; species Reticulitermes speratus. Next base: position 41,752,015 of record JAJKFL010000009.1, on the reverse strand, counting down.
CTGAATATGACATTTATCGGTGCGTACAATATTTCGAAATAAAGCTGTGGAACAAAATGGAACACATTTTACGTTTATACAAAATTCCCCACTAGTATTACGGTTGTCAGGATAATTAAACCGGAGTGACTGAACGCGTACATTTCCTGACTTCTCAGAGCGTATAAATGTGTTTATATTTACGTAAACTGTCGTGAAGACATTAAAGAATCCTTGGTTCCATTTGTCAACGTCTTGTTTATTTGGGCGTCTTATTAGAGTTGAGGTCGTCCGCTGAGGCTTTCTCTGCTTTTACAGTCTTAGGTCAAATGTCACAATGTCCCCACTATTTCACAAGTAATTGTTAAGTCTAGGATCCTCCACAGCTGTACTTCTTCAAACTTCAAACTTCAAATTGTCTTCGCGTGTACTAATTTTGTCGTCTTGCCGTAACTCAATGAAAACAAGTGGCTCTCATGTCTGAAAGGGCCTGTGGGCTACTAGTAGCTTGGAGCCTTTAAACCATTTAAAGCCCAGTGGTTACTATATGTACCACCATGTTTAACGTTCAAAAATTCTACGTTCTGCCCACACAGTGTATTTATGTGTTTTGTGTGGATCTCAGAACAAACAGCGATTATTTCACTGTACAACATTAACTGACTGGTTTGTATAACTGAGACGGATGTGTTTACTGCGCGGTACGACTGTATTTATTGCTTTTGTGTGGTCTAACAAACGCGATTATTTCACTGTCACATTAATACTGTTTTTAACTGAGACGGGATGTGTTTACTGCGCGTACGACTGTATTTATGTGTTTTGTGTGGATCTCAGAATAAACAGCGATTATTTCACTGTACACATTAACTGACTGGTTTGTATAACTGAGACGGAGTGTGTTTACTGCGCGGTACGGACTGATATGTGTTTGTGGATCTCAGAACAACAGCGATTATTTCACTGTACACATAACTGACTGTTTGTATAACGAGACGGAGTGTGTTTACTGCGCCGTACGGACTGTATTTATGTGTTTTGTGTGGATCTCAGAACAAACAGCGATTATTTCACTGTACAACATTAACTGACTGGTTTGTATAACTGAGACGGAGTGTGTTTACTGCGCGGTACGGACTGTATTTATGTGTTTTGTGTGGATCTCAGAACAAACAGCGATTATTTCACTGTACAACATTAACTGACTGGTTTGTATAACTGAGACGGAGTGTGTTTACTGCGCGGTACGGACTGTATTTATGTGTTTTGTGTGGATCTCAGAACAAACAGCGATTATTTCACTGTACAACATTAACTGACTGGTTTGTATAACTGAGACGGAGTGTGTTTACTGCGCGGTACGGACTGTTATTTATGTGTTTTGTGTGGATCTCAGAACAAACAGCGATTATTTCACTGTACAACATTAACTGACTGGTTTGTATAACTGAGACGGAGTGTGTTACTGCGCGGTACGACTGTATTTATGTGTTTGTGTGGACTCAGAACAAACAGCGATTTTCACTGTACAACATTAACTGACTGTTTGTATAACTGAGACGGAGTGGTTACTGCGCGGTACGGACTGTATTTATGTGTTTTGTGTGGATCTCAGAACAAACAGCGATTATTTCACTGTACAACATTAACTGACTGGTTTGTATAACTGAGACGGAGTGTGTTTACTGCGCGGTACGGACTGTATTTATGTGTTTTGTGTGGATCTCAGAACAAACAGCGATTATTTCACTGTACAACATTAACTGACTGTTTGTATAACAGACAGTGACAATCGCTGTCAGTTCCAAGTTCCAATTAAACTGTTTCTAGCCGCACTTCACACACTTTTTTATACCGATTTAGCTGACCTTCTGCTTACGGCTCTCCACGTTGAACCATTGTGAGTTTCGTTAAAATTGATGCTTTAAAAGCCACAAATTACGTAAAAGCGTAAAAGAAATCTTTCCCTATTTTCTACATTTCCTTTTCCGACGTGGGTAAATTCGGCACTGTTTGTGTCCTCCAAACATAAGTGGTCCACTTAAAACACGCCCTCTGTGTTGATTTTGTCGTGCAAGAGGGCTGGTTTTAAGTGGAACATGCTGTATATTAAGTGACTGTGTTGAAAGCCAGCGCGTCGGGGTTAAACCAACGAATTACGTTGATCTCTTAAAACACTCGATGTGTTCTGTTGGGCCCACCTTGAGTTTCGTCTGACATAAACTTTTCCCTACACATAAAATTTTTAGTATATTAAATTTATCAGACTGGGGAGTCGTAAAGACTTTTTGAAAAGCAAACGCTTCTTAGCAAAGAGTGTTTGGGTAGCAGACTTAGACGTCTGTAGTGGAATTAAGTCTGGGTTTGAACCTGACACCTGTGTAGCCCTCAGGAGGGGAGAGGGGTATGACTACAGCGCATGAACTGTTGTGTGTAGCTTGCCCGCTCAGCCCGCGCCCTCAGTGTGTGTCTGCAAGCGACGCCGGTCGGACTCCTTGAGTATAGACAGCGGTGTGTTACGCGGCACGACAACAAGGCTCGCGTCTTTCATACAGTGCGTTAAATGCGGTAAAGAATGCGCATAAAATTTTAACTTTTTATTGCATAGTGGTAAATATATGTACCACCGGCTTTAACAATAAATTATACGTATTATTTTTTCTTCACACAGTGTGTTAACGAGTTTCGCATGATTTTCGCGATAAACGGCGGTGTTTTTTTTTCTCCCCAAAACAGCATTAAGAATCTGGTTTTTATAATGGACAAGTAACGCGTTTACTGTAAGGTAGGAACTGAATTTTTGTAAATTATATACATTAATTTTATTCTTAAAGTTACAAAATTATCGTCTTGCAATCTGTTCTGCAGAATGTGACCAACAATGTAAATAAATAATTTGAGTGTTTTTTTTAACTAAACAGTGTCACAGTCTGCATACTTTCTAACCGTGTCGACTTTAAAAAACTCTTTGTTTATCTCCATTAAAATAAGCAACATGAAATACAAAAACATTGGAAGGAGAAAGGAACTTGTAAGGAAAGGAATAAATTTTGTGGGAATAAATAAATTAAATCAAAATAAATTTGTATTCCCTTTCCTTAAAGGGAAAGGAGTCGATTTCTGAGACAATTTACTGTCTGTGGGCGTATCTGTATGTCTGTGTGCCCCTCGGTTTTAATTTACAAGCCAGTGTAAAGAGTTACAAGAAGCGATATTAACACAATGCCATTAAAGACACGACACAGCCCTATACAGGGCATACACAAAAGAATGGTGCGGTTTTAATAGTGAACACTATTAAAACCGCACCATTATTTTGTGTATATCCTGTATATTAATTTTCCACTGTCACGTAATAACAGCATGGCAGATGCGCAAATTTATGGCAGAAGTGATCTTTGGCAATAGATCTTATAAAAACTTGAAACTTTTGCCCATTATTATTTTTGTAGCCGATCTCAGTGGCCGTGCGATCTAAGGCGTGGGTCTTCGGCCGCTCGCTTGCTAGGATCGTGGTTTCGAATCCCACCGGGGGCATGGATGTCTGTCTGTTGTGAGTGTTGTTGTCAGGTAGAGGCCTCTGCGACGAGCCGATCCCTCGTCCAGAGGAGTCCTATCGACTGTGGTGTGTCTCTCAGTGTGATCAAAAGGAATTACAAACCTCGACACTGAAACGGGAAACCGGAGTAGGTAGAAGAGGAGGACTACTAAAAAAAAAGTATATATTTTTGTAGATTGTGAAGTGAAATGAAAAAAAAAACACATTGAAAAATTTTTCTTTATATTTCGGTTTCGTGGCAATGCAGTGACCAACAAATCATTTGCCGTACACATGCCTACACTCTTTGTACGAAATAATGTTTTGCAAACAAACAGTTACCAACAGGCAATGGTACAGTTCTCCTTGTAACACGCCATAAAGGCACAGAGGAGGAGGTGAGGTACAAATCTATTCAGTCCTAACCTCGACGCTAGATGGGGTGGGTGTCAGTGACACGCTCCGGCCGTTTTACTCCGGGAAATATCCGGTAGCCACTGTACAGTAGGAAAGGCGGGTTCCAGGGCCCGTCTGGGCGGGCGTGCATGAGAGAAATATATTTTTCCAAACCGGGGTCTTATAAAAATTTAAAAAAGCAATATTTTGTAGTTAAATGCGACAGAATTTATTACATATATATAATTTGTATTTACAAAAATAAATAAAATAAAATAAAACCATAAACAGTAATAGATCTGTATAATCAGAAATGTATGCAATAGGAACGTAAATTTTATGCTGCTGCTCGAAATTTCTCATTACTCTTTGTTTTATAGAGGATGTTTCTTTTTCCAGTTTGGCTATGGATTTAGACGCCATCTTGCCCGACGTCGGTGAGTTCGGTGCTTACCAACAACTGCTGCTCTGGTTCGTCCTTCTACCGGGAGTTCTGCCCTGCGGCTTCCACGCCTACAATCAGCTGTTCATGGCAGCAAGACCTGATCATTGGTGTCGTGTTCCAGAACTGGACGCGCTGGCAAACATCAGCGTGGAACTGGCGAAGAACATGAGGTGAGTTTTGGTTTTATGTTGCTGTGTTTCGCGGCATGCTGTATGAAACTTGTTTGGATATCTTATGTATTTGTTGCTTAATGCGGGAAGGAACTGGTACACGTATTTATTGGTGGAAATGCTACAGCTGATGTTCCTAAAGTTAGAACCCATTAAAGCCCAGTGGTTACTATATGTACCACCAGGTTTAACATTCACAAATTCTACGTTCTGCCTACACAGTGTATTTATGTGTTTTGTGCGGATCTCAGAACAAACAGCGATTATTTCACTGTACAACATTAACTGACTGGTTTGTATAACTGAGATGGAGTGTGTTTACTGCGCGGTACGGACTGTATTTATGTGTTTTGTGTGGATCTCAGAACAAACAGCGATTATTTCACTGTACAGCATTAACTGACTGGTTTGTATAACTGAGACGGAGTGTGTTTACTGCGCGGTACGGACTGTATTAATGTGTTTTGTGTGGATCTCAGAACAAACAGTGATTATTTCACTGTACAGCATTAACTGACTGGTTTGTATAACTGAGACGGAGTGTGTTTACTGCGCGGTACGGACTGTATTTATGTGTTTTGTGTGGATCTCAGAACAAACAGCGATTATTTCACTGTACAGCATTAACTGACTGGTTTGTATAACTGAGACGGAGTGTGTTTACTGCGCGGTACGGACTGTATTTATGTGTTTTGTGTGGATCTCAGAACAAACAGCGATTATTTCACTGTACAGCATTAACTGACTGGTTTGTATAACTGAGACGGAGTGTGTTTACTGCGCGGTACGGACTGTATTTATGTGTTTTGTGTGGATCTCAGAACAAACAGCGATTATTTCACTGTACAACATTAACTGACTGGTTTGTATAACTGAGACGGAGTGTGTTTACTGCGCGGTACGGACTGTATCTTAAAGCCTAGTGGTTACTATATGTACCACCATGTTTAACATTCAACAATTCTACGTTCTGCCCACACAGTGTATTTATGTGTTTTGTGTGGATCTCAGAACAAACAGCGATTATTTCACTGTACAGCATTAACTTACTGGTTTGTATAACTGAGACGGATTGTGTTTACTGCGCGGTACGGACTGTATCTTTAAAGCCCAGTGGTTACTATATGTACCACCATGTTTAACATTCAACAATTCTACGTTCTGCCCACACAGTGTATTTATGTGTTTTGTGTGGATCTCAGAACAAACAGCGATTATTTCACTGTACAGCATTAACTTACTGGTTTGTATAACTGAGACGGATTGTGTTTACTGCGCGGTACGGACTGTATCTTTAAAGCCCAGTGGTTACTATATGTACCACCATGTTTAACATTCACAAATTGTACGTTCTGCCCACACAGTGTATTTATGTGTTTTGTGTGGATCTCAGAACAAACAGCGATTATTTCACTGTACAACATTAACTGACTGGTTTGTATAACTGAGACGGAGTGCGTTTACTGCGCGGTACGGACTGTATTTATGTGTTTTGTGTGGATCTCAGAACAAACAGCGATTATTTCACTGTACAACATTAACTGACTGGTTTGTATAACTGAGACGGAGTGTGTTTACTGCGCGGTACGGACTGTATTTATGTGTTTTGTGTGGATCTCAGAACAAACAGCGATTATTTCACTGTACAACATTAACTGACTGGTTTGTATAACTGAGACGGAGTGTGTTTACTGCGCGGTACGGACTGTATTAATGTGTTTTGTGTGGATCTCAGAACAAACAGCGATTATTTCACTGTACAACATTAACTGATTGGTTTGTATAACTGAGACGGAGTGTGTTTACTGCGCGGTACGGACTGTATTAATGTGTTTTGTGTGGATCTCAGAACAAACAGCGATTATTTCACTGTACAACATTAACTGATTGGTTTGTATAACTGAGACGGAGTGTGTTTACTGCGCGGTACGGACTGTATTTATGTGTTTTGTGTGGATCTCGGAACAAACAGCGATTATTTCACTGTACAACATTAACTGACTGGTTTGTATAATTGAGACGGAGTGTTTTCACTGCGCGGTACGAACTGTATCTTTATATATAATTCAAGTGTACATTTCGTTTACAATTTTAATGATAGCAGTCAGGTTTTAGAACCTCATATTTGGTTTGCTATAATTATAAAGCAAGTTATAATAAATGCACGAACTATTACATTTACACATTTCCAACCTGTTTGACCTGCACTCCCACATTGCTATTTCATGACGTCACAACTGCTGTTCGCAATACGCAGTACATAATCTACACGCAACTCAATAAAACATCCACCAAATCCAGTAAAATCATCGTTCGAAATATGTCTGGGCTATGTAGTCAGATAAAAGGCAAACTGATACCTCGTGCGGTTGGATGTAGAAATTTTGTGAAGATCGAAATTTTGGGCACTTGAAATATGTGAGGTTAATGTCGATAGAGCAGATTCAGAAGTTTCGTAATTGTAACGTCGTCACCGACCGAACACTCAGTATCTCAGGAAAGGAGTACAGATCATATGTCACAAAACTCAGACCTGAGTAGAAGAAATACCGGGTGCTTATTTTATCTGACAAGTACAGTTTGTCACTTTCCTGCCGCCACTCCACCGTGCATGTATGCTGTCAATTGTGTGCTTTATGTTAATAAGATACACAAGTCAACAGGAAGTGGCAACCAATAGTTTTAGGATAAAATAATGACCCTGTTTATTTTACAGCCAATGTTGTTCGATATCGCTTACAGGAGGCATTCAAACGCGAAAATTTATGGTGTAGTTTTTATTGTATTTATGGTGTAGTTTTTATTATATTTATGGTGTAGTTCTTATTGTATTTATGGTGTAGTTTTTGTTGTATTTATGGTGTAGTTTTTATTGTATTTATGGTGTATTTCTTATTGTATTTATGGTGTAGTTTTTGTTATATTTATGGTGTAGTTTTTATTGTATTTATGGTGTAGTTTTTACTGTATTTATGGTTTTTAAGGTCGCTGCCTTTTGCTCAGAATATACAGCGTTAGATATTTGGATCTCTAGTAAACACGCAATTTAGAATTGCGTGGAAGGAAGCACTCGTGGCCGAAATCCAAGTTTTACTTTGTTAGGCCCCAATATCTCCACCAATTAAGGAGACCCACGATAATTCTGAGCTACAAATGTTTTGCCCTGATCGCAGTTCGAATTGGTTAACACTTGAATACAAGTCAGTACTTTACTTCGCATTCTGTGAGAGACTTGAGGTTATCAGAGCGGTGTTGCTGATGACCAAAAGTCATGTGACTCGGCACTGGACGTTTCGGAGGATCATAATGCTTTCAGCTTCAGTGTCAAGCAATCGGTGATCCTCCCTGAAGATGAAGACACTATAATCGTTCGAAACGTCGAGAATTACTCAAACAAAGAAGCAGCGTCTGTACATTACTTTGTTATGACGTATAACAGAGAGTTTCTGTGATAGCTCAGTCAGTATAGCGAACGGACTGGATGATACGGGGTTGGGATCCCGGGAGGGGCAAGACATGTTCTCGTCACCAAAAGGTCCAGACAGGATATGGGGCCGACCTAGTCTTCTATTCAAACTTTACCGGGCTTCTTTCCCTGGAGTAAAGCGACTGGGGCGTGAATTTGACCACTTATTTCCATCTAGTTCCGAGGTTAATAATGAGTGGAGCTATACCTCTACTCCCCCTATATGCCTCCGTGGCGTGGAGAGGGATAACTTTATATTTTTTTACTTTATAGCAGACAATATTGCGGTTACAAATGCTTCCTTTGCCTTCAGCCCATAGCCAACTAGCAGACTACATCGCGATAAACCAAAATACCACAATCTAAGGAGAGGAACTTAATCACGGCTTACCCTATGACCCCTGAGCCCAATGTTATCTCTGCCAGTGACATTCTTGTAGTGAACTTCGCTCAAACTTTCTCTTCCAAACTCTGGAACAGATAAAGGTCCATTATGTCGAGACTGTAGGCGAAACACTTATATATGAGACCCGTAGTAGTAAATCGGGCATGAATTACTTTGCAACAAACGGGAAGTTTCTTCTTGTTTGTAAATTAAACCTTTTTAAATGATAACCAAGAAACACAGACAACTGAATCTCACAGAGAAGGAGTAACAGCGGGGCGTCCAGTGTTCAGAATATTTTTGGATACAGGGTGTGGCAGATAGGATTTATATCTTAAAAACTACAAACACGACAGTGCTGCCAAATGTTAAAATTATATAGGGCTAATACAGGGTGTTTCATAAATCCCTCCGGGATTTCGGAGGTCTGTAGCTCAGGAGCCAAATCACACACGGAGGATGAGAGCATGTCAGTGGAAAGGATACATATCCAAGTTTTGAACCCACCTTACAAATGTTCAATATGTCCCCCTTTGGTGACTCGACAGACGTCAATCCTGTAATCTAGCTCCTGCCACACACGTTCCAACATATGAACGTCGATGTTAGCAACTGCATCCATAATTCTTAGCCGAAGCTCCGGTAAATCTCTTGGTAAAGGAGGCACGTAAACACGATCTTTAACGTAACCCCACAGGAAAAAGTCACATGGAGTAAGGTCGGGTGACCTGGCAGGCCAGGGAAAAAGTGTTGAGCTTTCTGTTCACCTGAAAACGCCATGTTTGCACACCACTGCCTCCTAGCGGAGAAACGGGTAACTACGCCATCGCATCTGTCACAAAAAAACTTTTACATTTCCTCTATCCGTTTGGCATGCTTTTATCTCTTATATTTGGGTTTGCTACTGCACGGCCAAGCCTCTAAATCCCGGATAGACTTATGGAACACGCTGTATAATAGCCCACTACAGTGTGTCAATTTTTTTCTCCTTTCCTGAGCACAGCAGGTGTCAATATAAGGCGGATGTAAGCTTTCTACGCCATAAAACTGCCGTGTTCGGAAACAAAAGAAAATGGGCACCCTCTAGCATAAATTGTATAACTAAGTAACCAAGTAATTGCGTGAGCCTGAATTTGTGTTAGGCAGATGATCGATATTAATAAATTTTCCGTGTTTTTCGGAAGCCGAACTTTAATTTCTGTGTTGACATAATCCACCACTGAATCCTGTCTAGGGCCAGATAAATCCAGTTCAAAACATTACAGCCTATTTCTTTAGGATCCAATTTAATATTATTCCCATTCTTACATTTAGATGTTCCAGTAAGCCTCTTTTTTTTTCAGGATTTCAAGTTACAAGTTTATTAGCATTTTTGTTTTTTCCATGCGTGCTACATATCCCGCCGCTCTGACAGTTCTTGTTTTGGTGACCCTATTAATATATAATAAGGAATGTCTTCATTAAATGTTTCTCCCATCTCGTGTCACTTCTTGCTTCTTAGCGCCAAGTAAGTGTATATATATATATATATATATATATATATATATATATATATACTGACAATTTGGTGACTACGTGGAAAGGAGAAAGTTGATTCTGTGATAAATGAACCAATTAAGCATCGCGCTATAAATACGTATGGGGACACGCAGGTACAAATCCATTCATTCCTTAATCTTCGACACTGGATCAGAGTGAGGGGTCAGCTTCACGTACCAGCCGCTTGACCCCGGGGACAGCGCGCCCAGTGTCAGTTAAATAGGAGGATGTGTCGGCCCCCGAGCCCCTCAGGATGTTGTGTAGGAGAGAATTATCTTCACCTGTCGTGAATTGAAACGAGCCTTATTTCTGTCGCAGTACCGAGTAAGCGATTGTAACCAGCTGTAAGAAAAACAAATATATCCCAGAGTGGGATATTAAGATTATAGTATTGTGGAATGTGACGCCTTACAGTCTGGCAGGTACAGGTATGTCACAGGAACCTACTGTCCCATTTCGTTACTTGTACCGTACATTTTTAATTATATATATCTTATGCAGACAAATGTACACAGTTTTATGTTATTTAACACAATTTTTATTAAATGTTGCCCAACATGTTTCTAGCCTATATAAGGCTCATCTTGGGCTCTTTTGTTGAAATTACAACAGCTATATTATTGGTATATAAAATTCTTAAAATGCCGTTAGATGTACTTGCTGAAGGAAATCAATGAAAAGAGAACAATATTAAGAGTGGTAGGAATGAGGAAAGTCAAACTTATTGGACATTTGTTGAGACATAATGGTTTTGTTACCAACATCATGGAAGGTAGAGTGTTGGGGAAGGAAAGTAAAGGACGACCGAGGCTCTCTTACATCAAGAATCTGATGAAGGAACTCTTTTGCAACTCCTACGCCGAAATGAAGAGACTGGCACAAGACAGACATCTATGGTTGCAGCGACAAGGCTTAGCCTTTAGAGAATGATGATGATATGTACTTGGTTATTGATACCTGTAACAGTCATTCTGCTTTCACTATAGATTTGTTGTAGGCCTCCAACAGCATCACTTGTCACTTACCTTCACTATTACAAACATTACTTTATCTTAATAGTATCACTTGTCACTTACCTTCACTATTACAAACATTACTTTATCTTAACAGTATCACTTGTCACTTACCTTCACTATTACAAACATTATTTATCTTAATAGTATCACTTGTCACTTACCTTCACTATTACAAACATTACTTTATCTTAATAGTATCACTTGTCACTTACCTTCACTATTACAAACATTACTTTATCTTAACAGTATCACTTGTCACTTACCTTCACTATTACAAACATTATTTATCTTAACAGTATCACTTGTCACTTACCTTCACTATTACAAACATTACTTTATCTTATCAGTATCACTTGTCACTTCCCTTCACTATTACAAACATTACTTTATCTTAACGGTATCACTTGTCACTTCCCTTCACTATTACAAACATTACTTTATCTTAATAATATCACTTGTCACTTCCCTTCACTATTACAAACATTACTTTATCTTAACAGTATCACTTCTCACTTCCCTTCACTATTACAAACATTACTTTATCTTAACAGTATCACTTGTCACTTACCTTCACTATTACAAACATTACTTTATCTTAACAGCATCACTTGTCACTTCCCTTCACTATTAAAACATTACTTTACCTTAACAGTATCACTTGTCACTTACCTTCACTATTACAAACATTACTTTATCTTAACAGTATCACTTGTCACTTCCCTTCACTATTACAAACATTACTTTATCTTAACAGTATTACTTGTCACTTCCCTTCACTATTACAAACATTATTTTATCTTAATAGTATCACTTGTCACTTCCCTTCACTATTACAAACATTACTTTATCTTAACAGTATCACTTCTCACTTCCCTTCACTATTACAAACATTACTTTATCTTAACAGTATCACTTGTCACTTCCCTTCACTATTACAAACATTACTTTATCTTAACAGTATCACTTGTCACTTCCCTTCACTATTACAAACATTACTTTACCTTAACAGTATCACTTGTCACTTACCTTCACTATTACAAACATTACTTTATCTTAACAGTATCACTTCTCACTTCCCTTCACTATTACAAACATTACTTTATCTTAACAGTATCACTTGTCACTTACCTTCACTATTACAAACATTACTTTATCTTAACAGTATCACTTGTCACTTCCCTTCACTATTAAAACATTACTTTACCTTAACAGTATCACTTGTCACTTACCTTCACTATTACAAACATTACTTTATCTTAACAGTATCACTTGTCACTTCCCTTCACTATTACAAACATTACTTTATTTTAACAGTATCACTTGTCACTTCCCTTCACTATTACAAACATTACTTTATCTTAAAAGTATCACTTGTCACTTACCTTCACTATTACAAATATTACTTTATCTTAACAGTATCACTTGTCACTTCCCTTCACTATTACAAAACTTACTTTATCTTAACAGTATCACTTGTCACTTCCCTTCACTATTACAAACATTACTTTGTCTTAACAGTATCGCTTGTCACTTCCCTTCACTATTACAAACATTACTTTATCTTAACAGTATCACTTGTCACTTCCCTTCACTATTACAAACATTACTTTATCTTAACAGTATCACTTGTCACTTCCCTTCACTATTACAAACATTACTTTATCTTAACAGTATCACTTGTCACTTACCTTCACTATTACAAATATTACTTTATCTTAATAGTATCACTTGTCACTTCCCTTCACTATTACAAACCTTACTTTATCTTAATAGTATCGCTTGTCACTTCCCTTCACTATTACAAACATTACTTTATCTTAACAGTATCACTTGTCACTTACCTTCACTATTACAAACATTACTTTATCTTAATAGTATCGCTTGTCACTTCCCTTCACTATTACAAACATTACTTTACCTTAACAGTATCACTTGTCACTTCCCTTCACTATTACAAACATTACTCTATCTTAATAGTATCACTTGTCACTTCCCTTCACTATTACAAACATTACTTTATCTTAACAGTATCACTTCTCACTTCCCTTCACTATTACAAACATTACTTTATCTTAACAGTATCACTTGTCACTTCCCTTCACTATTACAAACATTACTTTATCTTAACAGTATTACTTGTCACTTCCCTTCACTATTACAAACATTACTCTATCTTAATAGTATCACTTGTCACTTCCCTTCACTATTACAAACATTACTTTATCTTAACAGTATCACTTGTCACTTCCCTTCACTATCACAAACATTACTTTATCTTAACAGTATCACTTGTCACTTCGCTTCACTATTACAAACATTACTTTATCTTAACAGTATCACTTGTCACTTCCCTTCACTATTACAAACATTACTTTATCTTAACGGTATCACTTGTCACTTATCTTCACTATTACAAACATTACTTTATCTTAACAGTATCACTTGTCACTTACCTTCACTATTACAAACATTACTTTATCTTAACAGTATCACTTGTCACTTACCTTCACTATTACAAAGCCCGTGTTACCTGGTCGCTCAGCGGCAAAGATTTGTACGAAAATCGAGCTGATAGGAAGTGACGAAAGGTATTGCTCAAATAAAATAATGTCCATGCTTAATGATAATGACGGAAGCGCATGAAGATCCTTAACATGAAACACATTAAAGTTGGGTGACACAAATGTAGATGGGGCGACAATTTTCAAAATTTATTTTAAAGAAAGTGCTGTGACGATGTAAACTCGGTTTATCAGGTGCAGGATATGAACCAGTAGTGGGCTGAGATCTGCGCTCTTCTGGGATATTACGCAGCGCAGAGTGGTAATTCTGTCCCGAAACGTCGGTAAAGAATTAGTCTGTACCGAAGTTTCGGAACAACATATCGGTCTCATCTTCAAGGGTCACGAAGTCTTCTTGGACTTCTTGACCCTTGAAGATGAGACCGATAGGTTGTCCCGAAACGTCGGTAAAGAATAGTCTGTACCGAAGTTTCGGAACAACATATCGGTCCCATCTTCAAGGGTCACGAAATATTCTTGGACTTCTTGACCCTTGAAGATAAAACCGATAGGTTGTCCGAAACGTCGGTAAAGAATTAGTCTGTACCGAAGTTTCGGAACAACATATCGGTCCCATCTTCAAGGTCACGAAGTCTTCTTGGACTTCTTGACCCTTGAAGATGAGACCGATAGGTTGTCCGAAACGTCGGTAAAGAATTAGTCTGTACCGAAGTTTCGGAACAACATATCGGTCCCATCTTCAAGGGTCACGAAATATTCTTGGACTTCTTGACCCTTGAAGATAAAACCGATAGGTTGTCCCGAAACGTCGGTAAAGAATTAGTCTGTACCGAAGTTTCGGAACAACATATCGGTCCCATCTTCAAGGGTCACGAAATATTCTTGGGCTTCTTGACCCTTGAAATGAGACCGATAGTTTGTCCGAAACGTCGGTAAAGAATTAGTCTGTACCGAAGTTTCGGAACAACATATCGGTCCCATTTCAAGGGTCACGAAGTCTTCTTGGACTTCTTGACCCTTGAAGATGAGACCGATAGTTGTCCCGAAACGCGGTAAAGTATTACACTACGCTGCACAACATGTCAAAAGAGCGCAGATCATATCTACATTCGGCGGAAGCTTTAAATCACGCACAGTAGTGGGATTTTGTGCACGGCGATGAATTTTTGAACCTGATTAAGGAGGGAAATTTTTGCGCAGCGATAAACCTAGCACCTTATCAAGGACTGTTCCATGGAGTCATGTGATACTGATCATGAGGAAGAGTAACAAGACGTATGTTGAAGTGTTTGGTTTGGGTTTCTAACATCGGTGTTGCTTAAGATACGGTTTTGGGATGTCACGGTGTGCAGGCGCGTGAGCAGGTCCCGAGAAAATTCTTGTTAACCTGCTTGAACCTGAAGGCGAAGGCACGTTGGGCACTGCTCGCCCACGCTCACAGCTTATATACCAGAAGACTTGAATCTCAAGACACAGGCTAATTTAATTTAAACCGATATGGCCATTTAGCGATCGCAGTGGCCGGCGGTCTAAGGCGTGGGTCTTAGGCCGCTCGCTTACTAGGATCGTGGGTTCGAATCCCACCGGGGGCATGGATGTTTGTGTTGTGTTAGATGTATGGACGATAGCATGAAACATAAGGTGACATGCAGGACAAAAAGGACTTCAACAGTACAAATGGATCAAAGGGGAAAACCCAGGAATTAATAAAAAAAAAAATCCACGGGCATGGTTTTGTTGTGTAATGTAGGACGATAGCATGAAACAAAGGTGACATCAGCAAAAGACTCAACTACAATGGATCAAAGGGGAAAACCAGAATTATAAAAAAAAAAATCCACGGGGCAGGATGTTTGTGTTGTGTTGTAAAAAGACGGTTGTGGACCGTAAGTGACGATAAAGGACGAAAAAGGATAATACAGAACAAAAATGGATCAAAGGGGAAAAACCCCGGAAAAAAAAATCCCACCGGGGGCATGGATGTCTGTCTGTTGTGAGTGTTGTGTGTTGTTGTCAGGTAGAGGTCTCTGCGACGAGCCGATCCCTCGTCCAGAGGAGTTTACCGACTGTGGTGTGTCTCTCAGTGTGATCAAAAGAAATTACAAACCTCGACACTGAAACGGGAAAACCGGAGTACGTAGAAGAGGACGACTAAAAAAAATGGCCATTTTGGAGAATTTTTTTGTTTTGAGAACAATTTCTTGAAAACTCTTCAGTGAATAATGCATTCAGAGACGATTTTATGTAGTGTTGAAATGGATTATACCTTCTCTATGGTACTGTACTTCTGCTAATGGTACTTGTACCTTCTGCTAATGGTACTTGTACCTTCTGCCAATTCGGCTACAGAATAAGAAGGAAATTTGGTTTCAAAGAGCGACGTCACTCCAAGCTCTCGCACCCTGCTTTCAGCTTCTCTCGTATTTATTAATATTAACTCAATTTATACTTACTTTCTGACATTGCACTTAATTTAAAAACAAAGAATTAAAGGAACGTTAAAATCACTACTAGAAATCTCATTAATTACAGACATTTCTCTTCCGCTTCAATTCGCAGCATTCATTTGTTCTCTTTTCTCCTGCATCGTGTCCGCCATTTAAAATATCTCATCTATGCACGTCACAATAGAGATAAAATTTGTACAGCTCATCGTTTTCAGACCAACGCTCTTTTATGAAAGCAGTAGGCTGTGTATGTAGATAGAAGGGGGGAATATATTTCTGAATGTTTTGTGTTGGTATGAATTGCTTTATTGTTGTGACTTTGACAAGCGTGGGTTATGTATTTCAAATATTTGTGTGTTACAGCGCTTTTGATGGCGTGGTGCAAAGCTACGTTTTATAATTATGTACGGTCGGTTTTAGAATATTCATATAATATGAATATTTACATATAAATATCCCATTTCATTTACCAGAAGGATTTAACAAATAATTTAATTGAAACACCGTAGTAATAAGTTGGGGAGTGCAGGTTTAGTTAAAGCACTTTTGTTCAATTTTACGTATCTCCAAGGCTGAAAATCTTTCGGAAATAAATTTGCTTTGTTATAGAATATTTTTTTTGTTGTTTTCTGCAGTTTTTATTGAAACTATTTTCTGTCCCCTAAATATTTATACGCCTGCATTCGCGACGCGGTCAGACGCGCTTGTCGATCGCCTCTTGTTATTCTTGCCTCATTTAAAAAAATAAGAATATGTTGACAAATTTATCTAAAGTCCCGCAATATTAAATGTTGTTAAAATGTGCTCTGCAGTCCGCGACTTCTTATGTGCGGACGGAGGTTCGTATCTCAGCACTTTCCAACTGACTTGTGCCTTGTACTGTTCGTGGGCCGCGATAGCTCAGTCGGTATAGCGACTAGCTACGAGCTGGACGGTCCGGGGATCGAATCCCAGTGGGGGCGATATTTTCAGCACCCGTCCATACCGGCCCTGGAGCCTAACCAGCCTCCTGTACAATGGGTACCGGGTCATTCCCGGGGGTAAAGCGGCCGAGGCGTGGCTTTGACCACCCACCCCCTTCTAGAGCCGAGGTTAAAGAAAGAGTAGAGCTATACCTCTACTCCCCATCTGGGCCTTCATGGCCTGTTCTAGGGTGACCTTTACCTTTACCTTTACTGTCGTGGTTCTTAGATTACCAACAAACATAGCTTAATATTGTGCGTAATGTCTTTCCTCAGTCCTCATTGCTTCTGTAATACCCGGCATAACCCAGCACAACAGCTAGGCAATGGCATGGGCTGTCCGCAGTTCGAATTTCGTCAGGGGCAAAATATTTTTCTCCTTTCCAAAGCCTACAGACGGGATTTGGGGCCCAACGTATCTCCTATCCAATGGGTACCTTCTTTCATGTTAGGGTTCAAAGCTGCTAGGGAATGATATTGAACGATCACCTCCAACTGTTGCCGAGGTTAAGAATGAGTGGAGCTATAATTCTAATCCCCTCCATACGCTTTTACAGCTTGTATTGCTTAATTTTGTACTTCTTTGTAGGTTCCTCGGCTTACTGATATTTATATGAGTTTAAATGAGGGGTTTAGTTCTAAGGAGGAGATTTAATGTTGCTTAGTTGCTTTCATGTAAAGCGACTTGTGTCACCCTGAACATGGAAGCAGCTCGTTCATCCGTAACATTGATGCATATCATCCTACATGGTGTGAGGTTCCAGAAGACCGTTTGTTTTTGTAATTAGTTACTGTTAACACAAAGTAATACCATTATGTAATTAGTTACTGTTAACACAAAGTAATACCATTTATGTAATTAGTTACTCTTAACACAAAGTAATACCATTATGTAATTAGTTACTCTTAACACACAAGTAATACCATTATGTAATTAGTTACTCTTAACACAAAGTAATACCATTATGTAATTAGTTACTCTTAACACAAAGTAATACCATTATGTAATTAGTTACTCTTAACACAAAGTAATACCATTACGTAATTAGTTACTCTTAACACAAAGTAACACCATTATGTAATTAGTTACTCTTAACACAAAGTAATACCATTATGTAATTAGTTACTCTTAACACAAAGTAATACCATTATGTAATTAGTTACTCTTAACACAAAGTAATACCATTATGTAATTAGTTACTCTTAACACAAAGTAATACCATTACGTAATTAGTTACTCTTAACACAAAGTAACACCATTATGTAATTAGTTACTCTTAACACAAAGTAACACCATTATGTAATTAGTTACTCTTAACACAAAGTAATACCATTATGTAATTAGTTACTCTTAACACAAAGTAATACCATTATGTAATTAGTTACTCTTAACACAAAGTAATACCATTATGTAATTAGTTACTCTTAACACAAAGTAATACCATTACGTAATTAGTTACTCTTAACACAAAGTAATACCATTACGTAATTAGTTACTCTTAACACAAAAGTAATACCATTATGTAATTAGTTACTCTTAACACAAAGTAATACCATTATGTAATTAGTTACTCTTAACACAAAGTAATACCATTATGTAATTAGTTACTCTTAACACAAAGTAATACCATTACGTAATTAGTTACTCTTAACACAAAGTAATACCATTACGTAATTAGTTACTCTTAACACAAAGTAATACCATTATGTAATTAGTTACTCTTAACACAAAGTAATACCATTATGTAATTAGTTACTCTTAACACAAAGTAATACCATTATGTAATTAGTTACTCTTAACACAAAGTAATACCATTACGTAATTAGTTACTCTTAACACAAAGTAACACCATTATGTAATTAGTTACTCTTAACACAAAGTAATACCATTACGTAATTAGTTACTCTTAACACAAAGTAATACATTATGTAATTAGTTCTCTTAACACAAATTTACCCATTATGTAAATATACTCTTAACACAAAGTAAACCATTATGTTAATTAGTACTCTTAACCAAAGTAATACCAATTATGTAATTAGTTACTCTTAACAAAGTAATACCATTATGTAATTAGTTACTCTTAACACAATAATACCATTGTTGTAATTTTACTCTTAACAAAAGTAATACCATTATTTTAATTAGTTACTCTTAACACAAAGAAATATCATTATGTAGTTAGTTTATCTTATACCAAAATAACATTTATGTAATTAGTTACTCTTAACACAAGTAATACCATTATGTTTAATTATTTCTTAAACACTAGTAATAATTATGTATTAGTTACTTTAACACAAATGTACATCCATGTAATTAGTTAATTTAACCAAAGTAATACCATTATGTAATTTTACTCTTAACACAAAGTAATACATTATGTAATTATGTTCTCTAACACAAAGTAATCATCTATGTAATTAGTTACTCTTAACAAAAGTAATACCATTATTGTTTATGTTAACATTTAACAAAGTAAAATTTATTAAGTTAGTTACTCTTAAACAAAGTAATACCATTTATGTAATTAGGTTACTCTTAACACGAAGTAATACCATTACGATAATTCATTACTCTTAACACAAAGTATACACCTTATGTATTAGTTCTCTTACACAAAGTAATACCATTACGTAATTAGTTCCGTTAACACAAGTAATACATTATTTAATTCTTACTCTTAACGACAAGTAACACCTTATGTAATGGTTACTCTTAACAAAAGTACGCATTATGTAATTAGTTACTCTTAACACAAGTTAAACATTGATGAAGTTATACTCTCTTCACAAGTATACCATTATGTATTTGTTACTCTTAACCAAACTTTACCATTATGTTAATTAGTTACTCTTAACACAAGTAATAATTATTTATTAGTTATTCTTTAACCAAACAGAAACCATTATGTAATTAGTTACTCTTAACCACAAATGTATACCATTATTAATTAGTTACTCTTAACACCAAAGTATTACCATTATGTAATTCTACTACTGTAACACATAAGTAATACCATTATGTAATTAGGTACTCTTAACACAAAGTATCCATTTGTAATTAGTTATCTTAGACAAAGTTAATACCATTATGTAATTTTAACGTTCTTAACAATTTACTCATTATGTAATTAGTTACTCTTAACACGTAAATAAGCCATTATGTTAATTAGTTACTTTAACACAAAGTATACCATTATGTAATTAGTTACTCTTACACAAAGTAATACCATTATGTAATTAGTTACTTCTAACACATAGTAATACGATTATGTAATTAGTTATTATTAAAAACAAAGTAATACCATTATGTAATTATTACTCTTAACAAAGTAATACCATTATGTAATTAGTTACTCTTAACACAAAGTAATACCATTATGTAATTAGTTACTCTTAACACAAAGTAATACCATTATAATTAGTTACCTTTATAACAAAGTAATACCATTATGTAATTATTACTCTTAACACAAAGTAATACCATTATGTAATTAGTTACTCTTAACACAAAGTAATACCATTATGTAATTAGTTACTCTTAACACAAAGTAAATGTAATAGTATTACATAGACTAATATTCATTTGCTGGTTAGTTTGAAGTTGGTAATGCGCTTTTGACATAGTGTAAATTCTGAGGCTGTATTAGGTTGTAGGGCTCTGACGTATATTCGAGTACAATTCATAACAGTTCATTGAGTATCTGGAGTATAAAATAAACTCTGTTTACTGCTTTCACTTAGATGTAATATTTTGTATGTATGTTAATTTAATAGATGAACAAGTATTCTGCAATCATACTGAGATACTTTAAACAGCAGATACGTAAGTGGTCTGTTGTGTATTTCAAAGTTGTTAAATTTATATCATTAAATTACGGCTAATCAAATTTTCCTTTGCTAAATTAACACGAATGTAATTGAAAAATTGATATTTGTAAACGAATGAAATTTGTTTCGTAAATGTAGAATGGCTACGCTTTATGAAAATGGAATTAAGAGGGCGCTGAGGGGAATATTTGGAATTGAGGGAGGAGAAAGTAGTAGGAGGATGGACAAAACTGTCTGATAAGGGGTTACGTAATGTTTATCATCCACCATGTTTTTTTTAAAGGGGGTGTTATAAAGAAGGACGTCATGTAGCACGCATGGGAAATTTGAGAAATGCACACAAAATTAACAAAACATTATTAATTACAACATACAATTACAGGTATTTTATTTGAGGTTTCGCAGATATCAGGTGACTCGTGGTGTGACCTCTTATATAGCTCTTTTAGGATAAAGTGTACTAATTTTTGGCTTCTTAGTAATTATTCCTTAAGTGGGGTGCCATTTTTCGGAATTCTGTTCATTTTAAAAAAATGCCCCCCCATTTGTCTATTCTCCCACGTCTGAAAATTCTGAAACGAATTTATAAGTGTTCAGTATAAACTGTTTCAGTTCGTTTATTTAAGCCTTCACAAACTTTGAACACGTTGGATTCAAAGTGAAAATGCATTTTTCCTTTTTCTTTTTTTAGAACTCTCTCAATGCGAAAATAGAAAACCTGTAGAATCACGTAATATTGAAAACCGATAATACACTGTGAAGTCCGGCTTTGTTCTGCACGCTCCATTTGTAGACTGTCTACATGTGTGTATTGGTATTCATTAAAATACTTCTCATCATCCTAAAGGGCAAACAGCTGTTTTTTGTGAATTCAGTGTGAATTAGGAAGCGTCTGCTTGGAGACTGCAGAGTAAGAGAATATTTACAAGACCTTGACGTATATGGAAGAATGATGTTAAAATTGTTGTTTAAGAAATAGGGAAGGAATATGCGAAGTGCAGTTATCTGGCTCTAGATAGGATTTAGTCATTTGTTCTAGGGAACAAGTAATGAAACTTGGGCCTCATGACATTGGCTAACTTCTGGAGGAACTGGACGACTATCAGCTTGTCAATAAGCACCACTTTCCATGAAATTACTTGTATTTGCTCTATAAGACAGTTACATAAATTTTGGCAAATGGTTCACTATAATCACAAATTAGAAAAACAAAAAATGCACATTTGTTGGTTTTTTGATTTGTGATTTGATATCAGAATGCACAGAGAATATATTGTGATGTTACACTATAAAGTTGGTTTAACGACAGTGGTATAACATATTGTAAAACTAAAAGGATTTGAGTTCAGCTGATGTCTTTACGTGTCGACCTCGGTGGACTAGTGGTTAGCGTGCTCGCCACTGGACCCAAGGTTCGCAGGTTCGATCCCAACCGAGGTCGATGAATTTTTAAGGGTGATAAAAATCCGTAGCACCACTTCCTTCGGAGGGGAAGTAAAGCCGTCGGTCCCATGTCGTAGATTTACGGCATGAATAAGCTAAATTCAAAGCCTCCATTTCTAACCCAAGTCTCCTGACTGCCTGCCAGATGGCTCTGGCGGACACATCAGGATCGATAGAACAGCAGCGCGGCCAGTTGGCTAGTCACCAACTGCCACGAATGCGGAAACTCGGAAAGAGGAGGCAAGAGGAGGCCTGGGCCCATACAGGGCTGTTGAGCCATGGTTATTATTATATTATTATTATTATTATGTCTTTACGTATAGCTTCTTCATTTGAGTTCAGCTGATGTCTTTACGTATAGCTACTTCATTTGAGTTCAGCTGATGTCTTTACGTATAGCTACTTCTTTTGAGTTCAGCTGATGTCTTTACGTATAGCTACTTTATTTGAGTTCAGCTGATGTCTTTACGTATAGCTACTTCATTTGAGTTCAGCTGATGTCTTTACGTATAGCTACTTCATTTGAGTTCAGCTGATGTCTTTACGTTTAGCTACTTCATTTGAGTTCAGCTGATGTCTTTACGTATAGCTACTTCATTTGAGTTCAGCTGATGTCTTTACGTTTAGCTACTTCATTTGAGTTCAGCTGATGTCTTTACGTATAGCTACTTCATTTGAGTTCAGCTGATGTCTTTACGTTTAGCTACTTCATTTGAGTTCAGCTGATGTCTTTACGTTTAGCTACTTCATTTGAGTTCAGCTGATGTCTTTACGTATAGCTACTTCTTTTGAGTTCAGCTGATGTCTTTACGTATAGCTACTTTATTTGAGTTCAGCTGATGTCTTTACGTATAGCTACTTCATTTGAGTTCAGCTGATGTCTTTACGTATAGCTACTTTATTTGAGTTCAGCTGATGTCTTTACGTTTAGCTACTTCATTTGAGTTCAGCTGATGTCTTTACGTATAGCTACTTCATTTGAGTTCAGCTGATGTCTTTACGTTTAGCTACTTCATTTGAGTTCAGCTGATGTCTTTACGTTTAGCTACTTCATTTGAGTTCAGCTGATGTCTTTACGTTTAGCTACTTCATTTGAGTTCAGCTGATGTCTTTACGTATAGCTACTTCTTTTGAGTTCAGCTGATGTCTTTACGTTTAGCTACTTCATTTGAGTTCAGCTGATGTCTTTACGTATAGCTACTTTATTTGAGTTCAGCTGATGTCTTTACGTATAGCTACTTCATTTGAGTTCAGCTGATGTCTTTACGTATAGCTACTTCATTTGAGTTCAGCTGATGTCTTTACGTATAGCTACTTCATTTGAGTTTAGCTGATGTCTTTACGTATAGCTACTTCATTTGAGTTCAGCTGATGTCTTTACGTATAGCTACTTCATTTGAGTTCAGCTGATGTCTTTACGTATAGCTACTTCATTTGAGTTCAGCTGATGTCTTTACGTATAGCTACTTCATTTGAGTTCAGCTGATGTCTTTACGTATAGCTACTTCATTTGAGTTCAGCTGATGTCTTTACGTATAGCTACTTCATTTGAGTTCAGCTGATGTCTTTACGTATAGCTACTTCATTTGAGTTCAGCTGATGTCTTTACGTATAGCTACTTCATTTCATTTTTCTGTTTGACTTTACACTCTCGTAACTCCGATTGTACAGCGCCCAATGGAAAGACGAATACTGAGAATTCAAGTTCTCACAGCGATTGTTGCTGAATTTTCAAGTCCTTTATGATGTGACGCCGTACTTTGGGGATAATACTTCCCGAGGATTCGGAGAATCGTAGTGCCTCCGAAACGTCTATAATTATTCAACAGTCGACAAGAAGTAACATGCAAGAAGACTGGAGTGTTTAGCAACAGCGCTGTTAGAAACTGAAGTCCCTTAAATTCAGTTGTTTTACTTATATCTTTCACTGCCAATTCTGCCAATCACTGCCAATCCTAGACGGTACAAATGTACGCTTTTAAATAATCTTGTTCTGGTTCCCCGATTCAGTTTTCGAAACATTTGATCGAGTTTCATGGAAATTGGTACAAAGGCTATTGAATGGCAAATTGAATGACACATTAACACAGTACTTCTTAATTTCCTACAATCATTGATACAAAACACGGCGGAATTGCGAATCTATGAGTCAGCAGCGACACTAGCGCCACTTACTTTAGCGTCCTAAAATAATATACTATAATAGTTCTTCGAAAATTATGACGCTTTTTGAGATTGTATTATTTTTTGTAGAATTTAAAATATGGATACCTTGAGAGCGCTCAATTATAAGTTTTGGTGACGACAGCTAATAAGTTATTAGTGACAGGCGTGGGAAATTTTGTCGGGAGATAGAAGGTAAACATGCCTGTGCATTAAGAGATTGATTGGTACGATCACTACACTTCTGGAACAGCAATCACAAACCCAATCATCAGAGTATGTACGAGTTGCATAAAACAGTTGCTTTTATTCTGTAAGATATTGCGGTTTGTCATTGAAACATATTCAGAAAGACAAAACAAAGTAGTAATAAGTTTTTGATTCATATATAAATATGTTAAGTAATTTGACATTTCTATTTGCTATATCTACCTTACAAATCTTACAGAATCAGCCATAAGTAATTTTGTGTCCCTATACCCTGTTTCAGCTATTGAAATTAGTCGATACACTAAAACGTTAATAGTAGTTCCCATTTATTAGTTCGTACCTCACAGAGAACACCCTCTCCTTTATAAAGACCGATCACTTAATGTTATTTAGAGGAATATTCGCTGTGTATTGTGAGACTTGTATGGGACTTTTATGTTGGAAATGGCTATTTGCTCTTTCTCTATTTTTGTGTGTTAGAAATTGAGGATATTGATTGAGTTTTAATGGTTTTTATATTGAAGGAGTAAAATTAAAATGTTGGCTTCCTCTGTTTTTAATTCAAAGGTATCAGAACTGCTGACTGTAACATTGAATTTGCAAAGGCACTCGATAATCCGTTATTATGAGCCCAGTGTTTGAACTGCCAGCCTTTATGTAATAGACATATACATTAATTAATTGATAAAATTATATTTGACTCTGAAGTTAGATTATTGCGATTCCATGAATTTAGATCAATAATTAACAAGGATTACAAGTAATTAAAACTACATCATTGAAACTCGCTTAGCTTTTGTGACACGCTACAGAGCAAGTTGACATGTTAACTGTACATATGTGTGACACATGTCGTTGTCACCACAATCTATCCCAACTTAAGCGTCGCTATTGCTTTGATATAGAACAGCTGAACATTACAGTGCTCTCTGCTGAACACCTGAACATTACAGTGCTTTTTGCTGAAACCTGAGCATGATGGTGCTCTCTGCTGAACACCTGAACATTACAGTGCTCTCTGCTGAACACCTGAACATTACAGTGCTTTTTGCTGAACACCTGAGCATGATGGTGCTCTCTGCTGAACACCTGAACATTACAGTGCTCTCTGCTGAACACCTGAACATTACAGTGCTTTTTGCTGAACACCTGAGCATGATGGTGCTCTCTGCTGAACACCTGAACATTACATGTGCTCTCTGCTGAACACCTGAACAATTACAGTGCTTTTTGCTGAACACCTGAGCATGATGGTGCTCTCTGCTGAACACCTGAACATTACAGTGCTCTCTGCTGAACACCTGAACATTACAGTGCTCTCTGCTGAACACCTGAACATTGACAGTGCTTTTGCTGAACATCTGAGCATGATGGTGCTCTCTGCTGAACACCTGAACATGATTGTGCTCTCTGCTGACACCTGAATATGATGGTGCTCTCTGCTGAACACCTGAGCATGATGGTACTCTCTGCTGAACACATGATCATTGTAGTGTTCTCTGTTCTCTGCTGAAAACCTGAACACAATGTGCTGTCTGCTGAACACTGAACATTATAGTGCTCTCTGCTGAACACCTGAACATTACTGTGCTCTCTGCTGAACACCTGAACATTACAGTGCTCTCTGCTGAACACCTGAACATTACAGTGCTCTCTAGCTGAACACCTGAACATTACGTGCTCTCGCTGAACACCTGAACATTACAGTGCTCTCAGCTGAACACCTGAACATGACGTGCTCTCTGCTGAACACCTGAACATTACAGTGCTCTCGCTGAACACCTGAACTATTACAGTGCTCTCGCTGAACACCTGAACATTACAGTGCTCTCAGCTGAACACCTGAACATTACAGTGCTCTCGCTGAACACCTGAACATTACAGTGCTCTCAGCTGAACACTGAACATTACAGTGCTCTCGCTGAACACCTGAACATTTACAGTGCTCTCGCTGAACACCTGAACATTACAGTGCTCTCAGCTGAACACCTGAACATTACAGTGCTCTCTGCTGAACACCTGAACATTACAGTGCTCTCGCTGAACACCTGAACATTACAGTGCTCTCCGCTGAACACCTGAACATTACAGTGCTCTCCGCTGAACACCTGAACATTACAGTGCTCTCCGCTGAACACCTGAACATTACAGTGCTCTCCGCTGAACACCTGAACATTACAGTGCTCTCCGCTGAACACCTGAACATTACAGTGCTCTCCGCTGAACACCTGAACATTACAGTGCTCTCGCTGAACACCTGAACATTGCAGTGCTCTCCGCTGAACACCTGAACATTACAGTGCTCTCAGCTGAACACCTGAACATTACAGTGCTCTCCGCTGAACACCTGAACATTACAGTGCTCTCCGCTGAACACCTGAACATTACAGTGCTCTCCGCTGAGCACCTGAACATTACAGTGCTCTCCGCTGAACACCTGAACATTACAGTGCTCTCCGCTGAACACCTAACATTACAGTGCTCTCCGCTGAACACCTGAACATTACAGTGCTTTCCGCTGAACACCTGAACATTACAGTGCTCTCCGCTGAACACCTAAACATTACAGTGCTCTCCGCTGAACACCTAAACATTACAGTGCTCTCCGCTGAACACCTGAATATTACAGTGCTCTCCGCTGAACACCTGAATATTACAGTGCTCTCCGCTGAACACCTGAACATTACAGTGCTCTCCGCTGAACACCTGAACATTACAGTGCTCTCCGCTGAACACCTGAACATTACAGTGCTCTCCGCTGAACACCTGAACATTACAGTGCTCTCCGCTGAACACCTGAACATTACAGTGCTCTCCGCTGAACACCTGAACATTACAGTGCTGTCTCCTGAACACGTGAACATTACAGTGCTGTCTGCTGAACACCGTGAACATTACAGTGCTGTCTGCTGAACACGTGAACATTACAGTGCTCTCCGCTGAACACCTGAACATTACAGTGCTCTCTGCTGAACACCTGAACATTACAGTGCTGTCTGCTGAACACGTGAACATTACAGTGCTGTCGCTGAACACGTGAACATTACAGTGCTGTCTGCTGAACACGTGAACATTACAGTGCTCTCCGCTGAACACCTGAACATTACAGTGCTCTCCGCTGAACACCTGAACATCATATCCTCTACTTAATATCTGAAACATGATGGTGCTGTCTGCTCTCTCAACTTCTCTGTACAGAATTACTAGCAGACAGTGTGACAACGTATTTTGCTGTGGACAGCTGTTTGTACGGGAGTATAAAAATGCAGACAGCAGACAGCAGTTTATGTGAAGTATGTTTTTCCGCTAACTGGAAAAGGCCGCCAGCAGTCCGTTTCAGCTGCGGGACCTCTCGGTCTACACCGCAAAACACATGTGTTCAGGCGGGGGCATGGTGCGGGATAAGCACTGATGACATTATTGGTAAACGTGAATGGGTGCAGATTAAAAGACTGGATTAGGAACACCGAGATTTGAAAGGAATTAAGTGTGTTAATGGAAACAGCGGAACTGGATGTAACATTAACATAACTGCACACGATACGTCAACAAATACAACATTATCATAAACCCGGACATAATTAAATTATTGCATATTTTTACCTCTCCGACTTTTAGCCGCGCCTCATGTTGATGTTGTTCCAGTGTTTCGACTCATAATGCAGTCGCCATCTTCAGAGTGAAATTGTGCACTGCAGTGTGATTGAAAAGTCATAACTAATAATCGAGTTTCTACTGTATATATTTTTTGCTTATAAATTCTACGGTTAAATTCTAGTTCCTTAATTTGAGTGCTGTTCTGTCTTCAAGGTTTTAGCTACTATACACTGAGATACTGACAAGCAAAGCGACCAAAGAACGGGCATAACTACGTGATAGCTAGGTGTAATAAAAGAGGTATGGGGAATTTAACTTCTTGGTGGTGGTACCATTGGTTTCACCACATCTGTGGTGCTGTCACAGAAATGGACGGCCCATAGTTGTGTTTGTGTTCGGGCTGGAACTGAGCGCAGCACTTTTCGCGAGAAAAACTACAGTCCGCTTGAAACTATGAATGCTTTTGATATCATTAATTTTCAGCAATTTCACAAACTTTCTCTCTCGTGTCCCATAATGAGACTATTAATAATGGTTCATTTATTCTGACATTTTTCATCTAGGAAATAATTCTAGCTTCGTAATGCCTCCAATCATCATTAAAGCTATGTGGGAGAGGAGGGGAGGCGATTACTAAAAGCAACTGACGTTTTCTTTCGGCTGGTAATTTGGGGGAAACAGACGGAGCGTTAATCTTGAAAGTCGCATGTTGTGACAGCGAGTTTTAAGCTTAGAAACACGTCGCCATATTTGTGTCACTGCAGGAAATTTATGTTTTTCTTACGATTCTCACAATAAGTAGTGGTTATATCAATAAACGGTATTAACCCTTTGGTCTTTATAATGGAGTATGTGTGTGTTTACTGCGCAGTACGAGCTGAGGTTTGTAATAGTACTGATATTACGTTCGGACCACAAAGTATTAATATAGTCACATTTATCCTGATGTTCGTTATATGTCACAGACTTGTCCATCAGACGATGTAATCCGATATTTTTCCTAAACTGCCCCTGTGAAAGACAGCAGAATGCCTGGCCCTGTCGCTGTATCCTGCTATTTTCCCTGTCTGTGTACACAGTTACTGTGTGACAGTGAGCGGTGCTCTGTGTACCAGCTGTAATGACGAACATAGCTTTAAGCTTGCCGCAATATCTGTCTTGTCATAAAAACAGCAGAAGTTGTTATAAATTTCGTTACTCCTGTGAAAAGGTAAAACTTGAAAAAGGTACAGTCTTTTCAACAACAATAAGGCATAGACGGTTACGAGCTTTGTAGCTAGTCATTCTTAGCGTCGACAGTCGATGGAGGTGAATGTAAATTCAGTCCCCGGTCGCTTTACACTCGGGAAAGAACCCCGGTACCCATTCAGTATGAGGCTAAGTGGAACTCAGAGCCAGTCTGGAGGATCTGGATAAGAGAAAAATTCAGTGCCGTGCCGGGATTCGAAACCCGAAACGTCCAGTCTGTAACCTGGTCACTAGTATGTCCACGCTATCCCGGCGTCCTTTCTCCAGCTGAACCTGTGCAGCCTCTAATGACAGATGATTGGTGAATATTGAATCTGAAAGTGTCGTAATATAATGTGAGGTACTGTACCATTTGTCTGCAGAACATAATGCGAGGTACTGTACCATTTGTCTGCAGAACATAATGCGAGGTACTGTACCATTTGTCTGCAGAACATAATGCGAGGTACTGTACCATTTGTCTGCAGAACATAATGCGAGGTACTGTACCATTTGTCTGCAGAACATAATGCGAGGTACTGTACCATTTGTCTGCAGAACATAATGCGAGGTACTGTACCATTTGTCTGCAGAACATAATGCGAGGTACTGTACCATTTGCCTGCAGAACATAATGCGAGGTACTGTACCATTTGCCTGCAGAACATAATGCGAGGTACTGTACCATTTGCCTGCAGAACATAATGCGAGGTACTGTACCATTTGTCTGCAGAACATAATGCGAGGTACTGTACCATTTGTCTGCAGAACATAATGCGAGGTACTGTACCATTTGCCTGCAGAACATAATGCGAGGTACTGTACCATTTGTCTGCAGAACATAATGCGAGGTACTGTACCATTTGTCTGCAGAACATAATGCGAGGTACTGTACCATTTGTCTGCAGAACATAATGCGAGGTACTGTACCATTTGTCTGCAGAACATAATGCGAGGTACTGTACCATTTGTCTGCAGAACATAATGCGAGGTACTGTACCATTTATCTGCAGAACATAATGCGAGGTACTGTACCATTTGCCTGCAGAACATAATGCGAGGTACTGTACCATTTGTCTGCAGAACATAATGCGAGGTACTGTACCATTTGTCTGCAGAACATAATGCGAGGTACTGTACCATTTGTCTGCAGAACATAATGCTAGGTACTGTACCATTTGTCTGCAGAACATAATGCGAGGTACTGTACCATTTGTCTGCAGAACATAATGCTAGGTACTGTACCATTTGTCTGCAGAACATAATGCGAGGTACTGTACCATTTGTCTGCAGAACATAATGCGAGGTACTGTACCATTTGTCTGCAGAACATAATGCGAGGTACTGTACCATTTGTCTGCAGAACATAATGCGAGGTACTGTACCATTTGTCTGCAGAACATAATGCGAGGTACTGTACCATTTGTCTGCAGAACATAATGCGAGGTACTGTACCATTTGTCTGCAGAACATAATGCGAGGTACTGTACCATTTGTCTGCAGAACATAATGCGAGGTACTGTACCATTTGTCTGCAGAACATAATGCGAGGTACTGTACCATTTGCCTGCAGAACATAATGCGAGGTACTGTACCATTTGCCTGCAGAACATAATGCGAGGTACTGTACCATTTGCCTGCAGAACATAATGCGAGGTACTGTACCATTTGTCTGCAGAACATAATGCGAGGTACTGTACCATTTGTCTGCAGAACATAATGCGAGGTACTGTACCATTTGCCTGCAGAACATAATGCGAGGTACTGTACCATTTGTCTGCAGAACATAATGCGAGGTACTGTACCATTTGTCTGCAGAACATAATGCGAGGGTACTGTACCATTTGTCTGCAGAACATAATGCGAGGTACTGTACCATTTGTCTGCAGAACATAATGCGAGGTACTGTACCATTTGTCTGCAGAACATAATGCGAGGTACTGTACCATTTATCTGCAGAACATAATGCGAGGTACTGTACCATTTGCCTGCAGAACATAATGCGAGGTACTGTACCATTTGTCTGCAGAACATAATGCGAGGTACTGTACCATTTGTCTGCAGAACATAATGCGAGGTACTGTACCATTTGTCTGCAGAACATAATGCTAGGTACTGTACCATTTGTCTGCAGAACATAATGCGAGGTACTGTACCATTTGTCTGCAGAACATAATGCGAGGTACTGTACCATTTGTCTGCAGAACATAATGCGAGGTACTGTACCATTTGTCTGCAGAACATAATGCGAGGTACTGTACCATTTGTCTGCAGAACATAATGCGAGGTACTGTACCATTTATCTGCAGAACATAATGCGAGGTACTGTACCATTTGCCTGCAGAACATAATGCGAGGTACTGTACCATTTGTCTGCAGAACATAATGCGAGGTACTGTACCATTTGTCTGCAGAACATAATGCGAGGTACTGTACCATTTGTCTGCAGAACATAATGCGAGGTACTGTACCATTTGTCTGCAGAACATAATGCGAGGTACTGTACCATTTGTCTGCAGAACATAATGCGAGGTACTGTACCATTTGTCTGCAGAACATAATGCTAGGTACTGTACCATTTGTCTGCAGAACATAATGCGAGGTACTGTACCATTTGTCTGCAGAACATAATGCTAGGTACTGTACCATTTGTCTGCAGAACATAATGCTAGGTACTGTACCATTTGCCTGCAGAAACTGAGGGCAACCTTTCAAGGCTTCCTGATTTATAACAGATAAGAATATTTAAATTTGTGCTGAACTTTGAATTGGTTTCTTGTTAAAAACTTTTCTTCGTTTAATTCGTAAAGTTAAAAGCTGTCGTAAATGTATGTCACTCCCAATGTTACAATTAATTTTTGCGAAGAGTGTAGCAATAACCATACAACTTAAAGTAAACTTACTATTACATCGCAGCTGTCCTTTTTACCCTTCCATATCTCTCGAAGAAAATTGTTGTTTCTGTTTTTTGAAGTCCGTTTCCGTTTGTATATAGGAGGAGTTATAATTGGTATATACGTAAGAACAGAGACTTTTTAAATTAATGTTTCTGCTTGAAAGACTTAAAATTCTCTTTGTTTCTGCTTATATGAAAGATATATTGTGGAAATGGCCCAAGTAGAAACTACAGGCATTTACATTCCAAACAAAGAGAAGTGTTTGTTCTTATCCCCGCATTGTTAACTTTCTTTCTGAGTATAAAGAAATGCACATAAATATAAAACAAATCTTTACACATTTATCAAAGTTTAGATTAAAACTTAATACTTACTGATGTAATTAAAATACTAAATTTGGTAATGGACATTGCGATCACATCTGAAGCCCGTAATTGTACTTAACTTCAAAAGCATTTCGCACAGAAGCAGGCTAGATGTGTAATGCCTTCTTTGTTAAGGTCGTACGTGTTCTTGGTAATAACGCTATTTTTTGTGTATGTGGAGAAGGGCCCCGCAGCAGAAGCTACGGACACACCGCAGTCTTAAGGCTTACTGTGCAATCATGTGATGAAGATGAAGAGAAAGATGATCAGTTTTTTCATTTTTACAAGTAATGGAGCACCGGTGGAATGAAATTTACAGGGGAAAACCGAAGTATTCGGGGGGAAAAAACCTTTCCCAGTGCCACTTTGTCCACCACAAATCCCACATGGACTGACATGGGATTGAAACCGGGCCTCCGCGTTGGGAGACCGGCGACTAAACGCCTGAGCCATGGCACGGCCGATTTGACGCTATGTTTCGGTTTTGGTGTTTCCCGACGTTTCGAAGGGATGTAGCGGCTTCATGTTCTGGGTCAGGCAATCCAAGAACACTGCTTGGAGGCACTGAAGTCCCCCGAATCACCTGAACCCACTCGCCCAATGACACAGTGCCACTTCCCTTAACACTCGCAATCTCCATCAGAGTGTTATTACGTATTCATGACAGTCACTCCGCTTCTAGTGACCAGCTCGATGCGCTTCTCAGAAGTACTTTAGGAGCTTGCAGTTCCAAAGCAACTGTAAAAGCTCGGAAGGGAAATTTCCAACCACTGTGTTAGGCCTACTTTCTCTGCCCCCGAAGGCGTCAATCGAATCGTAAACGAAGCCTTTAAATGGCGACTGAATGCAGAGAATCTAGTAGGTCCCTTGTTAGGAACGTAAGGTAAGGTAAAGGTAAAGGTCACCCTAGAACAGGCCATGAAGGCCCAAAGGGGGAGTAGAGGTATAGCTGTACTCTTTCTTTAACCTCGGTGCTAGATGGGGGTGGGTGCTCAACTCCACGCCCCGGTCACTTTACCCCCGGGAAAGAGGCCCGGTACCCATTTTACAGGAGGCTGGGTGGACCCCAGGGCCGGTCTGGACGGCTGCTAAAAATCTCTCCCCCACCGGGATTCGATTCCCGGACCGTCCAGCCAGTAACGAGTCACTATGCCGACTGAGAGAAATGCATGCTATACGTGCAACCAATCATATTCCGCTTTACGTCATCACTTTTAGTGGTATCTGGTAAAGAGTACAAAGTACCGGGGTTCTTGCGTTGTGTCCTCCATCCTCTCTCATTCAGTGAGTACGAGGGTTATAGTGCCGGAGGTAAAGCGGCCGGAAACAGAGGCTGATTAATCACCTACATCTAGTACCGAGGCTAAGAATGAGTGGAGCTCTAACTTTATTCCCTCTATACACCTTATGTCGTGCACAACCCTCTTTGTCTTTATCGCCCACTTCCTTTACCTTAGACACAAACATTTCTCTCAGCGCCACATTCTTCAATACTCTACTGCTATCAACTTTCCTTAAGTTGAAATCTGCGATCTTCTGGGGTATTACACGGCGTCGTGAGGTAATTGTTTACCGACGTTTCGGGACAACGTATCGGTCCCATCCTCACGGGTCAAGAGTCCGAGTAGGAAAGAGAGCCAGTCTATAACGCATATTCTGGAAAGTGCGGCAGGGTAGCAATCAGTAGGCGTGATGACAGCCAATAGGGTAGAACCAGGGTGAGAGAGGGGTGGATACAAACAGAGTAAAGCTGCTGGGGCTGGCTTTCTTTCCTACTCGGTCTATTGACCCGTAAAGATGTGACCGATACGTTGTCCCGAAACGTCGGTAAACAATTACCACACGACGCCGTGTAATACCCCAGACGACCGCAGGTTTCATCAACATCGCGGCGGAAGCCTGAAATTAAGGTTCCCTTAAGTTAAAATAACAAATACCATACTTATAAAACACGGAATAATAAACAGTTTTGCGGGCCTCTGTTACAGTATTTAAGACTTCGAATGGCAGAGAAGAAGACAGAGATTCTGAACTGAATAATGTCAGACACTCACAGCATTTGTTCTGCTCTTAACATCGTCGACAGTTTAAATTTTATTTTGTGTTGCTGTTAACACTTGAAACCACATTGGTTACTCTAAGTACGATATGCTTTAACTGTGCATTGTATTTGTGTGGTTTGAGTGATTGTCAGATTGAACAGTTGTTTGAGAACCAACTGTCTTCTGGACTTTGTACATCGTCTTGGATAAAATACAAAAATATTTATAGTCACGACGTTTCGGAAGCTGGTTCTTCTTCCTTCTCCAGTGATTGAGATTAGCTCGGTCTAAGGGACCCATCTGAGTAGGTGTCTCCCCTCCCATCACCTGAAGAAGAATTAGCTTCCGAAACGTCGTGATTTTATATTTTTATATTTTATCCAAGACGATGCACAAAGTCCACAACACAATTAGTTCACAAAGTTATATACCGCCGTTAGAACTGTTTAGAATTTAAACAGTTTTTATTTTCGCAACAAACAATATTCGTTAATCAACGTCTTATCACCAACTAAATGCACTTAATTTAAAAAAAACCAAAATTAGGTTTCTTCAAAACGTTTAAAAACCCCTACATATGTTTCGGCTTCCAGAAAGCCATCCTCAGGGGGTGTCACACAACTGCACTTGTTATTTAAAAATCACTTGCAGTTGTGTGACACCCCCTGAGGATGGCTTTCTGGAAGCCGAAACATATGTAGGGGTTTTTAAACCGTTTTAAAGGAACCTAATTTTGGTTTTTTTAAATAAAGTGCGTTTCGTTGGTGATAAAACATTAATTAGTGAAAAATTGCACTGTGGACTTAGAATAAAACACAATATTCGGTTGTTGGTACTTATAATGAAAAAAAACTACTTAATTTCTGGGATATAAAGTGCTTAGTAATTTCAATGTCTTTGGAGGTGAAATTCAAACACCAAAGCTTTAAGGAATATTCGCATTTGTCACTCTGAAGAATTTGTTAGCTCTGTATATATTATATTGCTATCCTGAAGAATTTGTTAGCTCTGTATATATTATATTGCTATCCTGCATTCTGATGACGAAACATGAACCTTTACATAGACTGCTAAGCTTTAAATTTACCTTGTTCTATAAACTCTCACAGGTCTTTGACCTTGTTTGTAACAAGAGACCCTTTAATTGAATTGTGATGTAAATTATTTTCATTTCTTTTCCCACAATTGAACCCTAAAACATTTATGTTAGTTTTATTGTGGGTGCCAACTAAGAGCTACAACTGCTGACAGTCTTGCTGTCTAAAATGTGTTTTTGCTAACGAAGGTGAAATACAGTTTACTGAGCTTTTAACCTTTCAACATTTGTTTAAAAGAAACAAAGAGAACAGACAAAAATTAAGATGGAACTTACACTGGATAGCTGAAGTTCTACGAAACACATTATAACCACGGTGTAGAAGTACCTGTTCTTCTGTCGCTATACTCGTATAGCTACTTTCCTTGCAGTATCACAATACTGTGCCGATCGCAGTGGCCGCGCGCTCTAACGCGTGGGTCTACGGCCGCTCGCTTACTGGGATTGCGGGTTCGAATCCTACCGGGGGCATGGATATCTGTCTGTTGTGAGTGTTGTGTGTTGTCAGGTAGAGGTCTGTGCGATGGGCTGATCACTCGTCCAGAGGAGTCTTACCGAGTGTGGTGTGTCTCGAAGTGTGATCGTGAAGCCTCGAACAATGAGGAGGCCTAGGCCCCCAAGGGGCTATCAAGCCATTAAAAAAATCACAATACTGTAAGTAGTAGCTGTGACTTAGTAAAAAAGAGCGCGGTCAGGTGAAGAAATAAAGATTAACCGACGTAACTAAAATAAAGATTGGGAAAGAGGATTCGAATGCCATCAACTAACTGTAGAGCAGTACTTGAACATAGATAGAACAACTGTGGTTACTGTACAGACTGTCAACAGTAGTACTGACGTGGCTGCTTGTTACGGTACAGACTGTCAACAGTAGTACTGACGTGGCTGCTTGTTACGGTACAGACTGTCAACAGTAGTACTGACGTGGCTGCTTGTTACGGTACAGACTGTCAACAGTAGTACTGACGTGGCTGCTTGTTACGGTACAGACTGTCAACAGTAGTACTGACGTGGCTGCTTGTTACGGTACAGACTGTCAACAGTAGTACTGACGTGGCTGCTTGTTACGGTACAGACTGTCAACAGTAGTACTGACGTGGCTGCTTGTTACGGTACAGACTGTCAACAGTAGTACTGACGTGGCTGCTTGTTACGGTACAGACTGTCAACAGTAAGTACTGACGTGGCTGCTTGTTACGGTACAGACTGTCAACAGTAAGTACTGACGTGGCTGCTTGTTACGGTACAGACTGTCAACAGTAGTACTGACGTGGCTGCTTGTTACGGTACAGACTGTCAACAGTAGTACTGACGTGGCTGCTTGTTACGGTACAGACTGTCAACAGTAAGTACTGACGTGGCTGCTTGTTACGGTACAGACTGTCAACAGTAAGTACTGACGTGGCTGCTTGTTACGGTACAGAATGTCAACAGTAAGTACTGACGTGGCTGCTTGTTACGGTACAGACTGTCAACAGTAAGTACTGACGTGGCTGCTTGTTACGGTACAGACTGTCAACAGTAAGTACTGACGTGGCTGCTTGTTACGGTACAGACTGTCAACAGTAGTACTGACGTGGCTGCTTGTTACGGTACAGACTGTCAACAGTAGTACTGACGTGGCTGCTTGTTACGGTACAGACTGTCAACAGTAAGTACTGACGTGGCTGCTTGTTACGGTACAGACTGCCAACAGTAAGTACTGACGTGGCTGCTTGTTACGGTACAGACTGTCAACAGTAAGTACTGACGTGGCTGCTTGTTACGGTACAGACTGTCAACAGTAAGTACTGACGTGGCTGCTTGTTACGGTACAGACTGTCAACAGTAAGTACTGACGTGGCTGCTTGTTACGGTACAGACTGTCAACAGTAGTACTGACGTGGCTGCTTGTTACGGTACAGACTGTCAACAGTAAGTACTGACGTGGCTGCTTGTTACGGTACAGACTGCCAACAGTAAGTACTGACGTGGCTGCTTGTTACGGTACAGACTGTCAACAGTAAGTACTGACGTGCTGACGTGGCTGCTTGTTTCCTGTTAGGTTCCGCGATATGAAACAGAAAAATTACCTAGGTAAAAGTCGGCCTTACCATAGCTCAGGCGGTAATTACCTAGATACAAGTCGGCCTTACCATGGCTCAGGCGATAATTACCTAGATACAAGTCGGCCTTACCATGGCTCAGGCGGTAATTACCTAGATACAAGTCGGCCTTACCATGGCTCAGGCGGTAATTACCTAGATACAAGTCGGCCTTACCATGGCTCAGGCGGTAATTACCTAGATACAAGTCGGCCTTACCATGGCTCAGGCGGTAATTCGTCGGTCTCCCACGGCGGAAGCACGGTTTCGCTCCCAGGTCAGTCATGTGGGATTTGTGGTGGACAAAGTGCAACTGGAACAGGGTTTTCTCCCAGTAGTTCTGTTTTCCCCTATCAGTATAATTTCACCAATTCTCCATACTCAGGTTCATCTTAACACTACTCTTATCAAAAGGACAAAAGGGCGAAGCCTGGGAACCTTGAAACAAAGCAATCCTCTTTTGGATGTCTGGGGGACACTTGGAGACGAAAGTACTTTTACTGACATTTGTGACACATTATACTGACATTTGTGACACATTATACTGACATTTGTGACACATCATGCTGACATTGGTGACACATCATACTGACATTTGTGACACATCATACTGACATTTGTGACACATCATACTGACATTTGTGACACATCATACTGACATTTGTGACACATCATACTGACATTTGTGACACATCATACTCAACCTTAATGAAGTTTTCCGCGAAGAGTGGGCCGGGATAGCGTAGTCTGAATAGCGACTCGCTACCGGCTGGACGGTCCGGGGATCGAATCCCAGTGGAGGCGAGATTTTCGTGCCTGTCCTGACAGGCTTTGGGGCCCACATAGCTTCCTGTACAATAGGTACCAAGTCTCTTTCCCAGGGTTATAGTGACAGGGGCGTGACGTTGACCACCCACCCCCATCTAGC
This sequence comes from Reticulitermes speratus, assembly GCA_021186555.1. NCBI lineage: Eukaryota > Metazoa > Arthropoda > Insecta > Blattodea > Rhinotermitidae > Reticulitermes > Reticulitermes speratus. The sequence continues at coordinate 41,713,264 of JAJKFL010000009.1, read as the reverse complement.
GCCGAGGTTAAAGAAAGAGTAGAGCTATACCTCTTCTCCCCCTCTGCGCCTTCACGGCAGGTTATAGTGTGAACTTTACCTTACATTTTTACAATCCGCTAAAATTATGCATCTGTCGACCTGGGTTCGGTCCCAGGTCAAGTCCATGTGAGATTTGTGGTGGACAAAGTGGCACTGGGACAGGTTTTTCTCCGAGTTGTCGGTTTTCCCCTGTCGATTTCATTCCACTGGTGCTCCATTAATTGTAGAAATTGGTAAAAAAACTGCTCATCATCTTCATTGGGGTTGCACAAAAAGCCTTAAGGCTGTGGTGCGAGGGCCCTTTATCCAAAAAAAAAAAAAAGAAAAGCAACTGTCGAAATTTTAATCTAGTTACATTTCGGTCTCAATATGCCTCAATAAATCTTATGCTGGAACACATAGGCGCCAATTTCTGGCTGATCTCCATATGCAAGGTGTGGAGGCGTTTCTCTTCAAGGACTCTAATGTATGTCATGGGACTTGGCCTACCAACTTCATCCTTAGAGCATTTCGAGGTATTGGTGCAGAGTAATGCATGATTTAATACCACTGGGAAATTAGAAATCAATATGGCTTGGAACCTTGTACTTGAGATTTACAGCTCATTTGATGACGTCTGGACCTGCTTCCCACGGAGAAAGTCTGCCAGACCAAAGCTTAGATATACAGGGCATACACAAAAGAATGGTGCGGAATCAATATATATTTATATTGAAACCGCACCATTCTTTTGTGTATGCCTTGTATAAACTATTGTGTTAGAAAAAGTGGAAAATTCGTAGTGGCTTCCAAACACGCAGCTTAAACCTTATATTTACTGGACACACGAAGATGAATATTTTGTGACTCAACTTGCTGATGAACACACTTTTCTTTTCTTTTCTTTTCTTTTCTTTTCTTTTCTTTTCTTTTCTTTTCTTTTCTTTTCTTAAAACACAACAACAGTTACACGTTTCGGCTCAGATAAAACCATCTTCAGACTGTAAAAGATTTTTTTGAATGGAAGCTTAATTAGCAAGTATTGTGACCAGCCTGAATATAGCTTATCTGAGCCGAAACATGTAGCTGTGATTGTGTGTTAACAATAAAGTGTTGTGTTTGACGGCTATTATTTATTAACTGTGCACATAGAACGCAATGGGCTGAACAGCCCACAAAAAATAACAAAATTGTTTGCAAAAGCGGTGACACTGCACTGCATTTGGCTCTGAAATGAGGTCGGCTATCCTAGCTGAGGTTTTGCGTGTATTTTCTCAGTCCCTCCAGACAGGCAATTATGCAGCACTGCTGTCAAAGTCATATATAGTACGTGGGCCAAAAAGGAGTAATTTCGAAAATTAAAGTGGGATGCTCCTTATTCTAAGCAAAAAAAGGGTTAAATATATTTTTTTTTAGAATTAAACACATAATTAAGAAATTATTACAATTTTAATAAAAACCCGAACTGCATTACAAGCCCGTAATTATCGAATTTTAAGTTTTAATTAAATTTTAATTTTTTTTTGCTGACGTATGCTGTAAGTTTCTACCCAGGGATGGCAAACCTGTTGGAGCCTTTGAAGGGCCGTGACGGAAAAAAATTTTAAATCTTTAAATTTAACAAAATATTCAACGCTTTACCGGGCAACATTCTGTAATTACAAGAAGATCAGTTTTAGCGTCCCATAAAGTGAATTGAGAGTTCTTTCCGTCCTGAGAATCGCGTGTTTCAGACTCTTGGATGGCATCAAAAATTGTGTCACTGTCTTTTATTTCTGCATTTATTAGCTATTGGGTTTTAAAGTAGCAGTCTGTTCCATTGGTATATATATATATATATATAATATAATATGCTTCCTTTATCACTTTTAAGTAAATGCAATTTAAAATTTATTGTGAGTTATCTTTTGTTGTGTTTCTTTATTTGATTCATCCAGAATTTTACAGGCATGTGATAACATAAGTGACGCATAATCAGCAGAGTTCGCGAGAGTTCAAATTTCTGTTATTGTGTTACGTTTCACTGCGCCGGGCTTTGCAGTGTGAAGCCTAACGTTATGTTAGCACTGAAGGAACATACTTACAGGTTCCACTTAGCGAGGCATTAAATGTTTTGCCCTGTCAGAAATTGAACTTTGGCATAAAGAAAGCTAGGGACGGCTTTACGAATAAGAAAACTTTTGTGTTGGGGGGGGGGGGGGGAAGATGGGGAAGGTTCATAAACATGTAGAGCTAAGAGGGGAAGTTGAGAAGTTGACTGGAAAAAGAATTAACGGTAGAAGGATATGTACTACTCTTATGTTACCCAGAAAAGATCTTGAAGCTTGAAAAGCACAGTGGTAAGTATTTATACAGCCAAATTTACATTTAAAAATTCTACGTTCTGCCCACACAGTGTATTTATGTGTTTTGTGTGGATCTCAGAACAAACAGCGATTATTTCACTGTACAGCATTAACTGACTGGTTTGTATAACTGAGACGGAGTGTGTTTACTGCGCGGTACGGACTGTATTTATGTGTTTTGTGTGGATCTCAGAACAAACAGCGATTATTTCACTGTACAGCATTAACTGACTGGTTTGTATAACTGAGACGGAGTGTGTTTACTGCGCGGTACGGACTGTATTTATGTGTTTTGTGTGGATCTCAGAACAAACAGCGATTATTTCACTGTACAACATTAACTGACTGGTTTGTATAACTGAGACGGAGTGTGTTTACTGCGCGGTACGGACTGTATTTATGTGTTTTGTGTGGATCTCAGAACAAACAGCGATTATTTCACTGTACAGCATTAACTGACTGGATTGTATAACTGAGACGGAGTGTGTTTACTGCGCGGTACGGACTGTATTTATGTGTTTTGTGTGGATCTTAGAACAAACAGCGATTATTTCACTGTACAACATTAACTGACTGGTTTGTATAACTAAGACGGAGTGTGTTTACTGCGCGGTACGGGCTGTATTTATGTGTTTTGTGTGGATCTCAGAACAAACAGCGATTATTTCACTGTACAGCATTAACTGACTGGATTGTATAACTGAGACGGAGTGTGTTTACTGCGCGGTACGGACTGTATTTATGTGTTTTGTGTGGATCTTAGAACAAACAGCGATTATTTCACTGTACAACATTAACTGACTGGTTTGTATAACTGAGACGGAGTGTGTTTACTGCGCGGTACGGACTGTATTTATGTGTTTTGTGTGGATCTCAGAACAAACAGCGATTATTTCACTGTACAACATTAACTGAATGGTTTGTATAACTGAGACGGAGTGTGTTTACTGCGCGGTACGGACTGTATTTATGTGTTTTGTGTGGATCTTAGAACAAACAGCGATTATTTCACTGTACAACATTAACTGACTGGTTTGTATAAACTGAGACGGAGTGTGTTTACTGCGCGGTACGGACTGTATTTATGTGTTTTGTGTGGATCTCAGAACAAACAGCGATTATTTCACTGTACAACATTAACTGACTGGTTTGTATAACTGAGACGGAGTGTGTTTACTGCGCGGTACGGACTGAGTCTTTATTACTTAGTGCATCTTAAAACAATCACCCGCTCTACTTCCCACCTCCTTGCCTTATTTAATTTCCAAAGTTTTACTCTACCTTTTTTTTTCTTTTTTTCTCCAATCAGTCTTCAGGCTTCAAAGAGAAATTCAGAGCTTTAAAAGTGGATTACTAATTAACGACAATTTTAATCAACGTTCTGTTTGATGACTGTCCTTCAGAATTGCCATTCCGCGCACAAGGAATGTCTCTGTATGTTTGGAAGTTTGTGAAATTAAATGTGTTAATTACAAAAAACCTTATTATTTCTTATTTGGCAATTCTGTCAGGTTTTCAGGTTATATAATGTCGAAAGGAGCCGAGATAGCTCAGGCGATTTAGTGGCGATGCTACGTGTTCGATGTCCGTGAATTCGGCTTTCGGTTCCCAGCAGGTATAAGAAATTATTTATTTTCCAAAAGGTTCCAGTCGACTCTGGAGCCTACCCAGCCTTCTGCTGAACAGGTACTGCTGTAGTTCTCCGGGTATAAAGCGGCTGGTGAGCAAAGCTGACTGCAAACCCCCCTAGAACCGAGTTTACGAGCGGGTGGCGTAGAGAAGAGACGAATTATGGTAAAAATCTTTAAGGATTTAATGTCCTATAGCACACGCGAGAGACATAAGAAAAGTACCAAAATTTTTAATCAGAATACTTAAACTGAAGATGCCAATTGGGTAGACGTAGATGTTGATCGTAAGATAATATTAAAGCTGATGCTAATAATGAGGACGTGAATGTGTGAAGTAATTTAATTTGCTTAGGTTTTCTGATGTTGTCAAAAATTTAGCTTTTCGAAGAGAACACAGCTTTTTCGGGAATCGAATCTTTCTCTGTCTTCAGTTAGAAAGTTGGGGAGGCGCTTAGTTACGTTTGACGTGAAGACGTAATCAGTGTTAAGGCAGCGTCGCATGTACAGTCATTGGAGTCATGAAATGCTTGGAATAACGTGCAGGGGTGAGCTTTTGTGAACGCGATCATGAGTCTTCGATGTCTCAAATTGTTTAAGCTCTCGTGTCCGAAGGGAAAAATTGTAAAACTTCACGTATTGTCGCAGTCAATTTGTTCCACCAGAAACAATGAAAGGATTTTCACGAAATTTGATACTAGCGAGTCTTAATCTGTTTAAACGTGTTAAATTTTGCTATCTCTAGGCTAGACAAATATTTTTATGCTTTCTTCGACTAACTCCACGCAGCAATTTCCTTTTTGTAGATTTAAAACTTCCTAAACCCTAAACTGATCAATAAATATCTCGCATTTTGTGAACCCGAATTTTCATTAAAGTGATCAAGACAGCCCACCATTTTTACTATTCTGAGCCAGATTAATTCATTGCACGGTTGTAGCCTATTTCTTTAAGGCTAATCTTAACATTGCTCTCCCATCTATGTCTAGTTTTTGAAAGTATTCTTTCTTCTTCATTTTTCCCCACCAGGAACTTGTGTATATACAGGGCATACACAATAGAATGGTGCGGTTTTAATAGTGTTCACTATTAAAACTGAACCATTCTTTTGTGTATGCCCTGTTATATAAGGTAAAGGTAAAGGTCTCCCTATAACAGCCATGAAGGCCCAGAGGGGGAGTAGAGGTATAGCTTTACTCTTTCTTTAACCTCGCGCTAGATGAGGGTGGGTGGTCAACTCCACGCCCCGGCCGCTTTACCCCCGGGAAAGAGACCCGGTACCCATTTTATAGGAGGCTGGGTGGGCCCCAGGACCGGTCTCTCCCCCATACGTGCTACACGCCCCGCCCATCTCATCCTTTCTGATATGATCACCCGAATAACATTCTGTGAGGAATACACATCAGGAAGCTTCTCATTATGTAGTTTTCTCTGTTCTTCTCTCACTTCCTCCCACTTAGGCCCAAATGGTGTACATATATGCACCGGATATCAAGTGTAACTCGATAAAATACGTAAAATAAAATAAAAAAATGAAGTACATGTTCAATGTTCAGTGTTCAATGTTCAATGCATTCACAATGGTTTTCCCTAAGCATTACCGATTTCGATGTTATAGAACGTGGAGAGTTGCAGGGCCACTTACAGTGCAAAGTGCCAGATTTGGGCATGCGTTGTGTAGCTTTTCGAGAGTTTGGGCTTCCGTGAAAACGGAGAGCTAAACAGGCAACAGCATCGACATTCGATGTGAAATTAAAGCAATTCTATGCACGATGCACGTAACTGCTGGAGTGTGCTTTTGTCCAGCTGAATAGCTAGAAATATTGACTCCGAAGAAACTTAATCTAATGACTTATATTCATAAATATTTCCTATATTACAGGTCGTAAATTTTTTTCAAGTCTTATTACTATATTTAAAACTATAAACACCACTTTTAAACATTTGGGTGTCACGGATACCTTACGAAGTCTCTTTAATTCTGTGGAGCCTTACCTCCCCCAAATTATCTTAATTCGAATAGTATTTAAAGTTGAATAATTACAGAAAAGAAACATATTTAAACATAAAAAATCTTTAGAAAATTAATTGAAAAATTAATAAAAAACTTAAGATTTTCCTAGCAATAATGACCATAAAGTTAAATTGTGAAAATTATTAAAAAAACTTTGTTTTACTGGGAAGAATGTATTGTGTTTTGTTATTATTACAGAAAAATATATTTTGTACAATATTAAAAATATATAATAGAGAAGTTTCCTCTTCCAAACTACAATAGGAACACAAACATAATCTCCCAGACCCGTTTTCCAGGCCTCACAAAGCCTTAGCATCCCGCGGACCACGCTTTGAGACCCACTACTGTGATGCACAAAAGTACCTCTTGCTTTAACACAAAACACCCTACACATTTCCACCACAGAATACTCTCATCTGATTCCGTGTAATTTAAAAAAAATGCAATTCTTCCTCCAAAACGTTTGGCTCCTGCGTTCTCTGTGAGGTACGAACTGGCTTCTTATATGTAATTTATATGAATGCCAGGCATCAAAGGTTAATAAATGTGAGCAGGGCACAGAAGGCCTTGTTTGCGGTACAAAGCACTGGGGGAAGCACGAAGCGGAATTATTGAATGAGAGGCCGGCAGTGAGTGCCTATGTCCGCCTAAATAATTTTACCCTCTCGTGTTTTCCTGACGGCCTCCGATCTCATCACTGTAATGCATATCTGTACGCTATCCATGTGTGTGAACATGAACACAGCGAGATTAGGCTGCTACATTTATTGTACGTGTGAGTGTGAACTGCGCTTTAGGATGCATTTTAGGAGTCATATTGTCTGTAGATACGTAAAGTTCACCCTAGAACAGGACATGAAGGCCCAGAGGGGAGTAGATGTATAGCACTACTCTTTCTTTAACCTCGGCGCTAGATGAGGGTGGGTGGTCAACGCCACGCCCCGGCCGCTTTACCCCCGGGAATGACCCGGTATCCATTGTATAGGAGGATGGGTAGGCTCCAGGGCCGGTCTGGACGGGTGCTGAAAACATCGCCCCCACCGGGATTCGATCCCCGGACCGTCCAGTCCGTAGCGAGTCGCTATACCGACTGAGCTATCGCGGCCCACCTGTAGATACGTAGGCCTACCAAATTTTGAGAAGAATTGCTGCCTGCATCTTCAGTGTAGAAGAAAATGTGTTCAGTTTAAGAACAAAGGTAATGCAACCCCATTACAGACCTGGACAGGCCCTTAGGGTTCCTGGAGGTTGAGGCTCACAGATTTACAGACAATCGGCACATGAAGGTGGTAAGGTTGTCAGCCCTACGCACCGGCCGCCTTTACCCCCCAGGAAATATTCCTGGTACTCATTTCTGTTAGAGGCTGAGTCGATCCCAGGGCCGTAGTGCGGCCTGAAGGATTATGTCAAAGAAAGTTATTAACATAGTACACAGTGATATTGTGATGCAGTTAATATGAGAATGAAGAAAGTAACAAAGTGTCTCAAGAAAGTAACAAAGTGTCTCGAGAAAGTAACAAAGTGTCTCAAGAAAGTAACAAAGTGTCTCGAGAAAGTAACAAAGTGTCTCAAGAAAGTAACAAAGTGTCTCAAGAAAGTAACAAAGTGTCTCGAGAAAGTAACAAAGTGTCTCAAGAAAGTAACAAAGTGTCTCAAGAAAGTAACAAAGTGTCTCGAGAAAGTAACAAAGTGTCTCAAGAAAGTAACAAAGTGTCTCAAGAAAGTAACAAAGTGTCTCGAGAAAGTAACAAAGTGTCTCGAGAAAGTAACAAAGTGTCTCGAGAAAGTAACAAAGTGTCTCAAGAAAGTAACAAAGTGTCTCGAGAAAGTAACAAAGTGTCTCAAGAAAGTAACAAAGTGTCTCGAGAAAGTAACAAAGTGTCTCAAGAAAGTAACAAAGTGTCTCAAGAAAGTAACAAAGTGTCTCGAGAAAGTAACAAAGTGTCTCAAGAAAGTAACAAAGTGTCTCAAGAATGTAACAAAGTGTCTCGAGAAAGTAACAAAGTGTCTCAAGAAAGTAACAAAGTGTCTCGAGAAAGTAACAAAGTGTCTCGAGAAAGTAACAAAGTGTCTCGAGAAAGTAACAAAGTGTCTCGAGAAAGTAACAAAGTGTCTCAAGAAAGTAACAAAGTGTCTCGAGAAAGTAACAAAGTGTCTCGAGAAAGTAACAAAGTGTCTCGAGAAAGTAACAAAGTGTCGCGAGAAAGTAACAAATTTTCTCAAGAAAGTTAACAAAGTGTCTCAAGAAAGTTAACAAAGTGTCTCGAGAAAGTAACAAAGTGTCTCGAGAAAGTAACAAAGTGTCTCAAGAAAGTAACAAAGTGTCTCGAGAAAGTAACAAAGTGTCTCGAGAAAGTAACAGAGTGTCTCAAGAAAGTAACAAAATGTCTCAAGAAAGTAACAAAGTGTCTCGAGAAAGTAACAAAGTGTCTCGAGAAAGTAACAAAGTGTCTCGAGAAAGTAACAAAGTGTCTCAAGAAAGTAACAGTGTCTCGAGAAAGTAACAAAGTGTCTCGAGAAAGTAACAAAGTGTCTCGAGAAAGTAACAAAGTGTCTCGAGAAAGTAACAGTGTCTCAAGAAAGTAACAAAGTGTCTCGAGAAAGTAACAAAGTGTCTCGAGAAAGTAACAAAATGTCTCAAGAAAGTAACAAAGTGTCTAAAGAAAGTTAACAAAGTGTCTCAAGAAAGTAACAAAGTGTCTCAAGAAAGTAACAGTGTCTCAAGAAAGTTAACAAAGTGTCTCAAGAAAGTTAACAAAGTGTCTCAAGAAAGTTAACAAAGTGTCTCAAGAAAGTAACAGTGTCTCAAGAAAGTAACAAAGTGTCTCAAGAAAGTTAACAAAGTGTCTCAAGAAAGTTAACAAAGTGTCTCAAGAAAGTTAACAAAGTGTCTCAAGAAAGTAACATTGTCTCAAGAAAGTTAACAAAGTGTCTCAAGAAAGTTAACAAAGTGTCTCAAGAAAGTTAACAAAGCGTCTCAAGAAAGTAACAGTGTCTCAAGAAAGTAACAAAGTGTCTCAAGAAAGTTAACAAAGTGTCTCAAGAAAGTTAACAAAGTGTCTCAAGAAAGTTAACAAAGTGTCTCAAGAAAGTTAACAAAGTGTCTCAAGAAAGTAACAGTGTCTCAAGAAAGTAACAAAGTGTCTCAAGAAAGTAACAAAGTAACAACTAACTGCATGGAGCAGAGTTGTTCTGCGGAAGCTCTGGGTTCCGAGAAAATTTCGGGATTTTTTAACCACCTGAATGTCTGTCAGGTTTCGAAAACCGACAGCACTTCAAATATCTGCAATTTTGGTTACTCGAATTTTCTTTGTCAGTTCTGCTTTCGAAATAATTTCAAGATAGCCCTTAGGCTTTTAGATAGACATTCCGACGGCAGGAACAGTCTGGCTGGTGTAAGTTACATTTCTGTATGTCATCTGGATTTTTTTGTTAAGTCATTTTATACAAAATTTTGATAGAGCATAAGTTTCGATTTCTACCTCTTGACATTTTGACAAATAAAGTGCACTCAAGACCCGGCATATTACCCGCTCGTACGTGGCAGTATTACGCAGAGAAATGCGAGGGACTGTGAATTAATTTACTGCTGAAACAACGCTGGTTGCATATTCCGTCCAGAAGAGTGTAGAGACTTCACAAAGCCCGACAGGTTACATTCATAAGGAATTTGAGTTATATTGGTGCAGAAACTGAACAAATGAATAACTCTGACCGTAAAATACATTTACAGCGCATGGAGAAGAACGTTGGAACAATAAGAGAAAATTCTATTCTCTACTTGCATGATTAAAGATTTATGACGCAGTGGTAAAAATGCGTACCGCTCGCCTTAACGTTCAGCAACTCCGCATTTCATACGTAGTATATATTTGTGTTTCATTTTTACCCTGAATAAAGAGTAATTTTACACTAAACCTTACCCAAATTGGACTTGTAATGGAGATATGTTCTGTGTAAGGTACAAACCGGACTTGTACGTGTTATAGACTGTGGCGAGTAAACAGCTGTATTACACGCATGCAATAATAAAAAACGGAACGGGGTCTTCATCAGAAGCTGATAGTAGTCAACCAATCAAGAAATTTTGTGCTTTTTATGGAACCTGAAACTTAATTTCCGTGTTTAAGAAAGCCCTCCAGTGGGCCCTGTATATAAACAGAAAAATTAAATTCAAACTCACTATCTATGCTTAGATCTCGCAAGTTATCTTTTTCCTACATCGTTTCCGATTAAAATTGCATGCGTATCTCACACAATCCAATCGTGCTACATGCACAGTCAATTGTACCTCTTTAATTTTGTCGGCCCTGTGAAGTTTGTTGAGGACTGTAGCTGATATAGCTTCTTATTATGCAGCTGTTTATAGCCTGCTGTTACTTCTTTCTCTTAGGTCCGTTCTGGATACGACTTTGGTCTAATTCAATAGACCTAAATGTAGGCAACCCTTTGAACACCAGTTGGTGTGAAAATTTATTTTATAAAACAAAAGGTAGCAAGTGGTGTAAGGCCAAGCTCTTTACTTTCAGCAGCAAGTGGTGTAAGGCCAGGCTCTTTACTTTCAGCAGCAAGTGGTGTAAGGCCAAGCTCTCTACTTTCAGCAGCAAGTGGTGTAAGGCCAAGCTCTCTACTTTCAGCAGCAAGTGGTGTAAGGCCAAGCTCTCTGCTTTCAGCAGCAAGTGGTGTAAGGCCAAGCTCTTTACTATCAGCAGCAAGTGGTGTAAGGCCAAGCTCTCTACTTTCAGCAGCAAGTGGTGTAAGGCCAAGCTCTTTACTTTCAGCAGCAAGTGGTGTAAGGCCAAGCTCTCTACTTTCAGCAGCAAGTGGTGTAAGGCCAAGCTCTTTACTTTCAGCAGCAAGTGGTGTAAGGCCAAGCTCTTTACTTTCAGCAGCAAGTGGTGTAAGGCCAAGCTCTTTACTTTCAGCAGCAAGTGGTGTAAGGCCAAGCTCTCTGCTTTCAGCAGCAAGTGGTGTAAGGCCAAGCTCTTTACTTTCAGCAGGAAGTGGTGTAAGGCCAAGCTCTTTACTTTCAGCAGCAAGCGGTGTAAGGCCAAGCTCTTTACTTTCAGCAGCAAGTGGTGTAAGGCCAAGCTCTCTGCTTTCAGCAGCAAGTGGTGTAAGGCCAAGCTCTCTGCTTTCAGCAGCAAGTGGTGTAAGGCCAAGCTCTTTACTTTCAGCAGCAAGTGGTGTAAGGCCAAGCTCTCTACTTTCAGCAGCAAGTGGTGTAAGGACAAGCTCTTTACTTCCAGCAGCAAGTGGTGTAAGGACAAGCTCTTTACTTCCAGCAGCAAGTGGTGTAAGGCCAAGCTCTTTACTTTCAGCAGCAATTGGTGTAAGGCCAAGCTCTTTACTTTCAGCAGCAAGTGGTGTAAGGCCAAGCTCTTTACTTTCAGCAGCAAGTGGTGTAAGGCCAAGCTCTCTACTTTCAGCAGCAAGTGGTGTAAGGCCAAGCTCTCTACTTTCAGCAGCAAGTGGTGTAAGGCCAAGCTCTCTACTTTCAGCAGCAAGTGGTGTAAGGCCAAGCTCTTTACTTTCAGCAGCAATTGGTGTAAGGCCAAGCTCTTTACTTTCAGCAGCAATTGGTGTAAGGCCAAGCTCTTTACTTTCAGCAGCAAGCGGTGTAAGGCCAAGCTCTTTACTTTCAGCAGCAAGTGGTGTAAGGCAAAGCTCTCTACTTTCAGCAGCAAGTGGTGTAAGGCCAAGCTCTCTACTTTCAGCAGCAAGTGGTGTAAGGCCAAGCTCTTTACTTTCAGCAGCAAGTGGTGTAAGACCAAGCTCTTTACTGTAAGCAGCAAGTGGTGTAAGGCCAAGCTCTTTACTGTCAGCAGCAAGTGGTGTAAGGCCAAGTTCTTTACTGTCAGCAGCAAGTGGTGTAAGGCCAAGCTCTTTACTTTCAGCAGCAAGTGGTGTAAGGCCAAGCTCTTTACTTTCAGCAGCAAGTGGTGTAAGGCCAAGCTCTTTACTGTCAGCAGCAAGTGGTGTAAGGCCAAGCTCTTTACTTTCAGCAGCAAGTGGTGTAAGGCCAAGCTCTTTACTGTCAGCAGCAAGTGGTGTAAGGCCAAGCTCTTTACTTTCAGCAGCAAGTGGTGTAAGGCCAAGCTCTCTACTTCCAGCAGCAAGTGGTGTAAGGCCAAGCTCTTTACTTTCAGCAGCAAGTGGTGTAAGGCCAAGCTCTTTACTGTCAGCAGCAAGTGGTGTAAGGCCAAGCTCTTTACTTTCAGCAGCAAGTGGTGTAAGGCCAAGCTCTTTACTGTCAGCAGCAAGTGGTGTAAGGCCAAGCTCTCTACTTCCAGCAGCAAGTGGTGTAAGGCCAAGCTCTTTACTGTAAGCAGCAAGTGGTGTAAGGCCAAGCTCTCTACTTTCAGCATGTCACACGTCTGCACGTTACAGGCCTAAATGTAATTTTAAGGAAAGTAGTGCATTTCTTCATCCGATTGTCACGCAAATGCCCAACAGCACTACCTGCAGTTCTCTCGTACCGAATTTTACCCAAATAGGACAATAAATATGCAAAGTACGAACAGATATTCATTTGCTATCACCAATTATTATTCGTGTGATCAAATTTAATTCGACAATTTTATGTTGCATTCACTGTGCATTTTTTGCTTAATTGAACAATTTATACCAACAATTGCACACAGACATATAATGTCAATAGATTATTTTATTAATAGCTTTTTCCAATACGTATTTCGGCGTGTTTACATCGCCATCTTCAGGGGGTCGTTGAAGTTTTTAACATTTACGATGTATTTTATAAATATTTGTCTATGTTAAAAACTTCAACGACCCCCTGAAGATGGCGATGTAAACACTCCGAAATACGTATTGGTGAAAGCTATTAATAGAAACTATTGACATTATATGTCTGTGTGCATTTGTTGGTATAAATTGTTTAATTAATTCGACAAGTTAAAATATTACAAATAACGAGGAACTTAATAATCTGTACTGATCACCAAATATTATTCGGGTGATCAAATCAAGAAGAATGAGGTGGGCGGTGCATGTAGCAAGTACGGGTGAGGGGAGAGGTGCATACTGGGTTTTGGTGGGGAGACCTGAGGGAAGGAGACCACTTGGAAGACGTGAGCGTAGATGGGAGGATAATATTAAAATGGGTCTTCAAGAAGTGGGATGGGGTCATGGACTGGATTGATATGGCTCAGGATAGGGACAGGTGGCGGGCTGTTGTGAATGCGGTAATGAACCATCGGGTTCCATAAAACGCGGGGAATTTCTTGACCAGCTAAGGAACTATTAGCTTCTCAAGAAAAACTCTGCTCCATGGAGTTAGTTAAAGTATGGCTTTAAAGCCCCGATTTTCACGAAAATTAAAATTTTATGACAAATTATTTGGGTTATCTTCTGTGAAAAATTTTTCTACTTTGTAAAAATTTAATAAAAGGGGTAAAATTTTATTTACGCCTCAGTTATGACCGTCAATGAACCGACTTCCACGAAAACCCACTTTTGTTGGATAAGTATTTGTAAATAACTCCTATACCAAATTTTATGTGAACCCTACAAACGCTATAGTCACCGGGTCATAGACAGATGGGCAGACGGACGGACAGACGCCATCTCCACACAAGAGTTTCTCTTTGCTTTGTAACGTACGCCTAATAATATCTTAGAATTACAGAAACTTCTCTTAAATTTTTTTTACAATTAATTCTGTCATTTACATTGTGAAATGGCGACAAATTTTCCATATTAAATCTGGTATCCACTTAACCGGAATACGCCGTGTCATATCCCAGAAAAGCTGGTAAGTAAATGTTCAAGATCGTGTAAACTTCACAGCTCATAAAGTAAGAAAACTTTTTATTCACATAATTTCTGATATCCGCTTTTCTTATAAGTACGAGAAAACGAAGAATTCACTTCACAAAATCCGTGACATTTTCTATACACTTCCATGGAATGTATTTCAGAAAAAGCAATACCCGTATATTGGAATGACGTCATATAGAAATGAAAGAACGCGTATTTCATAAAGATCTGTAAGGTGCGGGCTGCTATAGACTGCAGGCGCTTTGTACAGCGTATTGTGCGAGATGGAATGAAGTTGAACTGACGTAACTGCAGTGTACTGGGTACTGTGAAGATGAGCCAGAGACACTTGAATGAGGTAGTCTGTCGCTATGCATTGTTTACTGTATGTACCGCAAGGTTTAACATTCACAAATTCTACGTTCTGCCCACACAGTGTATTTATGTGTTTTGTGTGGATCTCAGAACAAACAGCGATTATTTCACTGTACAACATTAACTGACTGGTTTGTATAACTGAGACGGAGTGTGTTTACTGCGCGGTACGGACTGTATTTATGTGTTTTGTGTGGATCTCAGAACAAACAGCGATTATTTCACTGTACAACATTAACTGACTGGTTTGTATAACTGAGACGGAGTGTGTTTACTGCGCGGTACGGACTGTATTTATGTGTTTTGTGTGGATCTCAGAACAAACAGCGATTATTTCACTGTACAACATTAACTGACTGGTTTGTATAACTGAGACGGAGTGTGTTTACTGCGCGGTACGGACTGTATTTATGTGTTTTGTGTGGATCTCAGAACAAACAGCGATTATTTCACTGTACAACATTAACTGACTGGTTTGTATAACTGAGACGGAGTGTGTTTACTGCGCGGTACGGACTGTATTTATGTATTTTGTGTGGATCTCAGAACAAACAGCGATTATTTCACTGTACAACATTAACTGACTGGTTTGTATAACTGAGACGGAGTGTGTTTACTGCGCGGTACGGACTGTATTTATGTATTTTGTGTGGATCTCAGAACAAACAGCGATTATTTCACTGTACAACATTAACTGACTGGTTTGTATAACTGAGACGGAGTGTGTTTACTGCGCGGTACGGTCTGTATTTATGTGTTTTGTGTGGATCTCAGAAAAAACAGCGATTATTTCACTACACAACATTTACTGACTGGTTTGTATAACTGAGACGGAGTGTGTTTACTGCGCGGTACGGACTGTATCTTTACATTTAAGTCAGGTTACTCTTAGTCTTTAAATACTCCAAGTATGTGCATACATTTTAGGCCAACGTGCTATTTTATCACCTGCGCTGTAATCAGCAGACATTATTCAAGTTACTTCAGCACTATAATTTTATGGGTAAAAGTTTTCTCATTATAATAGGGAATTTTGGAGACCTAGTCTTAGATGGAATTATATTAAATAAATGTTAACGGTATAGGTTGTTACGATGCGGACTTTATTAAGTGGCGTGCTAATAGTACTCTGGTCACAAGATCTCGACCTAAGGGTTGTATATCCATTCTGACAGTGTTTCAGGATAGGTCCTACTTGCAGGCTTTTTAAGTAAGGTAATGGGATTAAAATTCCAGAAAATACCAACAAATGCACTGTATTACACTGTAAAGCTTGTTACCATTAAAGCACTGGAACTCCGACAAGTTTCGACCGTTTGTGGGTCATCCTCAGAGAGTGTACATCAGTACTTTTATAAAGCGTAAATTATACATAGACAAAATAAGTTAAAATTGTATTAAAACCTTTTGATATCTTGTCATTTGTGCTGTAGGTGCGTACGTTTGATGGGGTGTTGCTTGTGAAGTGGACCGTATGTATACATGTGTTGTAATGATTCAAATTTTTGGAGCAGTCTCTGTATGACCCCATTTTAGGTATGGTACATACGATGGGATCATAAACAATTGTAATTTATCTTTTATATTTATAATCTACGTCTTATACAAATATTGATTTACGCTTCCTGAGGATGACCCAGAAAGCGTCGAAACATATTTTATTATTATTTTATTATTATTTACTGCAATTGGGTTTTCACCCGGTGGCAGTAGTCCTTACACTAGTACACACAATACAAATGTTTTCACCCGGTGGCAGTAGTCCTTACACTAGTACACACAATACAAATGTTTTCACCCGGTGGCAGTAGTCCTTACACTAGTACACACAATACAAATGTTTTCACCCGGTGGCAGTAGTCCTTACACTAGTACACACAATACAAATGTTTTCACCCGGTGGCAGTAGTCCTTACACTAGTACACACAATACAAATGTTTTCACCCGGTGGCAGTAGTCCTTACACAGTACACACAATACAAATGTTTTCACCCGGTGGCAGTAGTCCTTACACTAGTACACACAATACAAATGTTTTCACCCGGTGGCAGTAGTCCTTACACTAGTACACACAATACAAATGTTTTCACCCGGTGGCAGTAGTCCTTACACTAGTACACACAATACAAATGTTTTCACCCGGTGGCAGTAGTCCTTACACTATTACACACAATACAAATGTTTTCACCCGGTGGCAGTAGTCCTTACACTAGTACACACAATACAAATGTTTTCACCCGGTGGCAGTAGTCCTTACACTATTACACACAATACAAATGTTTTCACCCGGTGGCAGTAGTCCTTACACTAGTACACACAATACAAATGTTTTCACCCGGTGGCAGTAGTCCTTACACTAGTACACACAATACAAATGTTTTCACCCGGTGGCAGTAGTCCTTACACTAGTACACACAATACAAATGTTTTCACCCGGTGGCAGTAGTCCTTACACTAGTACACACAATACAAATGTTTTCACCCGGTGGCAGTAGTCCTTACACTAATACACACAATACAAATGTTTTCACCCGATGGCAGTAGTCCTTACACTAGTACACACAATACAAATGTTTTCACCCGGTGGCAGTAGTCCTTACACTAGTACACACAATACAAATGTTTTCACCCGGTGGCAGTAGTCCTTACACTAGTACACACAATACAAATGTTTTCACCCGATGGCAGTAGTCCTTACACTAGTACACACAATACAAATGTTTTCACCCGGTGGCAGTAGTCCTTACACTAGTACACACAATACAAATGTTTTCACCCGGTGGCAGTAGTCCTTACACTAGTACACACAATACAAATGTTTTCACCCGGTGTCAGTAGTCCTTACACTAGTACACACAATACAAATGTTTTCACCCGGTGTCAGTAGTCCTTACACTAGTACACACAATACAAATGTTTTCACCCGGTGGCAGTAGTCCTTACACTAGTACACACAATACAAATGTTTTCACCCGGTGTCAGTAGTCCTTACACTAGTACACACAATACAAATGTTTTCACCCGGTGTCAGTAGTCCTTACACTAGTACACACAATACAAATGTTTTCACCCGGTGGCAGTAGTCCTTACACTAGTACACACAATAAAAATGGACATATAAATACAAAAGAAACCATACACAATTACAAAACAAAATACATACAGTAAATACAAGTACACACATTACAAAAACATCCACACATTACAAAAGCATCCACACCTTACAAAAGCATCCACACTTACAAAAGCATCCATACATTACAAAAGCATCCACACCTTGCAAAAGCATCCACACCTTACAAAAGCATCCATACATTACAAAAACATCCACACCTTACAAAAACATCCACACCTTACAAAAACATCCACACCTTACAAAAACATCCACACCTTACAAAAACATCCACACCTTACAAAAACACCCATACACATACAAAAAATAATACATACAGTAAATACAAGTACACATATTAGAACACCGTACACACATTACAAAAACATTCACACCTTAAAAAACATCCACACCTTACAAAAACATGCACACCTTACAGAAACATCCACACCTTACAAAAACATCCACACCTTACAAAAACATCCACACCTTACAAAAACATCCACACATTACAAAACCTTCCACACCTTACAAAACATCCACATCTTACAAAAACATCCACACCTTACAAAAACATCCACACCTTACAAAAACATCCACACCTTACAAAAACATCCACACCTTACAAAAACATCCACACATTACAAAAACATCCACACGTTACAAAAACATCCACACATTACAAAAACATCCACACCTTACAAAAACATCCACACCTTACAAAAACATCCACACCTTACAAAAACATCCACATCTTACAAAAACATCCACACGTTACAAAAACATCCACACCTTTCAAAAACATCCACACCTTACAAAAACATCCACACCTTGAGTTCTAGTGCTTTAATTATAAATCTTTCCATTTTAATATAGCGAATTTGCTGGTATTTTCTTGAAATTTAATACTTAGTACACGGAAATGATTACCATAAAATACTGTAAAGAGATTCTGGCTTCCATAAAAGGATGATGAATTTCTTGGTTACCTAAGCGACCAATGTCATCTCAAACATGAATCACTTATCTCTAGGAATTTTAAAATTTTTACTCTCAAAGCCTTTCGCAATAGTGAAATATGTACCTGGTATTCAAACATATAACAAATGCTTGGTCTGTGGACTAATATAGAGGTCCATAATTGTTAATGTCATGGGAACTCAGCGGTAACCGTATAAACATTAATAAAACAGTAACAAATGCCTGGCGGTCACGTTTTTTACTGCGGCACAAACACAGAGTAAATCAGACGACTGGAATGTGGATTTTGAAATATTACCCACAATGCGTCCCGCGCTGATGCTATTTACTTTGCCGGTACACAGAGAGTCCAGTAAAAAAGTCACTAAAGAGAACAACGTGGAACATTCTGTCATAAAACACAGCCTCTGTGGTCGATTGACCACACGGCCTATCAGATATAGCTTCTCTAGTGCAGGCCCGCTCAACCTTTTATTGGTTAGGGCAATTTTGACATAATTTGGTCTGCGTGCGGGCAATAAAAAAAATTCGATACACAGAATGAAGATTGAATAAGCATACGTATAATTATACATAAAATAAGCATAGTATAATTATACATAAAATAAGCATACGTATAATTATAATACAATAAGCATAGTATAATTATACATAAAATAAGCATACGTATAATTATACATACAATAAGCGTACGTATAATTATAATACAATAAGCATAGTATAATTATACATACAATAAGCTTACGTATAATTATACATAAAATAAGCGTAGTATAATTATACATAAAATAAGCATACGTATAATTATACATACAATAAGCATACGTATAATTATACATACAATAAGCATACGTATAATTATACATACAATAAGCATAGTATAATTATAATACAATAAGCATACGTATAATTATACATAAAATTCTACCTGCTTGTTTTTCTACATATCGCGTGCGATGAAACTATACTAACAATAATAGGAAAAACTAATAATAATAATAATAATAATCATCATCATCATCTTGAACGTAATCACCGGACAGGACACCTTTGTCCTGTCCGGTGAAGACTCAATCTTGAAGGTGCTGTTGATCTCTCTATCTTGTTTTTGGTCGACCTATGTCGCGTTTGCCTTTTGTTTGTATTTCGGTGTCATTCTGTGTATTCGTGAGAGGAAAAACTAATAAAAAATACGCGTGGCGTTGACCACCCACCCTCACCTAGTGCCGAGGTTAAAGAAAGAGTAGAGGTATACCTTACTCCCCCTCTGGGCCTTCATGGCCTGTTCTAGGGAGAACTTTACCTTTACCTTTACTTTTACCTTTACCTTTACCTTTACCTTTACCCACAAGATAGCTGCGTGTCAATATTTTTAGTAGAATTTTAAGAAATTACTTTATAGTTTTTATGAATATCGATGCATTCCCCTACACGTGTTTCGGTCCGTAGACCATCTTCAGGGGGAATGCATCGATATTAATAAAAACTGTAAAGTAGTTTATGTTTGTGCATTTGTTGGTTACTGAATAATAAGTGACAATGAAAGGTGAAAGTAATATAAAAATTTACGAAATGAATTAGTGAAGTAATGAATGTCTTCATAAATAAACAGCTTGTAAATTTTGAAAGTTGTTTCGGCAATCTTCAGGTTTGCCTGGAGAATGGTTAAAATACTATGCGTGGCGGGCAAAATGCTTTTCGTGAGCTAAGGTCTGGGCGGCCGAGCTGTAGCGGATGTCTGTTGCTTCTTGTTACTGCATCAGTGTTCGATACGTGTGAAATGCAAACTGGAGATTTCACTTCACTTCTTTGGACTCGCTGCCTGACTGCCTGACTGACTGACTGACTGATCAATCAACGAAATCCCATGGCGCAAGTTTCTACTTGCAAAATCGATAAGCAGTCAGCAGGTCGTGACATTCTCGCTTAGGGAAGCCTAAGGCGTGTATTAAACTTCTCAACCCTAAGGTGCATATACCGTGTTTATAAATGTCTTGGTGGGGGGCTAAAGGTGTCTTGGTGGGGGGCCAAAGGTATCTTGGTGGGGGGCTAAAGGTGTCTTGGTGGGGGGCTAAAGGTGTCTTGGTGGGGGGCTAAAGGTGTCTTGGTGGGGGGCTAAAGGTATCTTGGTGGGGGGCTAAAGGTGTCTTGGTGGGGGGCTAAAGGTGTCTTGGTGGGGGGCTAAAGGTGTCTTGGTGGGGGGCTAAAGGTATCTTGGTGGGAGGCTAAAGGTGTCTTGGTGGGGGGCTAAAGGTGTCTTGGTGGGGGCTAAAGGTGTTTTGGTGGGGGCTAAAGGTGTCTTGGTGGGGGCTAAAGGTGTTTTGGTGGGGGTTGAAGGTGTTTTGGTGGGGGGCTAAAGGTGTCTTGGTGGGGGGCTAAAGGTGTCTTAGTGGGGGGCTAAAGGTGTCTTAGTGGGGGGCTAAAGGTGTCTTGGTGGGGGGCTAAAGGTGTCTTGGTGGGAGGCTAAAGGTGTCTTGGTGGGGGGCTAAAGGTGTCTTGGTAGGGGGCTAAAGGTGTCTTGGTGGGGGGCTAAAGGTGTCTTGGTGGGAGGCTAAAGGTGTCTTGGTGGGGGGCTAAAGGTGTCTTGGTAGGGGGCTAAAGGTGTCTTGGTGGGGGCTAAAGGTGTCTTGGTGGGGGGCTAAAGGCCCTTCGGCATCAAAAGCTATATGCGCCTCATTTTAAATATTTCTTTCTGTGATAAAAATATTTTTATTAATAACAGCTTAAGTTAAAAGCGAAAGTGTCTGAACGTGGCCTACTGAGGTGAGTACTCGAGAGCTAAGGGGATGGGTTAAATTGTGTAATTCATTTCAAATCAATTCAATTCAGTTCAATTCAATCGACTTCACATCTCTTTTATTAACTTGCTACTTTAACAGCGCAGTGTCCAGTAATAAAACATAAATAAGGAGATCTAAAAAGTGATGTATTCATAGAACGTTATTTGTGCTTTGAAATGAGATCAGATGAGCGTGGAATTTAAACACGTGTCGAAATAATGGGAAATGCAAATTTAATTTATTTTAAAAATCCCATGAGAAGGACTACTTGGAAAATGTGAGCGTATAAGGGAAAATTGTTATTAAGAATTTTTCTAAGAAAGCAGTATTTAAATCGATGTAATCAATTTATATAGTTTAGTATCCTCTCTGTTACAATGCTATATGCATTTAGGTAACAATGTTCATAGCTTTAATGTTGTAAACATTGAAGAGACATTATGAACTGACACCTGACGGAGAAGTTGATCTAATCACTTTCAAGGAGCATCTTGCCTTTCCTAAGGAAGCAGTATTGACACAGTTAGTTAGTTACGTCCTGTCGCTCCTTGCGGAGCATAAGGCTTCCTTTCAGAGGTTTCTTGGTCTGGAAGTGTGCATTCTGTAGTAAGTGACCAATCCACTGACTGCACAAGTTCTACTCATCCTGATGACTGCCAGGGCCATCTAGCAGTTAATCAGGAGACTTGGGTGAGAAATGGCCTCTGAATTTTGCTTACGAAACGTCTCTATTCATGCCCGTAAGGTTCTTTTACATGCCGTAAATCTACGACATGGGACCGACGGCTTTACTTCCCCTCCGAAGGAAGTTGTGCTACGGATTTTTATCACCCTTATAAATCCATCGACCTCGGTCGGGATTGAACCCGCGAACCTTGGGTTCAGTGGCGAGCACGCTAACCACTAGTCCACCGAGGTCGACAGTATTGACACAGCTGATATATAATTACAGCGTCTTTTATAAAACGGAAAGTTGTATCATCGTATTAGTAACAGCCCGCTGTTGTCCGTCAAGTTTGGTAGCCAAGGAGCTACCGTATGCAGTTAGCAAGAATTACAGCAGTAACAGGTTTGGATACGTGTTGCATTTAGTAATTTGTTTTATACAGATGATCACCGGGACAGGGTAAATTATAAATTTAACAAGAAACAGCAATTAGATACAGGGTAAATTTACGTCAGATTTGGGGGAAATTTTAATCCATTTTTCGCTTTTATATACAGCGGGCTCTTGTAAGTGCGGTAATGAACCTTCGGATTCCATAAAACGCGGGGAATTTCTTGACTATCTGACGACCTGCTAGCTTCTCAAGAAGGACTGTGCTACGTGGAGTTAGTTAGTTAGTTAGTTAGTTAGTGAGGATCATGGGATTAACTTGTGGCTCTTTACACCCTTTTAATTTTTCAACAAGTTGAATATTTGTGAAGAAATTCAGTTATTTGATTTATTTGTGAGCAGTGATGACAACACGACGAATAACCAAATTTGTGAGGTGGAAAAGTCACCAGCATCACGTAACGCAGTGTCCTGAGAAGATCCTAAAATAAAAATTGATATTTTGTTAAGATATTTGTAGACTATATAATAACAATGTGCTGTCTTTGCGAAAATTGTCCTTAGGTCAGTTTTGGTGGCTGTAAATAAGGAGTTATTGCAGCTAGGCAAATGAAATTTTGTATGGAGATAGATAAATGTTACAACTACAAGTTTTAAATAAAGCAATACATGTAGGACTTCTACACCTACAAGTATAAGAGGTTCGACTAAGTGAAGTGAAGTGAAGTGAAGTGAAGTGAAGTGAATATTTGTAGGCCAAACTTATTAAAGTAACTACAGTGCCAAAGTTATAGGTTGCTGTAGACACATTAACTCTAGAAAAATATTCTATTTTACCAACTTAATGCGCAATAGATAACAATCATCAATCAACAACCGCACTAATTGTAATTAATTAATTGCATTAATTGTATTAATTGTAATTGGTTGATGATTGTTATCTATTGCCATAATGCACGGTGAATAAAAAGTTAAATTAATGCAAAATATCTTACAATAGTATCAATTCACCCCTATACGTATTTCGGCTTGTTAACAGCCATCCTCAGGGGGTCACAGTATTAAAGCACAGACTATACATCTATTGTATAAGTTGTTACATCCATATGAGTAAAACTCTAAAATATAAATCTATTGTTTTCGAGCTATATTTTGAGCTCTTAAATCGTATGTGTATTAAAAGAACCCGCGAACCTTGGGTCCAGTGGCGAGCACGCTAACCACTAGTCCACCGAGGTCGACAATTAATAGAATTAATAGAATTAATTAATTACAATTAGTGCGGTTGTTAATTGATGATTGTTATCTATTGTGTATTAAGTTGGTACAATAAAATACAGTAACTCTAGATTTAACTCGATTTGCAGCAACAGGTTGTTTACAAAATAAAACTACAGTAA
This sequence comes from Reticulitermes speratus, assembly GCA_021186555.1. Lineage (NCBI taxonomy): Eukaryota > Metazoa > Arthropoda > Insecta > Blattodea > Rhinotermitidae > Reticulitermes > Reticulitermes speratus. The sequence continues at coordinate 41,689,789 of JAJKFL010000009.1, read as the reverse complement.
CAGTACTAAGAGACCTGCAGGTTTACAAACATGTAAAGCAGGAAATAAATCACACTTTCGGAATTGTATTTGGAACTTTCAAAAGCCTTCTGATCCTGTAGGGTAGAGAGGGACAGATCTATATTTGTTAACGTAGAGCAGAGGGCGCTCAAAACTAATATGCTTTTCAATGCAAGTTATTCGGTACATGTGTGTTAAAAATTTATATACTGTGTTAGGAATTGGAAGTCGGGGAATTTTGAAGGGAATTCAATTTAAAAGTATGCTGAAATACCATAGCTGTGCATTCCTTGTCATATTATTGGATATCGACAATATATATATGTATGGCCGTGTAGGGCATGTTACATAAAATTCATGTTATCCGCTATGTTAGCACTACGAGAAAAACCGATCGTTATAAATCTCACACACTTAACATTGTATTTTTATACGCCACATTTGTGTACTTACAGGTTAAGGCAGGTAGCAGATCAGACGGAACAGAGAGTGTATCTCTGTTTTTGTCTACACGTGGGTTAAACCTACGCTATATAGTAGCAAGATATAGTGTCACAAAATTAGGTACATTAGAATTACTTCCATAAAGTTCCTGTCATTTTTAATCGTGACCTTTAGCGGGAGTCAGTAACGCCCAAACAAATATATATTACGCGCGACAAGATAAACAGCATAATTCTGGATTGTTACGCTAGGTGGCAGCATGATCGAGTCGCAATATTTCGAAGGAAAGTACCTCCTTTTTCTTTTAAGAGTCGAGGAACCTTGGAATTGGTTCCAATTGCAGTGACTGTCTTCATTGCTTGTTCTAGAAATCATGTCGGAGAGACGTTAAGGTTTTAACATGCAACAAATATTAATGACAACTTGTAGCTGCTGTCAGTTTAAAAAAATTTGGCTTTATTTCTTGAAACGTAATAGTTTAACTGACTGTAGTTATGGATGGGAGTTTGGAACTTTTTCCCGTTGCATTTTCAAAGGTTATTTTATTACTCTCCGTGAACAGCATTAACTGTTTGGTTTAGTGTAATGAAAATTCAGTGTTCTTTGTGCGGTAGGAACCGAATTTTTGTAGCAGTGTATTACGATAAACTTCAGGTTTTAGTGGTTTTGTGTGTATTAGAGACAAACAGGAAAGCAAAATTATATTCACCGTGCATCATGATAACAAATCACAAGTTTAAAACCAACATATGCACTGTATTGTCACACACAGAGTCAGTTGCCCCTACATATGTTTCGGCTTTAACAAGCCATCATCAGGGGGTCCCAAAACGTTATTAGATGAATTATTGGATGTGTAGTACGTGTAAACGTTCACCTTATACTATCGAATTACTTGGTAGAAATCCTAGCGGTATGTCGAGGACATTTCCCTGCGTGTTTGTGGCCCTGCTCTAATGGCCGCGGTGTGCTTAAATCCTGTCATAGGACCAACCACTCATAACGTAACTTAATGCAAGTTTTTATTCAATGTTATCGTTCCATCTAAGTTAGGCTGTATTATTTTTCGTAAATACTGTAACTATAGACTAATTTCTGAATTTATATTATTAGGCTCTGTTAAGGTAATGGATTGGTCACATCTTGCGTAGAAACTGCCTTCTGAAACACGTGATTGAAGGAAAGTTAGAAGGAAGGATAGAAATGACGGGAAGACGAGGGAGAAGACGTAAGCAGCTACTGGATGACCTTAAGGAAAAGAAAAGATACTGGAAATTGAAAGAGGAAGCACTAGATCGCACCGTGTGGAGAACTCGCTTTGGAAGAGGCTACGGACCTGTCGTAAGACAGACTGTAGAAAGAAGAGGCTACGGACCTGTCGTAAGACAGACTGCAGAATAAAGAGGCTACGGACCTGTCGTAAGACAGACTGCAGAATGAAGAGGCTACGGACCTGTCGTAAGACAGACTGCAGAATGAAGAGGCTACCGACCTGTCGTAAGACAGACTACAGAATGAAGAGGCTACGGACCTGTCGTAAGACAGACTGCAGAATGAAGAGGCTACGGACCTGTCGTAAGACAGACTACAGAATGAAGAGGCTACGGACCTGTCGTAAGACAGACTGCAGAATGAAGAGGATACGGACCTGTCGTAAGACAGACTACAGAATGAAGAGGCTACGGACCTGTCGTAAGACAGACTACAGAATGAAGAGGCTACGGACCTGTCGTAAGACAGACTACAGAATGAAGAGGCTACGGACCTGTCGTAAGACAGACTACAGAATGAAGAGGCTACGGACCTGTCGTAAGACAGACTACAGAATGAAGAGGATACGGACCTGTCGTAAGACAGACTACAGAATGAAGAGGCTACGGACCTGTCGTAAGACAGACTGCAGAATGAAGAGGCTACGGACCTGTCGTAAGACAGACTGCAGAATGAAGAGGCTACGGACCTGTCGTAAGACAGACTGCAGAATGAATGAAGCTAATGTAGTTAATTTCAACAAAAAATAAATGTCCACGCGCTGTACGAGTGCTGTTCACGTTCAGAGGCTGACAGAGACCACAAAGTGCTAATTATAAGTAACAGACCGAGAATATAATATCTAATATAAATCAGCTGCTTTACCACGAAGACTGCAGGTTACTTGAGCTCTGTAACTGCAATTGTTCGTCATTCTAAGACAGTTTCGAAGTCTAACACAAATTATCATATTAACAGTGTGAAACAAAGTATCATGTTGAAATGTATTCAGCTCCATGCTACGTCTGCTCCATTGTATGAACCACGAAGGTGGTAATAATGGTGGCCGGGATAGCATAGTCAGTATAATGAACAGGTTAGAGGTTGTAAAACCGAGCAGCCTTGGTTCGATTCCCAGCAAGTTTAAAAATATTTCCTCTAGTCCAAAGCATGTAAATAGGGTTTGGAAACCACACAGTCTTCTATTTAATGGATATTAGGGACTATAGCGGACGGGGCGTGAAACACACCACCAACAACGATCTGGTACCAAGATAGAGTGGGATATAACGCCACTCCCTATACGTCTTCACGTAGTAAGCAGATACAGCTGTACCTTCACATGCAGCTAATAAGAGGGATGTCAGATATTGTAATACATTGAAAATAGTCAGTAATTTAGGCTTATGTCATGCTTGATCTTTCAATGACATTGCATTCTGCAACACCGTGGGTTTGTCAAGTAGCTGTCCTACCTATCAAGCTGATAAACACTAATCAGTAACGATAAACAGTTCAGGTCGACACGTGGGCCTGCTGTTCTTAAGCGAGAGTTCATGATAACACTAATATCAGACGCAAGTGTTATCTAAAGCTTACAGACTATCAATTGACTCAATTTATTTTGCAATACTCTTCAAAAAATTCCAATATCTTTCGGCTCAAAAATAACGTTTGTTATAAGCTTTTATATTAAAGGGAATCAAAGTCCAAATATCTTTAATAAAATCTAACACTAATAACTCTCAGTAACACGTTAATATATATATTGCATTACATTACTGTGGTACGTAACTATATTTACTGTGTAGTCTTCATTAGAAATGGCGATCAAGATATTCACTGCTCTTACGGAAATCAAAAGTTTGTATTGTTTACAAAGGCGAAATATTTAACTTTATCCTAAGCCAGCTGCACCCAGTACACACATTTATAATCCTACCAATTTATAATCCTGTCAATTGTCTACAGTTTGTGTAGCGCTGGTCCATGGTTTTGGCTCCGTAAATAAAATGTGTTTTTGTCGCCAGGGAGTTTATACAGAAGGAGCAAAAAATCCCTGTGTACCTGAGCAAGCAAGGTGCTGCACAGTGCTGACAGTGGGCAAGTACCTGTGTACCTGAGCAAGCAAGGTGCTGCACAGTGCTGACAGTGGGCAAGTACCTGTGTACCTGATCAAGCAAGGTGCTGCACAGTGCTGACAGTGGGCAAGTACCTGTGTACCTGAGCAAGCAAGGTGCTGCACAGTGCTGACAGTGGGCAAGTACCTGTGTACCTGAGCAAGCAAGGTGCTGCACAGTGCTGACAGTGGGCAAGTACCTGTGTACCTGAGCAAGCAAGGTGCTGCACAGTGCTGACAGTGGGCAAGTACCTGTGTACCTGAGCAAGCAAGGTGCTGCACAGTGCTGACAGTGGGCAAGTACCTGTGTACCTGAGCAAGCAAGGTGCTGCACAGTGCTGACAGTGGGCAAGTACCTGTGTACCTGATCAAGCAAGGTGCTGCACAGTGCTGACAGTGGGCAAGTACCTGTGTACCTGATCAAGCAAGGTGCTGCACAGTGCTGACAGTGGGCAAGTACCTGTGTACCTGAGCAAGCAAGGTGCTGCACAGTGCTGACAGTGGGCAAGTACCTGTGTACCTGATCAAGCAAGGTGCTGCACAGTGCTGACAGTGGGCAAGTACCTGTGTACCTGAGCAAGCAAGGTGCTGCACAGTGCTGACAGTGGGCAAGTACCTGTGTACCTGAGCAAGCAAGGTGCTGCACAGTGCTGACAGTGGGCAAGTACCTGTGTACCTGAGCAAGCAAGGTGCTGCACAGTGCTGACAGTGGGCAAGTACCTGTGTACCTAGCAAGCAAGGTGCTGCACAGTGCTGACAGTGGGCAAGTACCTGTGTACCTGAGCAAGCAAGGTGCTGCACAGTGCTGACAGTGGGCAAGTACCTGGCCAGCTCAGTGCGTAGACACACAGTGACAGTGCATTGGCTGCACTGTCGAGGAAAGAATGCTCGACAGTGGGAAAGCTTGAGAAAGCTGACTTTTCTTCAGAAGGCCCAGACCAGCTCTGGGACCCACTCAGCCCTCTATTGAATGGGTACCGTGATTCTTTCCCTGGAGCAAAGCTGCCGGGGCGTGAAGTTAACAACTTACTTCTCTTCCTTTGTCGAGGCTAAGAATTAGTGTAATTATACGTCCACACATAGCGCGGTGATGCATTAAGCACAGACAGTTTACCATTACTGCAGTTTCTGTATTGAAGCTCATAGAGAGAGGAAGAATGTGCAGTACAATTATTAAGGGTGCGAAAGAGCCTACCCCGGATTTGTGAGGTGAGGGTTGCGAAGTTGACAAATACTGTGAGCACGTAGATTAGTGACAACGAATGGATCTGTTACGTTCCGGGAAGGAACAGCATGACTGTATTAGGTGGACACCCCTCTGAAGGGAGCGGGGATATTGGTACTTGAGCCGCCATGTAAAGGCGACAGTAAAGTTGCCTTATTGCAATCCTTACGCACTGTCACAGTAAACAACTCAGGATATAAGGAAAACAAATTAGTATATATTTCACACTGTTGCCACCGTGCATCTTCGTCATATTAAATTAAGTTATAAACCAACTGATGCACACTAAAACCACTTTTTAAGTAGCTTTATTATAAAATTGTTAAAATTGTACCCCTACACGTGTTTCGATCCTAGGATCATCGTCAGGGGTTTTTTTTTTGCTAAAAGCTACAGTCACTTCAACACATGATTTAAAATATTCTATCGGCACTTTAAAACATAAGTTAAAATCTTGTAAAAAGATTCGTTAAAAGTTGTAAAATTATAAAAGCACTGTAGATGGTAGAATTGTGGAACTGCTGGCGTGTGGTATTAAAGGCATGTGAAATGTTTTTGCGTGGAGCGGAGTGTATTGCGTGTTGTACGGTGAAGAGTACTACGGTACTTAAGCTACTTAAAAAGTGGTTTTAGTGTGCATCAGTTGGTTTATAACTTAATTTAAAATTAGTATACGTTAAAACTACAGGACGAATGCTTTACAGAACTGGGCAAGTGCATATACTTGAGTAAACTGCGTCTTAACTTGAATCTTCGGCAAACTGTTTCACATGCCGGCGAGTTGAAGTATGAGGGGGTTAAATTAGAGATATGGAAAAGGGCGTTTTTGATCACGAATGGCGGGAGAAGCACGCGGCTGTTCACTATGGACATTGCATTGTATTGTGTCTAGTTGTTGGTTCATTTAGTTTGTATATTGTAATTCGGTTTGTGCTTTGCATGAAAGCACGGGGAGTGTGTCAAAGAGTGGCGGGAGCTCTTGGGGCGAATTCCCGAGTAGCGGTGCCCCCCGGATTAATTTAGAGAATCAGGGAATGAGGTTAATATTAACATTAAAACCAGCAACGAAATTCTTGCAATTGCTACAGAGGACACATCCCCTGTGCTCCGAAAAACCCTCTTACAGCAAAGAAGCAGAACGGCAGTCGTATCCTACCCAACGCCTACGCCCCACTCAATCATCTTTTTAAAGACCAATTTTAGGTGTAAAATTGGTCTTTCCCCGAGGGGTGAAGTGTTGTATACGGATGTATAGGTATTAGATTACTATTTATTAACTTCCTTTATTTCTTATAATTGTACGGTAAACTTTCTACATGTGCACCTTGCCCTGAAGCACCACGACATATGACTAGCTCAGTTCCCCAGTCTCGTGATGCACAGACAGGTACGATTAAAGACGACTTTCGTACAGGATCAAGGGTCGTTAGGCCAACTCATATATGTGACTGGCACCGGTTGACGAGACTTATTCTTGCTCCGACAGTCGCTGCTGTGTATTCATCAAGTCTGGTGCAGTCACGCACTAACGCAATAAACCAAGCGTCAACCGTACGCAGTGTTCTTGCTTCCACACCGTCTTCCAACCCACGCATAACTGCTCGGCAAGGGCTTGGGATACAACAATGCAGTGTGCACAGTATGCAGTGTGCACAGTATGCACAGTGTGCACAGTATGCAGTGTGCACAGTATGTACAGTGTGCACAGTATGCAGTGTGCACAGTATGTACAGTGTGCACAGTATGCAGTGTGCACAGTATGCATTGTGCACAGTATGCAGTGTGCACAGTATGCATTGTGCACAGTATGCAGTGTGCACAGTATGCATTGTGCACAGTATGCAGTGTGCACAGTATGCACAGTATGCACAGTATGCACAGTGTGCACAGTATGCAGTGTGCACAGTATGCAGTGTGCACAACACAAACTTCGGTACACTGCCCCCTCATGTCTCTACCGATATCAAACCAATAAATCCACCCAAAGATAACAGACATGACAGATCGACAAACTTCCAGACCGTCACAGCACGTATCACATTGTGCGTCGGTTTGATGTGTGTAGCACAGTTCGTAGGTGCGGCACGTAAGGAGTGGACGTGGTACATGAATGTAGTTGCACGTAGGATAAAAGCAGGAATGACGAGTAGTAAGTGTCTATTTGTGAGCAGCTTTATGATCTGTACACTTCTTCTGTATTTTTGATCTAAATATGGAGTCAATTGTCACAAATATAATTTAATTCTATGCAGCATAAATGTCATAAAAATAAAACTGTTAAATTCGTGATGTATATAACGTTGTATTGTGACACTGTGCACGTCACTGTTGTTAAGTCTGACTGCAGTAAGCTTACTGCCGAATTTACATTTCGTGTAACATTCACAGTATGTTATTGCTGTGCTGCACTGGTGACTTGTAATTTGCACTGTGCAAGTTATATTACACTGTAATGCTCTGCTGCACTGGTGACTTGTAATTTGCACTGTGCAAGTTATATTACACTGTACTGCTGTGCTGCACTGGTGACTTGTAATTTGCACTGTGCAAGTTATATTACACTGTATTGCTGTGCTGCAGTGGAGACTTGCAAACTGCACTCTGCAAGTTATATTACACTGTACTGCTGTGCTGCACTGGTGACTTGCAAACTGCACTGTGCAAGTTATATTACACTGTACTGCTGTGCTGCAGTGGTGACTTGCAAACTGCACTGTGCAAGTTATGTTACACTGCACTGCTGTGCTGCACTGGTGACTTGTAATTTGCACTGTGCAAGTTATATTACACTGTATTGCTGTGCTGCAGTGGAGACTTGCAAACTGCACTGTGCAAGTTATATTACACTGTACTGCTGTGCTGCACTGGTGACTTGCAAACTGCACTGTGCAAGTTATATTACACTGTACTGCTGTGCTGCAGTGGTGACTTGCAAACTGCACTGTGCAAGTTATATTACACTGTACTGCTGTGCTGCAGTGGTGACTTGCAAACTGCACTCTGCAAGTTATATTACACTGTACTGCTGTGCTGCACTGGTGACTTGCAAACTGCACTGTGCAAGTTATATTACACTGTACTGCTGTGCTGCAGTGGTGACTTGCAAACTGCACTGTGCAAGTTATGTTACACTGTACTGCTGTGCTGCACTGGTGACTTGTAATTTGCACTGTGCAAGTTATATTACACTGTATTGCTGTGCTGCAGTGGAGACTTGCAAACTGCACTCTGCAAGTTATATTACACTGTACTGCTGTGCTGCAGTGGTGACTTGCAAACTGCACTGTGCAAGTTATGTTACACTGTACTGCTGTGCTGCACTGGTGACTTGTAATTTGCACTGTGCAAGTTATATTACACTGTATTGCTGTGCTGCAGTGGAGACTTGCAAACTGCACTGTGCAAGTTATATTACACTGTACTGCTGTGCTGCAGTGGTGACTTGCAAACTGCACTGTGCAAGTTATGTTACACTGTACTGCTGTGCTGCACTGGTGACTTGTAATTTGCACTGTGCAAGTTATATTACACTGTATTGCTGTGCTGCAGTGGAGACTTGCAAACTGCACTCTGCAAGTTATATTACACTGTATTGCTGTGCTGCAGTGGTGACTTGCAAACTGCACTGTGCAAGTTATGTTACACTGTACTGCTGTGCTGCACTGGTGACTTGTAATTTGCACTGTGCAAGTTATATTACACTGTATTGCTGTGCTGCAGTGGAGACTTGCAAACTGCACTGTGCAAGTTATATTACACTGTACTGCTGTGCTGCACTGGTGACTTGTAATTTGCACTGTGCAAGTTATATTACACTGTATTGCTGTGCTGCAGTGGAGACTTGCAAACTGCACTCTGCAAGTTATATTACACTGTATTGCTGTGCTGCAGTGGAGACTTGCAAACTGCACTGTGCAAGTTATATTACACTGTACTGCTGTGCTGCACTGGTGACTTGTAATTTGCACTGTGCAAGTTATATTACACTGTAATGCTGTGCTGCACTGGTGACTTGTAATTTGCACTGTGCAAGTTATATTACACTGTACTGCTGTGCTGCACTGGTGACTTGTAATTTGCACTGTGCAAGTTATATTACACTGTACTGCTGTGCTGCACTGGTGACTTGCAAACTGCACTGTGCAAGTTGTATTACACTGTACTGCTGTGCTGCACTGGTGACTTGTAATTTGCACTGTGCAAGTTATATTACACTGTACTGCTGTGCTGCACTGGTGACTTGTAATTTGCACTGTGCAAGTTATATTACACTGTACTGCTGTGCTGCACTGGTGACTTGTAATTTGCACTGTGCAAGTTTTATTACACTGTATTGCTGTGCTGCACTGGTGACTTGTAATTTGCACTGTGCAAGTTATATTACACTGTACTGCTGTGCTGCACTGGTGACTTGTAATTTGCACTGTGCAAGTTATATTACACTGTACAGCTGTGCTGCACTGGTGACTTGCAAACTGCACTGTGCAAGTTATATTACACTGTACTGCTGTGCTGCACTGGTGACTTGTAATTTGCACTGTGCAAGTTATATTACACTGTACTGCTGTGCTGCACTGGTGACTTGTAATTTGCACTGTGCAAGTTATATTACACTGTACTGCTGTGCTGCACTGGTGACTTGCAAACTGCACTGTGCAAGTTATGTTACACTGTACTGCTGTGCTGCACTGGTGACTTGCAATTTGCACTGTGCAAGTTATATTACACTCTACTGCTGTGCTGCACTGTAATGACTTTCATATACAGGAGAAATCCCTTTCCTTCATTTCAGTGGTATGGCGGCGCAATATTAGGCGTACTTGAGAATTTGTCAGTGACAAATAAAGACATTAATTTATAAACCAATGTATATCCACAGTCCTGTTGTCTTCACTATAAAACTCCGTACGCCACAGCTAGTGTCCTCATAGAGACTTGGGCTACAATTTGCTGATTGGTTACACACACATTAGGTAGGCCGCTATTTTGAGTAACAATTTCAACTTTCGAACTGAAACAAATCAGGCAAGGCACCTTAATAACAAAACAGTAATGTAGACACTTTGTGACTGTATTGGCTGTGACCTAGTTAGTAGGACGATCGCTAATGGAAGTGCGAAGTTCAGTCAGCTGGCTTTGCTGTTGCGATATGTCAGGTTCTGTCAGCTGTGCTGCAGACGCGTGCTAATGTTTCGCTTCTTTTGAAATATGACGCACATTTGGATGCTTCGGAGGGTCGTGTTGCCTCCATCTTCAGCGTTAAGCAGTCATGTTGGACTGTGCCAAATGTATGTGTCTCATGCTGCGTCTTAGCAGGTAATGTATCATTAATGCTGTGTGACTTGAAATGTCTTCCCGGCTACTGCACAAAATAATTATAATTTTCGTGCTTTTCCTCGGCAAACTGTTAGGACAATGCCTTCAAAAATCCACAATTATTCCTTCCAGTTACTCACGCACATGCAGTTGTACTAGTCAGTGTGGTGTAAACAGCTTAACAACAGAGGCTGCATAACATCAGTGACTGTGATGGCTCTTGCTTGGTCATACAGTTACGTGTGACATTGCAGTGCCAGTAAACACGTGTCTGTAGTGTGATATGAGCAGTGTGACAGCTGACATGTAGTGCAGGAGCCTCAGCATGTCAGCAGCACTGCACCAGACAGCTTATAGCGTTACATTACATGACATTATCCTGTTGACAGATCTGCAGAGGCGTCAGTGAAGACAATGTTTAACTCCGAAACATTTCGCGATTATTTCGGAATGAGGAAGCAGCACCTCGGGTGTCAGGACGGCTGTGGTTTAATGGCAGTTGGCATCACTGTAGGATCTTCGGTACAGCACTGTGTTGAAATGGCAACAATGCTGGCTGCCGCATCGTACTGACGTGTGACCGTACCGGACCTAGGACGTCGCTTCCGTCTTCAGAGCGGCCGTAAGGAGCACTGGACACTTCAGTGACAGTGACCACCGTGTGCTTCACCCCTGCTCTTAGTGAGCATGAAGTGTTATGAGTCTGTGTACTGAAGTTTCGTGTGTTTTCAGATGTTCAGTTCCATGTCAAAATGCTTTCCACAGTGCGCCTGTAGAACATTGGTGTCCTCCAGGCTAAGGCGAGGTGTTCAAACTGCACACGATAAATTTCACTACAGACGTTAGATAAGGCGATGCCTGTACAAGATACGTAGCTGTTAGTGAGGATATTGCAGGCGACACTGGGGCGTTTAGAAAGGACTTAAAACTTAGGTTAAAACTGTAATAAATCAACAGCATCAGGCCACGTGCTAGAGGCTGCTGAGACAATTCAACCGATAAAAATCACAATATTGTGCATCGCTTTAGACAAGTTCCTTTTTGTGCGGATCATTATTGCATGAAGCATTTAATTACAGCAGTTTGATATTTAATTCTAATTTCAGCAAATTTAAATAAGAAATAAATAAGTTACATACTAGTTGCAGACACAAAAGTGACTTACATTGCATGTCTGCTTAACTCATTCCTTGTTTAAATTTTGTTGAGATATTCTGTTCAAGTTTCATGCTAAACCCTGTCATAAGAAGGAATGGTTTTTAGAGTGCAAAAGGCAGGGATGAAGACATTTCAATTGTGTCCAGTTTCTCTGGCAATCTACTTAATAAGATAGTCCATCTGTACTGTATAATAATGGGCCGCAAAATCACACGTAAACTGTCCCGGCGTTCTAATTGTCAACAGTTAGAGATTAATGCGAAATTGTTTAATGTTATACGCAAAAGGAATATTTCCATACAAGAGAAATTACAGAAGATTCAAAAACTTTTAGGAAAAATCCCGCAACCTGATATCAATGCACAAGATGGTAATGATAATTTGAACACTGCTTTACACTTGGCAATTGAAAATAATGAGTTGGAGGTAGTTAAATTTCTGCTTACTCAAGGAGCAAACACTACCATTGAAAATGGCGATGGAAAGACGTCTTTAGATTTGGCTGAAGAACTCAATCATGTACAGATCATTGATGCCTTGAAAAGCCGTATTTCACAGGCAAAATGGCTCTGTAATGATTTTACATTGGGAGAAGCTTTAGAGGGAGCCGACTGTTTCTTTGACGCCGTGGCGCATAGATTGAGTGCGTCGTGTGTCCCTGGCGGACCGTTCACTGTCCAGTCGTTACGACAGAGCTGTTGTGATTATGCCAGAGACAACCAGGATGATATTTATGATAGCCAAACGGGCAAGACCTGGCTCCAAGCGATTTCAGAAATAATTCCACAGGAGGATATGCAACAGGCAGCGGCCGACAAGCCGATTTTGAAAGTTACCTGGCTAAGTTAAAGGAAGACTCCACTATTTGGGGAAGGTCAGATATTGAAGGGCGTATGCTTTGTAAAATATATGGGATAAAACTGCATTTACTTGAAAAGGAAACTGCAGATAGCCAAGATATCTTCCGGAAACTAGTAGACAGTTCAGGTCAAGGGCCGTTACAATGGATGAAAGTGCCGACCTATACAAAGAAACTGGTGTCATTCATCTTTTAAATGAAGCACAGGCTCGTTTTTTTCCCATCCTACCAAAGTCCTTAATGCATAAGGAACTCACAGAACAAACAGCACACAAGCCCCACTCGGAGACAGACAGTAACTCACAAGCAGCTGCGACTGACAAACAAGCAGTGACAACTGTTCTGCCGCCTTTCTCAGGGGATCTAACAGAAGATACAAAGCTGAAATTGAGCCACGATTATTTTAAGCAAGGCATCGACCAGTTTTATAAAAACAAACAATTATCCGCCATTAATCAACTCAAAGAAACGCCCGCTTTCCCCACACCTCATGTCTTAGCTCAGTTTGCCTCCATGGCATACACTGACTGCCAACGCAAAAAGTCTGAACCTCCCGACGGCTGGAAGTTGCTGACTACAGCATCTCATTTTTCGATACGGAACGGCTATTTTGGAACCGCCTACTGGCACCCGGAACATCAGCAAGTGGTGATTGCTCATCGAGGGACAGAGATTACAAATGTTGGTGCTGATGTAACAGATATTAAAGGTGTTTTATTTAACAACTACGTTGATCAAATGAGTTCTGCCAGCACATTTGCTAATAAGGTGGTCGCAGTTCTGCAAGAAATAGAACAAGAAAGGGGCGTCAGTTTCGAACTGTTCTTCACCGGTCACTCGTTAGGGGGTTGGCTGGCGCAAATCACTACCTTTACCACTAAATACCTTAAAGAGAAAAATTGTATATTTCTTAAAAGACGTAAAACAGAAGAACACGAACCACGTGGAAGAAGCACTGACCAAAAGAGTGAAGATTTCCAAGACAGTTACCATCCACACACAGTAGTTTTCGATAGCCCAGGCTGCAAAGATATGTTGTCACAAATGACCGACAAACTTGATGTACGCCTCAACGGGCGTTCCATTGACTTACAGCACTTAGACATCACTAGTTATCTGTCTGCCCCAAATCGAATTAATACATGTAACCGCCATGTAGGTATAGTCTATAGAATCTTCACTGACTTGTCTCACATGAGCTCCTGGACAAAACGTACTCTAACCTACACTCCAAACACACATAGCATGGATAAAATTGTGGAAGCCTTTGATCCCAAAACGGGGCAAGTACGTAAAGACGATAAAGGTGAACTAAAAATACGAGAGGTGGTTGATTGGCCTGTTAGTGCAGGCTTAAAGGGTGGTGCAGAATGGAAAGATTTCTTTAAATGGGCAAAGCGTCTAAATAATTACCACACCGAGGTAATGGACACTGTCCTTAGCAACGTGCCCGAGGGTTACAACCAGCTTCGTTATCAAACTAAGGCTTACGACGAATGCGCAAGAAGTCTAAGCATTTTTACGCAGGACGAGCGGGAGTTTCTGGAGCATTATCATTGGTTATGTCACGTGCCGGAATTCTTTAAGCCAGAGGATTTGTTTTCTGTAATGAATAATACTGAGGCCCAACAGGAATCTGAACGAAAGTTACGAAACTTTCAGCTTGGCAATGAAAGTTTTAGCTGTCCAAACGCTAGCACATTGCAAGCCCTGATTCCGTACGTGAAGCGGTTGATTCGACTCTTCCCGCGCATGAAAGAGGACATAAAGACCAAATTATCGTCATCCCAGATAAGAAGTAGGGTTTATCAGTACGAAACTGAGCGTTATGTGGAAAAGATTCACCAAAGCGCACTTGAATTTAACCCCGGCGCTTTGGGTTTAATAGAATTTCTTTCTAGTGTCCAACAAATTTGGCAGTTACGAATGAATAATGGGGACGCTTGGACAGGGCTAACCAAGGTTTATCGGGTGTTCCAAAAGACATCCTGCGAGCCCTATTACTTCAATAAAGGGAAATACACCATTCTTAATTTAAAGCGGTTGTTAAAGGTCAATCAATTGATAAAATTGAGTACATTACTGGCATCAATGGAAACACCGCACCTACTGATGATAGCGTGCGAGACCAATCAGCCAGTTAGTGAAGAGCTAGGAGACATGTTAGAGGAATTGTTCAATATTCCAAAACAGAAGAAGACTGTGAAAATTATTGTGACCACACCTTCAGAAGATAGCATCGCTGCTTTTCTACAACAAATAGCTACAGATACAGTCGGTGAAGGATTGAAAACAACAGATGAACAGTTAATTTGGAGTGATTTAACCCGCAGTTCACAGAGAAAAATATTAGAGAAGGTAGTAAGTTTTCAAGGTAGAAGTGTTCCCTTAAATCAACTCACATCTGCTGAATCAGTGACAAACTCCTTTCCCCTTGCTGATTTGTTACAAGAAACGGAGACTAGAATTGGTGAAGAACCTGTACCGTCTGCTTGCAGTGGTTACAGTGAGAAGCATTATATCGATAGAACTTTTCATCATAACATCGTTATAAGACAGGACATTTCAAGTGATGAAAGAGAAGGAAAATTTGCTGATTTACTGGCTAGTGATGAACAGGAATTCAAACAACTCTGTCAGCGGCATCCAATGAGTAATGTGCATTGGCTTGTTAAAGACAAGTCAGGGGAACTCATTTGGCAGCAGTCGCAAGGTAATTTAAAGGCATTACGTAAATATATTGATGCCCAGAAATCCCACTCTTATAATCCTAAGGATTTAGACAAGCTTCTGGAGCAAGCAAGGCACCACAGGATCATGCTAATTGCTGACAAAGCAGGAATGGGTAAAAGCACCGTACTGACACATCTGTCTAAACAAATCAAGCAACAATTTCCAGCCCATTGGTTGGTGAGAATTGATTTAAATGACTATACGGAAGTACTCAAGGCTCTGAAAGGAAAGAAGATGGATAAAAAAAGGGTACTTGAATTTGTATCAAAGGAAGTGCTAAAGCTTGAATCTCAATTAGAGAAAAATTTGTTTAAGAAGAACTTTGAAGGAAATGAAACTATAAAAGTAGTGATAATGTTGGACGGATTTGATGAAATCAGTCCAAGCTACAAACAGACGGTTATTGATATGCTGCAAGTTCTGAAGCAGACTTCGTTAGAGCAGCTGTGGGTCACCACCAGACCGCACCTCAGAGAGGAATTGGAGGACGAGCTACAACAGCTGGCCTACACCCTACAGCCCTTCTCCGAAGTCGAGCAAGTTGAATTTCTAAATAAATTCTGGCTTCAATATTTAAATCCTGAAGCCACAAATCAACGTCGGGTAGAAATTTACGCTACAGCATTAATCAGGAAGTTGGCACAGTCAATTAGCGATAAGGACAAAGAGTTCGCCGGCATCCCATTACAAACCCGCATGCTAGCCGAGGCTTTTCAAGAGGAATTTATATCATTTTATGACTCAGAGAAACCCAACCCAGAGTTACCGCACAAGCTAGACTTGCTGGGGTTATACGAACGATTTATTGATATCAAATACGACATATATTATAAGGAAAAGTCCAAACAACCAGCAGGTAACGTGGCTGCAGAGGATCAAAGAAAACACTATTTGAAAGGCGTACAATTACAGCATCAACAATTAGCATTACAGGAGTTGTTTACTGAGGATCATGTGACACGTCTGCAAATTAATCACGAATCTATATTTTCAGAGGAAGATTTGGTTAGGATTGGGATAGTGCAGAGAAACCATGAGGGCAGGACGCAGTTCATCCACCGCACTTTTGCTGAGTATTGTGTGGCTGACTTCCTAATACACCAATTGACAAAGAAAACTAAACAGAACATACATGTGCAGGAGTTTTTACTCAATAAAGTTCTGTTACGAACAGACTGTCACGTAATTAGAGCCTTTTTGAATGGATTATTGGGAAAATCTGAGCCATCGAAAGAGGCCTTGAAAGAGTATGGAGAAAAACTCGATAAACAGTGGAATTGTGGAAATATAATTAGCCGGGAAATAGGTTTAATTCAAACAGCACTACGCCAAGCAGCGACAGAAGATAACATTCATATTATTGGACTTTTATTAGACAGCCTAAAATCAGTAAGAACATTCAAATGCTCTAAGGAATATGTTGCTAGCCACAGACGCTCTGGGAAGAACCGCTTGGCATATGGCAGCAAATGAAGGCAAAGTAGATGCATTAAAAAAGATATGGGAATGTGTTGACAAAGTGACACCTAAAAGTAGCCTGCCTCTATTAAAAGGCGTGTCCAATGAACCCATCTCGTACTTGGCCACAAAGAGAGGTCACATAACGTCGTTACACGAAACGTGGAATTTGGATAAAGGGGCTCAAACATATACAGAAAACTTAAAGAAACAGATGTTGCTTGCGCAAGATTCGGATGGTAAAACCGCCTGTCACTTGGCAGCGCAAAAATGCAGTGTAGAGACAATGAGTAAACTGTGAGTTGCGCTAAGGAAGTACAACTGAAACCAAATGAGTTAAGTGAATTGTTACTAACCAAGGACAAGTCTGGCCAAACCGCGTGGCACGCAGCAGTACGAAGAGGCAATTTAGAGATGATAGAGGCATTATGGAGTTGCGCTAAAGAAGCACAACTGAAACCAAATGAGTTAAGTGAATTGTTAATAGCCAAGGACAAGTATGGCAACACCGCGTGGCACGCAGCAGTACAAAGAGGCAATTTAAAGATATTTGAGGCATTATGCAGTTGGGCTAAGGAAGCACAACTAAAACCAAATGAGTTAAGTGAATTGTTACTATCCAAGAATGACAATTGCAACACCGCGTGGCACACAGCATTACGAAGAGGCAATTTAGAGATATTGGAGGCATTATGGAGTTGGGCTAAGGAAGCACAACTGAAACCAAATGAGTTAAGTGAATTGTTACTAGCCAAGGGCACGTCTGGCAACACCGCGTGGCACGCAGCAGCAGGACGTGACAATTTAAAGATATTAGAGGCATTATGGAGTTGGGCTAAGGAAGCACAACTGAAACCAAATGAGTTAAGTGAATTGTTACTAGCCAAGGACAAGTATGGCAAAACCGCGTGGCACGCAGCAGCAGGAAGTGACAATTTAAAGATATTAGAGGCATTATGGAGTTGGGCTAAGGAAGCACAACTGAAACCAACTGAGTTAAGTGAATTGTTACTAGCCAAGGACAAGTATGGCAAAACCGCGTGGCACGCAGCAGCAGGAAGTGACAATTTAAAGATATTAGAGGCATTATGGAGTTGGGCTAAGGAAGCACAACTGAAACCAACTGAGTTAAGTGAATTGTTACTAGCCGAGGACAAGTTTGGCAACACCGCGTGGCAAGCAGCAGTACAAAGATGCAATTTAGAGATATTAGAGGCATTATGGAGTTGGGCTAAGGAAGCACAACTGAAATCAACTGAGTTAAGTGAATTGTTGCTAGCCAAGGACAAGTCTGGCAACACCGCTTGGCACGAAGCAGCAGGAAGAGGCAATTTAAAGATATTAGAGGCATTATGGAGTTGGGCTAAGGAAGCACAACTGAAACCAAATGAGTTAAGTGAATTGTTAATAGCCAAGGACAAGTATGGCAACACCGCGTGGCACGCAGCAGTACAAAGAGGCAATTTAAAGATATTAGAGGCATTATGCAGTTGGGCTAAGGAAGCACAACTGAAACCAAATGAGTTAAGTGAATTGTTACTAGCCAAAGATTGTTTTGGCGACACAGCGTGGCACGCAGCAGCAAGAAGTGACAATTTAAAGATATTAGAGGCATTATGGAGTTGGGCTAAGGAAGCACAACTGAAACCAAATGAGTTAAGTGAATTGTTAATAGCCAAAGATTGTTTTGGCGACACAGCGTGGCACGCAGCAGCAAGAAGTGACAATTTAAAGATATTAGAGGCATTATGGAGTTGGGCTAAGGAAGCACAACTGAAACCAAATGAGTTAAGTGAATTGTTAATAGCCAAAGACGAGTATGGGCAAACCGCGTGGCACGCAGCAGCAAGAAGTGACAATTTAAAGTTATTAGAGGCATTATGGAGTTGGGCTAAGGAAGCACAACTGAAACCAAATGAGTTAAGTGAATTGTTACTATCCAAGAATGACAATTGCAACACCGCGTGGCACACAGCATTACGAAGAGGCAATTTAGAGATATTAGAGGCATTATGGAGTTGGGCTAAGGAAGCACAACTGAAACCAAATGTGTTAAGTGAATTGTTACTAGCCAAGGACAAGTCTGGCAACACCGCGTGGCACGCAGCAGCAGGAAGTGACAATTTAAAGGTATTAGAGGCATTATGGAGTTGGGCTAAGGAAGCACAACTGAAACCAAATGAGTTAAGTGAATTGTTACTAGCCAAGGACAAGTCTGGCAACACCGCGTGGCACGCAGCAGCAGGAAGTGACAATTTAAAGATATTAGAGGCATTATGCATTTGGGCTAAGGAAACACAACTGAAACCAAATGAGTTAAGTGAATTGTTACCAGCCAAAGATTGTTTTGGCGACACAGCGTGGCACGCAGCAGCAAGAAGTGACAATTTAAAGATATTAGAGGCATTATGGAGTTGGGCTAAGGAAGCACAACTGAAACCAACTGAGTTAAGTGAATTGTTACTAGCCGAGGACAAGTTTGGCAACACCGCGTGGCAAGTAGCAGTACAAAGACGCAATTTAGAGATATTAGAGGCATTATGGAGTTGGGCTAAGGAAGCACAACTGAAACCAAATGAGTTATGTGAATTGTTACTAGCCAAGGACAAGTCTGGCAACACCGCGTGGCACGCAGCAGCAAGAAGTGACAATTTAAAGATATTAGAGGCATTATGGAGTTGGGCTAAGGAAGCACAACTGAAACCAAATGAGTTATGTGAATTGTTACTAGCCAAGGACAAGTATGGCAAAACCGCGTGGCACGCAGCAGTACAAAGACGCAATTTAGAGATATTAGAGGCATTATGGAGTTGGGCTAAGGAAGCACAAATGAATCCAAATGAGTTAAGTGAATTGTTGCTAGCCAAAGACAGGTATGGCAACACCGTGTGGCACAAGCATGTTAGAGGTTACCTAATTAAATAAATAGACCAACTAATGCACTATTTGACCACTTTAATGTAGTGTCTTTCTTATACACCCTACACGTGTTTCGGACCTAGGTCCATCTTCAGGGGGTCTCAGTATTGTTAAAACTACTAAAACAAGCACATGTTTACACGAACGTACAACACTCGTATACAACTATTGTGGTACAATTGTCTGGATAAAATTGTAGAACATAAATATGTGTATATTTAGTTAAAACCTTGTTAAAATCGTCAAATGTATATATATTTACTGGAGCGGAAATACTGGTTTTTGTTGTTTGACGTCTCGTGATGCTTATTGTGTAAAGTGAATAAATCGTCTGTATAGGAACTAGAGTACTTTTTGGTAATTAGCGGATGTTTATATGAGCGAGAATAGATTATAGTTATATAAATGACTTACCTTACGTTGTGTGGGTTTGTATTACTGTGTTGTTTGTACTGTCCTTGCGTTGCGGAGTGTGTGAGGAGACTGGCTTGTGTCGAGCATCGGGTATAGGCGTTGGTCAGTGGGGTAAGGTCTATTAGTTGGAAGAGCGGGTTTATCGTGACATATTGTTCATCAATTAATATTCCTTGTTTATGAAAAATTTGTATGTAGAGATTCCCCATGGTAGTCATGTTTCTACCCTTGCTGCATGGTTTTAATAAGTGCATGGTGTCTTGAATTGGTCCATATTCGTTTTTATTATCTAATATGTGCAATGCATAGGTAGATTTAGGGTAATTGCTTTTTATGTTCTAGTGTGTTCTGAGAACCTTGCGGCCAGATTCCTTCCAGTCTGTCCAACATAATGACGTTTGCATGTATTGCATTGGAGGCTGTATATTCCACTATTGTTATTTGTATTAGTGGTTTTTGGGTATGTTTTTAAAATGTTATGGGTGGTATTACTTGGTCGAAAGGAGATTTTTAGATTTGTATTTTTGAAAAGTTTGTTATTTTCTTTATTATGGGGTTGCTATATTCAAATATGGCCCATTTCTTGTTATTGTTGTTTGTGGTTGTCAAAAGGTTTTTTGGTGTAGTTATTTTGTTTTTGATCTGGGTGTCGAGTCTATTTATTAATTTTATTGGATATCCATTGTTTTGTGCTATGTATAAGATGGTATTCATTTCTTGTTGTTTTTGTTCTTTTGATAGTGGCAGGTTATGTAATCTGATCAGCCTAAATCTGTAAGCTGCTAATTTATGTTTTATTGGATTGTTGTATGTGTAGTGTATTGTAGTATCAGTGGTTGTGGGTTTCCGGTAAATATTAATATCCAATTTTGTCTGTTTCCTAGTAATGATTAGGTCAAGAAAGTTGATTGTGTTGTTTAATTCATCTGTCGTTGTGAATTTTAGCTCAGGGTTTATGCTGTTTATATAATGTTCTATTTCATTTCTATTGGTTTTGCTATGATTATATATTATCAGGATATCATCTACATATCTATTGCAGTAGGTGATGTTAGAATTATCTAAAATATTCTTTAACAAGTTGTCTTCATAATGTTGTAATAGTATTTCTGCAACTAGAGCAGATATAGGAGAACCCATAGCTACGCCTTTGCTTGGTTGGTAGTATTTGTTATCGAACTTTAAATAGTTTTGTTTTAAGATAGTGTCTAGGAGTACTAAGGTTTGTGTTATTGTTGTATTATCAATTTTGTTTTTTGTCTTTAAGTTTCTTGTGACGGTTATGATGGGGATGTTGACATAAATGTCTTTTATGTCGAGTGTGATTATTCTGCTATATTCATTGATGTTTAATTTTTTCAGTTCTGTTGCGAGTTGTGTGGAATTATGTGTTATGTAAGTGTTATGTAGCTGAATTTAATTGGGAAGCCATTTGTTAAGGTGTTTGGCTGTTTTGTATGTAGGTGCTTGGAAGTTGTTTACGACTGGACGTATTGCCTCATTTTCTTTATGTATTTTGATATGTACGTTCATGTTTGGTGATTGTAGTTTGATTTGCATGAGGTACTTTTTCTGATTATGGTCTATTATTTTATTACATTTTGAGATAGTTTTTTGGAGTATTCTCTGATATTTGTGGGTTGGGTTTTTTGGTAACTGTGTGAAGTTGTTGTCTTTTAGGAATTTTTCAGTTTCTTATATAAGACAGTCTTTATTTATGATTACTATGGTTTTGCCTTTATCTGCTTTTGTTATGGTGAGGTTATTCTGCTGTAGTTTCATACTTATTTGTTTCATGATATATATAAACATCCGCTAATTACCAAAAAGTACTCTAGTTCCTATACAGACGATTTATTCACTTTACACAATAAGCATCACGAGACGTCAAACAACAAAAGCCAGTATTTCCGCTCCAGTAAATATATATATATATACATTTGACGATTTTAACAAGGTTTTAACTAAATATACACATATTTATGTACTACAATTTTATCCAGACAATTGTACCACAATAGCGGTATACGAGTGCTGTACGTACGTTTAAACATGTGCTTGTTTTAGTAGTTTTAACAATATTGAGACACCCTGAAGAAGGACCTAGGTCCGAAACACGTGTAGGGTGTATAAGAAAGACACTACATTAAAGTGGTCAAATAGTGCATTAGTTGGTCTATTTATTTAATTTGATTCATAGAAATGCACGGTGATAATAGTGTGAAACAGGTTATCTAGTTCACCCTTTTTTGGTGGAAAAGTTTTAGGGAGGGCTCAACCACCTGAACAACTTCTATTAAGAAAAATTTCGATACATAACAAATTATAACATAACATTGACATACGATTAACAAACTCTGCAACTCCCATAACAAAAACATAATAATAATAATAATAATAATAATAATAATAATAAAGTATATGTGAACTTTCACTTGCAAGTAGTGTTTCGCGTTTACAAACCTGTCGCTTGTGTTTCGAGTTACAGTCTACCGTAGACTCCTGACAAACCAAACTACATTTAGTATCCTGAAGCCCAAACCGGTTTTAGTCTTCGCAACACGCAGTACGCCGGTGACTGTAGACTGCCTGTTGGCAGCACCGCGAAATACCAAGTAGGAAAAGAAACTATGGATAGAGATTAAAGTAAAGGGTCCTACAAAATATTAGGAATATTGTAATTATATGAAGATTATAAAGATTTATTATTGTTTCAAACTCGCAGAAACTGAGTTCTAGGACCAAGTCCGTATTATGCTACACAGTCATTCTGGTGCTTGTATTCTGCAACACTCCATTTCCACGAAATATTATCATAAATACACAATAATCAGCAACAATCCAACATGCTGCGTTATTTTGTGTGATGTGACGATAGTGTTGCAATGGACAATTTAAAAACTGTGCTGTGTGTTTATAAGTGTGTTTTTAAGTGTTTCTTAAATCTAGTGCCCTCTGAAGATGATGCATTAGGGCATCGAAACATGTTGCGTTTTGTATAAAGGTGTTTGAGTGTTGTGATTTATCGCTTGTATACAGTTGGTTATCAACACATATAATTGCAGATAAGTTAAATATTTACTAGACAAAACAAGTATGGGAAAACCGCGTGGCTCCAAGCAGTACAAAGAGACAGTTTAGAGACATTATGGAGTTGGAGTATGTAAGCACAATTAAAAGCAGATGAGTTAGAGAATAAATTGTTGCTGGCTCTAGATAGTTTTGAAAATGACTGTCTGTTAACTAGAAAGAGGTTTAGTTTTCTAGTTTCTATCTAGTTAACTAGACAATGTCGATGTACTAGAGAAAGTATGGCGTTCTGCTAAAGGAGCGCGAGTGTACCGAGTTCAGTCAAATGTAAGCTGTTAGTTGGCCAGATGAAGATGGCAAAACTGAGTGACACCTGGTGGCAGGAAAACAGCTGTGAAGAATGAGGATAACTGTAGGGTTTGGGTAAAGAGTCGCTATTAAACAGAGCGACGTTGGAGGATAAATTGTTATCAGCCCAAATTATTATGGGCTAATGGACGTCTGCAGAAGCAAGCAGTTTAGAGACATGCAAAGATATTATGTTGGGCTATACAGAGTGTAACATTTATAGCGATGTATTTGAGAAATAAAATAAAATATATTAAATAAATAAAGCGTGTATTTGAAAAAGTCAGAATTATCACCACACT
This sequence comes from Reticulitermes speratus, assembly GCA_021186555.1. Taxonomy (NCBI): domain Eukaryota; kingdom Metazoa; phylum Arthropoda; class Insecta; order Blattodea; family Rhinotermitidae; genus Reticulitermes; species Reticulitermes speratus. Next base: position 41,666,213 of record JAJKFL010000009.1, on the reverse strand, counting down.
GATATCAAAATGTGACAACTACTAAGGAAACCAAGATAGAAGACGCAAAATCATCATCATTGGAGACAGCCATACAAAGGGATATGCTAGGGAACTTTCACAGAACTTAAATAAATTACATAAAATAAATGGCTATGTGAAACCTAATGTTAATATATCAAGTTAACAGACACAGCCAAAATTGAAGTGAGCAAACTAAATAAAAATGACATATTAGTTCTTTGGGGGGGGGGGGGGGGGTGTGCTAATAATGTTGATAAATATGCATTTGGAAAGGGACTTGCTCAAACTGTGAATTTATTTTAAGAAGAAACCAGCATACAAATGTTATTGTGATCAAAGTTACACAGAGATTTGACCTGAATGAGAAATAATGTATAAATGAAGAGGTTAAGAGATATAATAGGAAACTGAGTAAAATAATCAATTAATTTAAAAAAATCTGTTAATTAATGTAGTATATGACAGACATATTTTTACTAAGCATGGTCTGCATATGAATGTAAAAGGAAAAGCGATAAAGACCAGTACATTAATTAAGTTACTACCCAACATTTTTGAGAGATGCAAAGTGAAATAAGTCAATTCACTTGATGTGGAAAATTAATCTCACTAAGCCAATAGACACACCACAGTAAAATAAGTGACTACAAGTAGGAACTATAAATGTCAATACAAGTAACAATTGTGATAAATCAAAGGAACCAAGTCCTGACAATAATGAGAAAAAATGTAGATTATCCAAAAAAACAAAGGAAATGTCTAAAATCAAAGAATGAAGTTTTTTTTATGGAAATAGAGTTAAATAACAGAGAAAAAAGAATCTGATAATCTAGTCATTCATCATCAGAACATAATGACCTCATCAGATCTCATCTCATATGCTTAAGTGAATACCACATGAGGAAACAGGAGTTGTCAAATTTCTCACTATCTGGTTATAAGTTAGCAACAAGATTTTGTATGGAAAAAATCTTAAAAAAAGGAGTAGGCCTATATATTTTGGTAAGGAATGATATAACTTACCAAGCAATAGACCGAGAAAAATAATGTAATAAAAAGTTACTTGAAATATGTGCAATCAAATTAAACACAAGCTCGACGAATTTGATTGTATTTTGTGTATACAGATCCACATCTGGAAATGTAAATCAGTTGATAAAGCTATTGGAAGGGATACTGAAACATTTATATCAACCATCCGTTACCTTTCTAATCTTTGGTGACTTTTCTTGTCGAAAGCTTCGCTAAGCAAAAACTTGAAACAATAATGAAAAGTTTTAATCTAACACAAGTAGTCAACTTTCCTACTAGAATCATTCATCATTCTGCAGTCTGTCTTACGACAGGTCCGTAGCCTCTTCATTCTGCAGTCTGTCTTACGACAGGTCCGTAGCCTCTTCATTCTGCAGTCTGTCTTACGACAGGTCCGTAGCCTCTTCATTCTGCAGTCTGTCTTACGACAGGTCCGTAGCCTCTTCATTCTGCAGTCTGTCTTACGACAGGTCCGTAGCCTCTTCATTCTGCAGTCTGTCTTACGACAGGTCCGTAGCCTCTTCATTCTGCAGTCTGTCTTACGACAGGTCCGTAGCCTCTTCATTCTGCAGTCTGTCTTACGACAGGTCCGTAGCATCTTCATTCTGTAGTCTGTCTTACGACAGGTCCGTAGCCTCTTCATTCTGTAGTCTGTCTTACGACAGGTCCGTAGCCTCTTCCAAAGCGAGTTCTCCACAGGGTGCGATCTAGTGCTTCCTCTTTCAATTTTTCAATTTTACTAGAATATACAACAATAAAGGAACGTTAATCGATAGTATATTCTGAATAATACGAAGTATAACTGTGTATCAGTTTCTCCATTAAGAAATAGCTTATCAGATCATGATGCACAAATCCTTATTTTGGAAAACAAAAATTCCACTCCAAAAACGTGCTCACAAAAATAAAATTCGGGTAATAGATGACCAAACAATAGCAGATTGTCAGATGGTTTTAAAGGAACAGACGTGGGATACAGTTTACAGTGCTGATAATTTTAATAGAATGTTTAATAATTTTCTCTGTGTCCTTCTGAGGTACTTTTAAAACAGTTATCCTATTAGTTATAAAAGTTAGGGCATGTTACATAAAATTCATGTTATCCGCTATGTTAGCACTGCGAGAGAACCGATCCTTATAAATCTCACACACTTAACATTGTATTTCTATACGTCACATTTGTGTACTTACAGGTTAAGGCAGGTGGCAGATCAGACGGAACAGAGAGTGTATCTCTGGTTTTGTCTACACGTGGGTTAAACCTACGCTATATAGTAGAAAGATATAGTGTCACAAAATTAGATACATTAGGATTACTTCCATGAAGTTCCTGTCATTTTTAATCGTGACCTTTAGCGGCAGTCAGTAACGCCCAAACAAATATGTATTACGCGCGACAAGATAAACAGCATAATTCTGGATTGTTACGCTAGGTGGCAGCATGATCGAGTCCCATTATTTCGAAGGAAATTACCTCCTTTTTCTTTTAATAGTCGAGGAACCTTGGAATTGGTTCTAATTGCAGTGACTGTCTTCATTGCTTGTTCTAGAAATCATGTCGGAGAGACGTTAAGTTTTTAACATGCAACAAATATTAATGACAACTTGTAGCTGCTGTCAGTTTAAAAAAATTTGGCTTTATTTCTTGAAACGTAATAGTTTAACTGACTGTAGTTATGGATGGGAGTTGGAAATTTTTCCCGTTGCATTTTCAAAGGTTATTTTATTACTTTCCGTGAACAGCTTTAAACTGTTTGGTTTATTGTAATGAAAACTCAGTGTTCTCTGTGCGGTAGGAACCGAATTTTTGTAGGAGTGTGTTACGATAAACTTCAGGTTTTTGTGGTTTTGTGTGTATTAGAGACAAACAGGAAAGCAAAACTATATTCACCGTGCATCATAATAACAAATCACAAGTTTAAAACCAACATATGCACTATTTTCATACACAGAGTCAATTGCCCCTACATATGTTTCGGCTTTAACAAGCCATCATCAGGGGTTCCAAAACGTTATTAGGTTAATTAATGGATGTGTAGTACGTGTAAACTTGGGACCTCTGATGATGGCTTGTTAAAGCCGAAACATATGTAGGGGCAATTGACTCTGTGTGTGAAACTACAGTGCATATGTTGGATTTAATCTTGTGATTTAAAACAGGAAGGAGTTTGGACTGTGTTAGACTCCACTGTAAAATCACTTTGTTGACAAACGCCTCACTGACTGCCAAACTTAGCGACTTTTAGCATTAACTTGGAACACGTGAAGACGTTTTACTGACTGTGCTGGTTGCACTCCGCCTGGTAATGACGCCTAATTATGTCGCTCATTACTTAGCTAGATGCAGGAGTTGTGCACAGCTTTGTTCTAATTCCGGTTTGTGTAAATTGGGGAATGCGGCTTGCAGGGGTTCAATTAATTTGGAGATTGTTGATCTTACGACATAAGACGAAAAGCTTGTCTGGTGCAGAACTGAACCGTTTGAGCCAACATACCGAATTAAGCCTGGTGCAGAACTGAACCGTTTGAGCCAACATACCGAATTAAGCCTGGTGCAGAACGGAACCGTTTGAGCCAACATACCGAATGAAGCCTGGTGCAGAACGGAACCGTTTGAGGCAACATACCGAATGAAGCCTGATGCATAACTCAATCGTCTGAGCCAACATACCGAAAGAAGCCTGATGCATAACTCAATCGTCTGAGCCAACATACCGAATGAAGTCTGCTGCAGAACTGAACCGTCTGAGCCAACATACCGAATGAAGCCTGGTGCAGAACTGAACCGTTTGAGGCAACATACCGAATGAAGCCTGGTGCAGAACTGAACCGTTTGAGGCAACATACCGAATGAAGCCTGATGCATAACTCAATCGTCTGAGCCAACATACCGAAAGAAGCCTGATGCATAACTCAATCGTCTGAGCCAACATACCGAATGAAGTCTGCTGCAGAACTGAACCGTCTGAGCCAACATACCGAATGAAGCCTGGTGCAGAACTGAACCGTTTGAGGCAACATACCGAATGAAGCCTGGTGCAGAACTGAACCGTTTGAGCCAACAAACCGAATGAAGCCTGGTGCAGAACTGAACCGTTTGAGCCAACAAACCGAATGAAGCCTGGTGCAGAACTGAACCGTTTGAGGCAACATACCGAATGAAGCCTGGTGCAGAACTGAACCGTTTGAGCCAACAAACCGAATGAAGCCTGGTGCAGAACTGAACCGTTTGAGCCAACATAACCGAATGAAGCCTGGTGCAGAACTGAACCGTTTGAGGCAACATACGAATGAAGCCTGGTGCAGAACTGAACCGTCTGAGGCAACATACCGAATGAAGCCTGGTGCAGAACTGAACCGTTTGAGGCAACATACCGAATGAAGCCTGGTGCAGAACTGAACCGTTTGAGGCAACATACGAATGAAGCCTGGTGCAGAACTGAACCGTTTGAGGCAACATACGAATGAAGCCTGGTGCAGAACTGAACCGTTTGAGGCAATATACGAATGAAGCCTGGTGCAGAACTGAACCGTCTGAGGCAACATACCGAATGAAGCCTGGTGCAGAACTGAACCGTTTGAGGCAACATACCGAATAAAGCCTGGTGCAGAACTGAACGTTTGAGGCAATACACAAATATCGTGACAATTCTGTCTCTTATTCTGCGGGTTCCATTTTGAAGTTTTGGCCTTAGTGCACTGGCTGAAGTTGTTGACAGCGTTGCTTAGACCTTCAACAATTTCTAAGTTTTACGTCCAACGAAGCCAACACCTATGACTGCCACGACTTTTCAATTCACTATTAGCTAATAATTCTGTAATTCGACATTAATAGGAATGTCGTTAAATAAAAAAAAATATTACAGTACGAATGTAATTTGTGAATTTTCTTGTACCGACTTTTATCTAATTTGGATAAAAAGTGTAGAAAATATAGGCTGAATTTTAAGGAGAAGCAAGCTTAGCATAAGAAAACGACAATACGCCAATAACAACGCGCTCACATAATAGCCCAGACTTCAAATCATATAAACCCACAATAAAAGGTACACTACACATCGTCTGTACGAGACACTGCGATATGCAAAACAGAACGCATAAGTGAATATGCTTAAGTATTATACAACAACAGTGCTATAAGTTTTGTAATAGGTGGAACTATTGTGGGATTACAAGTGTTGACTTTTATTTAAACAAGTTTTTAGTGATTTTAGTGACTTGTGAAAATCTTTATATACGACGAGAACTTATAGGCTCATATCTTAGTGTGTTTAACATATGGACTAAGCAATTTAATGTAGTATTCCCCTGAAGATGATCAGGTACCTGACCGAAACATGTCGGGTTAATTCATCTACTATTAAAGTTTTTTTTAATAGTGAGTGTGCATCAAGTTGGTTTTAATTTTAATTTAAAGCTTAGCGTAGTCGTATAGCGACTAGTCTACGGGCTGGACAGTCCGGGGTTTGAATTCCGATAAAAGCAAGAAATTTTCCCCCCTCTACAAAGTCCAGACTGGCCCTGGGCACCACATAGCCCCATATTCAATGGGTACCAGGTTCCCTTCCCCCGGTAAAGCAGCGGGAGCGTGAAATTAACCATTCACCTCCATCTAGTGCTGAGATTAAAAATGAGTGGTTCTATACCTCTACTCCCCCTCTACGCCTTCAAGATGTAGGCAGGGAACACTTCATACCTGTTTACCCTTAATAAAGTATGGCTCTCACCGCATCGATTTTCACGAAACTCACATATGTGCAACGGAATTAAGTGGAGATCTTCTGTACCAAATTTTATCCAAATCGGTCACGAATTGTTGAAAAGTGCGGGTAGAAAATTATTTACGCCCTTAAATAAAGTAAGGCTGTCACTCGGACGGTTTTCACGTAAATTACACTAACTATGAAAATATTTATACCGAGTTTAATGAAAATCCGTTTAAACGGTTTAGCAGTTAATCGTAGATAACAGACGGTCGTTGTCTCCACATAAGGCGTTCTAGCTTTTACTTTGCAAACAACGCCTCTATATTCAGTTCGTACCTGACAGAGAACACAGACCCACTCCGGTATAAAGAACAACCCTTAATGCTGATGTCTCGACAGTAGCTGTTTGTTGTGCGAATCGCACGAATCACTCAAATGCATTATGTGAACAGACTGTAGCTACTTGACGTCACAGCAGGTGTTCACATAGCGAACTGCCGTGCTTTAAAGCTCTAAGTAATTAAGCACTTTATGAATGTACATTTTAGCGCACTGCGTAGACAGCTGGAGCTCTTCGACGTGGGTTTATCTCGCTGTTTGCCTTAGACAGCCCATCGACTGGAATTAGTCTCAGCTGGTTTAGTGCTCTCAGATCTGTAAGACATCAGTCAGCTCTCTGTACTAGCAGAGACATTAGACGTGTTTTGTGTTGCAGATACTGACATGACAGTTACAAATGAACAGACAGCAGTACATGTGGCTGATTTGCCTGCGTATAGTAACTACAGCCGATCGCAGTGGCCGCGCGGTCTAAGGCGTGGGTCTGCGGCCGCTCGCTTGCTGGGATTGTTGGTTCGAATCCCACCGGGGGCATGGATGTCTGTCTCTTGTGAGTGTTGTGTGTTGTCAGGTAGAGGTCTCTGCGACGGGCTGATCACTCGTCCAGAGGAGTCCTACCGAGTGTGGTGTGTCTGAGTGTGATCGTGAAGCTTCGATAATGAGGCGGCCTAGGTCCCCAAGGGGCTGTCGAGCCATAGGAAAAAAAAGTTTGTTACCTATCTACCAAACTGTACGTCGTCACACCCCATAACAACAGTCTTCATTCTGAGCTACGATGCTGGGCTGGTCACTCGTACAGAGGAGTCCTACCGACTGTGGTGTGTCTGAGTGTGATCGTCAAACGTCGACGAAATGAGGCGACATAGGCCCCCAAGGGGCTGTCGAGCCATTGGAAAAAAGTAGTGACTACAACTGTAAAGCTTACCCTGTAACCTGCCATGAAGGTATAGATGGGGAGTAGAGGTATAGCTCTACTCTTTCTTTAACCTCTGCCCCTGATAGGGGTGGGTGGTCAATGCCACGACTCAGCCGCTTTACCCCGGGAAAGAGACCCGGTACCCATTTTATAGGAGGCTGGGTGGGCCCCAGGGCAGGTATGGACGGATGCGGAATATCTCTCCCACACCGGGATTCGATCCCCGGACCATCCAGCCCGTAGCGAGTCTCTCTACCGACTGAGCTATCGCGGCCCACAATCACTACTGTAAGGAAAGACAATTCTGAATTTAAGGGATTAAAAGTTATTGAGAATTACAAGAACCATGATATTGGTGTTCAGGATGCAACCCAAAAACTTTACCGCAGTATTTTCAAATTTCTTATATTTTAAAGTGTGTTAGTCGGTATAACGACTCGCTACGGGTTGGACGGTCCGGGGATCGAATCCCGGTGGGGGCGAGATTTTCCGCACCTGTCCATACCTGCCCTGGGGCCCACCCAGCTTCCTGTACAATGAGTACCGGGTCTCTTTCCCGGGGGTAAAGCGGCCGGGGCGTGGCGTTGACCACCCACCCTCATCTAGTGCCGAGGTTAAAGAAAGAGTAGAGCTATACCTTTACTCCCCCTCTGGGCCTTCTTGGCCTGTTCTAGGAAGAAATTTACCCTTTTTACTTACCGACGCTCTCAATTGGTAGGTTTATATTGCGTCGGTGATGAACGAGTAAAAAAGCAATGGTGGACTGATACTGACAGGGGAAGACTGAAGTACTAGCAGAAAACCTCTTCTAGTGGCAATTTTCCTAAATGAAATACCATATGCACCTACCTGGGAATGGAACCCAAGCTTTCTTAGCTCGACATTATTTTAACAGCCATGCTGCTGTACGTGTGTACGTGTGTGCGTGAGTACGTGTGTACGTGAGTACGTGTGTACGTGTGTACGTGTGTACGTGTGTACGTGTGTACGTGAGTACGTGTGTACGTGTGTACGTGTGTACGTGTGTACGTGTGTACGTGAGTACGTGTGTACGTGTGTACGTGTGTACGTGTGTACGTGTGTACGTATGTACGTGTGTACGTGTGTACATGAATATCGTTCTGATTGGTGTCCCGTATAAAACAGAATAATTACATTCATATATATTCACATTGAAATCCTGCAAATTGTGATCTGCGTGGGCAGATTAGAAAATGAAGCGAGGCAATTTAGACTACTGTGACCAGGACGTTGAACTACAGACGTAAAGCCACGTTCCGTCTTACCACTGTGACCAGGATGTTGAACCACAGAAGTAAAGCCACGTTCCGTCTTACCACTGTGACCAGGATGTTGAACCACAGAAGTAAAGCCACGTTCCGTCTTACCACTGTGACCAGGATGTTGAACCACAGAAGTAAAGCCACGTTCCGTCTTACCACTGTGACCAGGATGTTGAACCACAGAAGTAAAGCCACGTTCCATCTTACCACTGTGACCAGGATGTTGAACCACAGAAGTAAAACCACGTTCCATCTTACCACTGTGACCAGGATGTTGAACCACAGAAGTAAAGCCACTTTCCACCTTACCACTGTGACCAGGATTTTGAACTACAGAAGTAAAGCCACGTTCCATCTTACCACTGTGACCAGGATTTTGAACTACAGAAGTAAAGCCACGTTCCATCTTACCACTGTGACCAGGATGTTGAACCACAGAAGTAAAGCCACGTTCCATCTTACCACTGTGACCAGGACGTTGAACCACAGAAGTAAAGCCACGTTCCATCTTACCACTGTGACCAGGACGTTGAACCACAGAAGTAAAGCCACGTTCCATCTTACCACTGTGACCAGGATGTTGCACCACAGAAGTAAAGCCACGTTCCGTCTTACCACTGTGACCAGGATGTTGAACCACAGAAGTAAAGCCACGTTCCATCTTACCACTGTGACCAGGACGTTGAACTACAGAAGTAAAGCCACGTTCCATCTTACCACTGTGACCAGGATGTTGAACCACAGAAGTAAAGCCACGTTCCATCTTACCACTGTGACCAGGACGTTGAACCACAGAAGTAAAGCCACGTTCCGTCTTACCACTGTGACCAGGATGTTGAACCACAGAAGTAAAGCCACGTTCCATCTTACCACTGTGACCAGGACGTTGAACTACAGAAGTAAAGCCACGTTCCATCTTACCACTGTGACCAGGACGTTGAACTACAGAAGTAAAGCCACGTTCCATCTTACCACTGTGACCAGGACGTTGAACTACAGAAGTAAAGCCACGTTCCATCTTACCACTGTGACCAGGATGTTGAACCACAGAAGTAAAGCCACGTTCCATCTTACCACTGTGACCAGGACGTTGAACCACAGAAGTAAAGCCACGTTCCATCTTACCACTGTGACCAGGATGTTGAACCACAGAAGTAAAGCCACGTTCCGTCTTACCACTGTGACCAGGATGTTGAACCACAGAAGTAAAGCCACGTTCCATCTTACCACTGTGACCAGGACGTTGAACTACAGAAGTAAAGCCACGTTCCATCTTACCACTGTGACCAGGATGTTGAACTACAGAAGTAAAGCCACGTTCCATCTTACCACTGTGACCAGGACGTTGAACTACAGAAGTAAAGCCACGTTCCATCTTACCACTGTGACCAGGATGTTGAACTACAGAAGTAAAGCCACGTTCCATCTTACCACTGTGACCAGGATGTTGAACCACAGAAGTAAAGCCACGTTCCGTCTTACCACTGTGACCAGGATGTTGAACAACAGAAGTAAAGCCACGTTCCATCTTACCACTGTGACCAGGACGTTGAACCACAGAAGTAAAGCCACGTTCCATCTTACCACTGTGACCAGGACGTTGAACTACAGAAGTAAAGCCACGTTCCATCTTACCACTGTGACCAGGATGTTGAACTACAGAAGTAAAGCCACGTTCCATCTTACCACTGTGACCAGGATGTTGAACTACAGAAGTAAAGCCACGTTCCACCTTACCACTGTGACCAGGATGTTGAACTACAGAAGTAAAGCCACGTTCCATCTTACCACTGTGACCAGGATGTTGAACTACAGAAGTAAAGCCACGTTCCATCTTACCACTGTGACCAGGACGTTGAACTACAGAAGTAAAGCCACGTTCCATCTTACCACTGTGACCAGGATGTTGAACTACAGAAGTAAAGCCACGTTCCATCTTACCACTGTGACCAGGATGTTGAACTACAGAAGTAAAGCCACGTTCCATCTTACCACTGTGACCAGGATGTTGAACTACAGAAGTAAAGCCACGTTCCACCTTACCACAGCCCTCCAATGCGTTAAGAGCCGGAGCTGTCCAGCTAAGCCTTACAAGCTTTATGTTAGGCACGTAAGACATCGTTAAACTTGGGCTCCAAATGTCGATCTTTTGGAGTTTATACCGCTTAGTGTAATATGTTTATTTCTGACGTTTCGGAGGTACTTGCTGCATTATTCTTCAAGGTCACTAATTTTGGTTCAGATGGATAATGAATTGCTTGAGAGATGGAAATCTGCTGATTGTGTGTAACTATATCTGCTGGCTCTGTGTGACTATATCTGCTGACTGTGTGTGACTATATCTGCTGATTGTGTGTGACTATATCTGCTGGATGTGTGTGACTATATCTGCTAAATGTGTGTGACTATATCTGCTGGCTCTGTGTGACTATATCTGCTGACTGTGTGTGACTATATCTGATGACTGTGCGTGACTATATCTGCTGACTGTGTGTGACTATATCTGCTGACTGCGTGTGACTATATCTGCTGACTGTGTGACTATATCTGCTGACTGTGTGTGACTATATCTGCTGACTGTATGACTATATATGCTGACTGTATGACTATATCTGCTGACTGTATGACTATATCTGCTGACTGTATGACTATATCTGCTGATTGTGTATGACTATATCTGCTGACTGTGTGACCATATCTGCTGACTATGTGTGACTATATCTGATGACTGTGTGTAACTCTATCTGCTGACTGTATGTGATTATATCTGCTGACTGTGTGTGACTATATCTGCTGACTTTGTGTGACTATATCTGCTGAATGTGTGTGACTATATCTGCTGACTGTGTGTGACTATATCTGCTGACTGTGCGTGACTATATCCAAGATACTGTCCTTGATTTCAGGCTTCCGCCGCGATGTTGATGACATCTGCGGTCTTCTGGGGTGTTACGCGGCGTCGTGTGGTAATTGTTTACCGACGTTTCGGGACAACGTATCGGTCCCATCTTCACGGGTCAAGAGTCCTACCATCTTCATTGGACAAGACTCCGAGGACTCTTGTCCCTTGAAGATGGGACTGATACGTTGTCCCGAAACGTCGGTAAAAATTTACACACGACGCCGCGTACCATCTTCACGGGTCAAGAGTTCTACCATCTTTATGGGACAGGAGTCCTATTCGGACTTTTGACCCGTGAAGATGGGACCGATATTTTGTCCCGAAACGTCGGTAAACAATTACCACACGACGCCGCGTAATGCCCCAGAAGACCGCAGATTTCAAGGTATTGTCCAATCCCAGCTATGGAAAGGTAGAGAGGACAGGCTTACCGTACGCTTATCTGTAAGGAAAATCCTCTTTAACAGTGTAATCGATAAAGTGACAGCGAAGTGAGGATATCGCTGTTGTTTGCCGCGAGTTCGCGTGATACAATAAGACACCTTCATGTGATATATGTGATGTGTTGCTTGTTGCAGCGTCCCGCAGGAGATGCGAGATGGAACACTGAGGTACAGTCAATGCCAAATGTTTGACCGCAATTATTCAGCGCTGTTGGTGCAGATAGAAACGGAGGAAGATTTGGATCGTCTGAAACTGCAAATATCTGCCAGCAACGTGTCTTTCTCCACCACAGGATGTTTGCACGGTTGGAACTTCGATTACACAGAATATGCAACCACCATAGTCACTGAGGTAGGTGAAGGCCCTTACACATTTGTCGGTGTTATGGTTCCTCTCACTGTCAGTGTCATTGTGTAATTAGCTGAAACCTTAATGAAAGACTAACACTCAAATTAGGAGCTTAAATCGTACTCGTGTAATTGAAAGGAAAGATAGGAAATGATGATTGGAAAATATTACTTATAATGCTGATAGTCGTTACGTTTATGTAGCGTCGATGTCAGAAGAATGGAGAAGTGTGGAGCATCAGTGGAATTGTACTGACAGGGGAAACTGAAGTACTGGGAGAGAAACATTATACAGCGTTGGTGGTAGTGTAATTAATGAGTATGGAGCTTGGTGGAATGATACTGACAGGGGAAAACTGAAGTATTGGGAGAGAAACATTATACAGCGTGGTGGTAGATGTATGAATGAGTGTGGAGCATTGGTGGAATGATACTGACAGGGGAAAACTGAAGTATTGGAGAAAAACATTATACAGCGTTGTTGGTAGATGGTATGAATGAGTTGGAGCATTGGTGGAATGATACTGACAGGGGAAACTGAAGTACTGGGAGAGAAACATTATACAGCGTTGGTGGTAGATGTATGAATGAGTATGGAGCATTTGGTGGAATGATACTGACAGGGGAAACTGAAGTACTGGGAGAGAAAACTTTATACAGCGTGTTGGTAGATGGATGAATGAGTATGGAGCATTGGTGGAATGATACTGACAGGGGAAACTGAAGTACTTGGAGAAAAACATTATACAGCGTTGTGGTAGATGTATGAATGAGTATGGAGCATTGGTGGAATGATACTGACAGGGGAAACTGAAGTACTGGGAGAGAAACATTATACAGCGTTGGTGGTAGATGTATGAATGAGTATGGAGCATTTGGTGGAATGATCTGACAGGGGAAACTGAAGTACTGGGAGAGAAACTTTATACAGGCTGGTGGTAGATGTATGAATGAGTATGGAGCATTGGTGGAATGATACTGACAGGGGAAACTGAAGTACTGGGAGAGAAACTTTATACAGGTTGGTGGTAGATGTATGAATGAGTATGGAGCATTGGTGGAATGATACTGACAGGGGAAACTGAAGTACTGGGAGAGAAAACTTTATACAGCGTTGTGGTAGAGGGTATGAATGAGTATGGAGCATTGGTGGAATGATACTGACAGGGGAAACTGAAGTACTGGGAGAGAAACTTTATACAGCGCTGGTGGTAGATGTATGAATGAGTATGGAGCATTGGTGGAATGATACTGACAGGGGAAACTGAAGTACTGGGGAGAAAAACTTTATACAGCGTTGTTGGTAGATGGATGAATGAGTATGGAGCATTGGTGGAATGATACTGACAGGGGAAACTGAAGTACTGGGAGAGAAACATTATACAGCGTTGGTGGTAGATGAATGAATGAGTATGGAGCATTGGTGGAATGATACTGACAGGGGAAAATCGTAAGGACTCGAATCACATGTAAAAATATACCGCAATACTGGCACATCGCTTTGACAGCTGTGACTACCGTACATATTGGTAACAGTACGGTTTACATTTCATATTATATGTTTATGTGCTCATAGGTCGAAGTAGGAAAGACAAAAAGCAAGTCACATTAATACATACATGTTTATTATTATTGTAGTTTAAAAAGGAATTCATCCAGTTTGGGTTTATGGGTCTTCGAAATTAAGTTCTGCCTATGCGGGAATATTATGGAACCGAAGACAGCCGAAAGTGTGCGCCGGGATCATCGATCGGTTGTTTTTTGAGTAAGGCTTGAAAAGTGAAAAATATAAATTAAATTTTGCATATCTTATGAGTGGAAACTCGCAAAGAGATTGGACCTATACGTAGATGTTACTGTTTGTGTATTTATGTGTTTTGTGTGGTCTCAGAACAAACAGCGATTATTTCACTGTACAGCATTAACTGACTGGTTTGTGTAACTGAGACGGAGTGTGTTTACTGCGCGGTACGGACTGTATTTATGTGTTTTGTGTGGGTCTCAGAACAAACAGCGATTATTTCACTGTACAGCATTAACTGACTGGTTTGTATAACTGAGACGGAGTGTGTTTACTGCTCGGTACGGACTGTATTTATGTGTTTTGTGTGGATCTCAGAACAAACAGCGATTATTTCACTGTACAGCATTAACTGACTGGTTTGTATAACTGAGACGGAGTGTGTTTACTGCGCGGTACGGACTGTATTTATGTGTTTTGTGTGGATCTGAGAACAAACAGCGATTATTTCACTGTACAGCATTAACTGACTGGTTTGTGTAACTGAGACGGAGTGTGTTTACTGCGCGGTACGGACTGTATTTAAGTGTTTTGTGTGGGTCTCAGAACAAACAGCGATTATTTCACTGTACTGCATTAACTGACTGGTTTGTGTAACTGAGACGGAGTGTGTTTACTGCGCGGTACGAAGTGTATCTTTAAAGCCCAGTGGTTACTATATGTACCACCACGTTTAACATTCACAAATTTTACGTTCTGCCCACACAGTGTATTTATGTGTTTTGTGTGGATCTCAGAACATTCAGCTATTATTTTACTATACAACATTAACTGTCAGTAATGTTACGCACATGCTACGCACATGAAGGCCAAGGCCAATGAACGCTACATTGACAGTGTTTTCCATAAATTTAACTATTCACATTGCTGTTTCTATCATCAATTTTTACAATTCAGGTGCAGAACGAAACACGGACGCTCCTGTCTTATTTACGATGTCAGCTGCTTTACATAATTAAGCTGCATGTCTTCGGTCTTTGCTTTGTAACGTTGAAGTCAAAGACATTGCGTGCATTACACCATCTCCATCTCTCTCCGCCCTTCATTTCCTCCTATTGTATTCTTTGCTGCAGCTGCTGTTGCCATGACAACCAACGTTTAACACATCTCAGTCCTTAGGAATCCTTCTTCTCTCTTTACATATATTTCATATATTTTTCTCCATTCAACGAGTCCCTTTTGTGGAGAATTCAGAATTTTTCAGCATTTTTTCCTATTACACTCCTGTAAGGAATGTGTTTTTTAACATTACGTTTCACAGCTAAGTGTTCATATCATTCCACATACTCGTATTTAAGAAGTAGACACGTGACATTAAGCACATGACCTATCCCACTAAATTCGAATCGAAGACCTAACAGAAAATTGTATTTTGATGACGTAAACTTGGCAAGAATATTTTTTGTTCCCATTTACTTTCTAAACATAAGAATATTAAAAGATGCAAAATTATAATTTTGCCTGTTTTATGTGCGTGAAACTGAAGGGAGGTCATAGGTCATAGGCTGAAGGTCGTAGGCTGAAGGTGTTTGGGATGAAAGGGGAAGAAGTAACTGTGTACTGGAGAAAACAGCACGTTGTGGACCTTCATTATTTGCACTGCTCGCCAAATGTTATTAGGGCGATAAAGGGACAGGACCACGATAAGTCGGTCCCTGCCACCACGATAAGTCGGTCCCTGCCACCACGATAAGTCGGTCCCTGCCACCACGATAAGTCGGTCCCTGTCACCACGATAATTCGGTCCCTGTCACCACGATAAGTCGGTCCCTGTCACCACGATAATTCGGTCCCTGTCACCACGATAAGTCGGTCCCTGTCACCACGATAAGTCGGTCCCTGTCACCACGATAAGTCGGTCCCTGTCACCACGATAAGTCGGTCCCTGTCACCACGATAAGTCAGTCCCTGTCACCACGATAAGTCGGTCCCTATCACCATGATAAGTCGGTCCCTGTCACAACGACAAGTCGGTCCCTGTCACCACGATAAGTCGGTCCCTGCCACCACGATAAGTCGGTACCTGTCACCACGATAATTCGGTCCCTGTCACCACGATAAGTCGGTCCCTGTCACCACGATAAGTCGGTCCCTGTCACCACGATAAGTCGGTCCCTGTCACCACGATAAGTCAGTCCCTGTCACCACGATAAGTCGGTCCCTATCACCATGATAAGTCGGTCCCTGTCACAACGATAAGTCGGTCCCTGTCACCACAATAATTCGGTCCCTGTCACTACGATAAGTCGGTCCCTGTCACCACGATAAGTCGGTCCCTGTCACCACGATAAGTAGGTCCCTGTCACCACGATAAGTCGGTCCCTGTCACCACGATAAGTCGGTCCCTGTCACCACGATAAGTCGGTCCCTGTCACCACGATAAGTCAGTCCCTGTCACCACGATAAGTCGGTCCCTGTCACCACGATAAGTCAGTCCCTGTCACCACGATAAGTCGGTCCCTGTCACCACGATAAGTCGGTCCCTGTCACCACGATAAGGCCCATATCCGTTACAGTTAAATGCTAGCGACAGGCCCATATCCGTTACAGTTAAATGGTAGCGACAGGCCCATATCCGTTACAGTTAAATGGTAGCGACAGGCCCATATCCGTTACAGTTAAATGGTAGCGACAGGCCCATATCCGTTACAGTTAAATGGTAGCGACAGGCCCATATCCGGTACAGTTAAATGGTAGCGACAGGCCCTTATCCGTTACAGTTAAATGGTAGCGACAGGCCCATATCCGGTACAGTTAAATGGTAGCGACAGGCCCATATCCGGTACAGTTAAATGGTAGCGACAGGCCTATATCCGGTACAGTTAAATGGTAGCGACACGCCCATATCCGGTACAGTTAAATGGTAGCGACAGGCCCATATCCGGTACAGTTAAATGGTAGCGACAGGCCCATATCCGGTACAGTTAAATGGTAGCGACAGGCCCATATCCGGTACAGTTAAATGGTAGCGACAGGCCCATATCCGGTACAGTTAAATGGTAGCAACAGGCCCTTATCCGTTACAGTTAAATGGTAGCGACAGGCCCATATCCGGTACAGTTAAATGGTAGCGACAGGCCCATATCCGGTACAGTTAAATGGTAGCGACAGGCCCATATCCGGTACAGTTAAATGGTAGCGACAGGCCTATATCCGGTACAGTTAAATGGTAGCGACAGGCCCATATCCGGTACAGTTAAATGGTAGCCACAGGCCTATATCCGGTACAGTTAAATGGTAGCGACACGCCCATATCCGGTACAGTTAAATGGTAGCGACAGGCCTATATCCGGTACAGTTAAATGGTAGCGACACGCCCATATCCGGTACAGTTAAATGGTAGCGACACGCCCATATCCGTTACAGTTTCCGCGTTTGCATTTACCATGACGGGGCGAAACATAAACAGTTGATGTATTTTAATTGGGAAAGAAAATACATCTCTATGGCGTAGGTCTGCAGCTTCTTGATTGCTAGGATTGCGGGTTCGAAATCCGCCAAAGGCATGGATGTTTTTTCTTATGAATGTTACTTGTTATACTGGTAAAGTTCTCTGCGACGGGCTGATCCCTCTTCCAGGGGATTCCTAATGGGTGTGTGTGTCATTGAGTGTGATCAGGTGCAACAATAAGTCTTTACACCTACAGTGAGGAGGTGTAGAGATGTGTAGAGAGGTGCAGAGAGGTGTAGAGAGGTGTAGAGAGGTGTAGTAAGGTGTAGAGAGGTGTAGAGAGGTGTAGAGAGGTGTAGAGAGGTGTAGTGAGGTGTAGAGAGATGTAGAGAGGTGTAGTGAGGTGTAGAGAGTTGTAGAGAGGTGTAGAGAGATGTAGAGAGGTGTAGAGAGGTGTAGAGAGGTGTAGAGAGGTGTAGTGAGGTGTAGAGAGATGTAGAGAGGTGTAGAGATATGTAGAGAGGTGTAGATGAGGTGTAGAGAGGTGTAGTGAGGTGTAGAGAGATGTAGAGAGGTGTAGAGAGATGTAGAGAGGTGTAGAGAGGTGTAGTGAGGTGTAGAGAGATGTAGAGAGGTGTAGAGAGATGTAGAGAGATGTAGAGAGGTGTAGAGAGATGTAGAGAGGTGTAGAGATATGTAGAGAGGTGTAGAGAGATGTAGAGAGGTGTAGAGAGGTGTAGTGAGGTGTAGAGAGATGTAGAGAGGTGTAGAGAGGTGTAGAGAGATGTAGTGAGGTGTAGAGAGATGTAGAGAGGTGTAGAGAGATGTAGAGAGGTGTAGAGAGGTATAGAGAGGTGTAGAGAGGTATAGAGAGGTGTAGTGAGGTGTAGAGAGATGTAGAGAGGTGTAGAGAGATGTAGAGAGGTGTAGTGAGGTGTAGAGAGATGTAGAGAGGTATAGAGAGGTGTAGTGAGGTGTAGAGAGGTATAGAGAGGTGTAGTGAGGTGTAGAGAGATGTAGAGAGGTGTAGAGAGGTGTAGAGAGATGTAGAGAGGTGTAGAGAGATGTAGAGAGGTGTAGAGAGGTGTAGAGAGGTGTAGAGAGGTGTAGAGAGGTGTAGTGAGGTGTAGAGAGATGTAGAGAGGTGTAGAGAGATGTAGAGAGGTGTAGAGAGGTGTAGAGAGGTGTAGAGATATGTAGAGAGGTGTAGAGAGATGTAGAGAGGTGTAGAGAGGTGTAGTGAGGTGTAGAGAGGTATAGAGAGATGTAGAGAGGTGTAGAGAGATGTAGAGAGGTGTAGAGAGGTGTAGAGAGGTGTAGAGATATGTAGAGAGGTGTAGAGAGATGTAGAGAGGTATAGAGAGGTGTAGTGAGGTGTAGAGAGGTATAGAGAGGTGTAGTGAGGTGTAGAGAGATGTAGAGAGGTGTAGAGAGGTGTAGAGAGGTGTAGAGATATGTAGAGAGGTGTAGAGAGATGTAGAGAGGTATAGAGAGGTGTAGTGAGGTGTAGAGAGGTATAGAGAGGTGTAGTGAGGTGTAGAGAGATGTAGAGAGGTGTAGAGAGGTGTAGAGAGATGTAGAGAGGTGTAGAGAGGTGTAGAGAGGTGTAGAGAGGTCAGACTGAGAGACAAAAGCTATAACATATAATTAATATTTCATTTTATCAGTGGATCTAAATGGTGCAGTGACCGTCGTTGAATATTTTGGAGAGACGTAATAAAGAAACGGCGGAACAGATAAAGGTGTAGCCCAATACAGTATTAGAAAGGTAAACATGAAGACATGTAGGGGGGGGGGGGGCGTAGAAATATAACTCCATCCGCTCTTTATGAAGAGCGGAAACAACTGACTTCTGCCTGGAACATTTCAACTTAAGAGAATTTTAAATTTACAATATTTTGATTTTATGATTGCTAACGTTTTGTGTTTTGGAATTTTAATGTTTCAATTATTTTTAAATAATTTTAATGAAGGCGACACAATACCTACATAAGCGTGGTGGACGTATATCACTTTGTTAAATGACTCCCTGATGATGGCACATCGGTGCCGAAACATGTAGCAGTTTTATTCTTTCTTTTGAATGTACTTTATTGGGTTCATACTTTGGTTAATTGTTTTTGCTCTTTAACAGGGTTTTTATATCTTTATTACTGATTTCTGCAAAGTTCTTGGAATCAAGTAAGCACTTTGCATTGAAAATGATTTCCGATATTCGTGACGTGTTTACGGTCCAAATTAATTACCAATATCGAAAATCTATGGTAATAGCTGTTTGACGTATCAACGAAACATGTAAATACCGTATGTGGCAACAGGAAGAGTTACCAATGGTAAAGCTTGTGGTAAACTGACTATTCTATCCGCTACAGTTTAACGGATTAAGTGTGGCCAGGAAATACAGCTGCTTGCTCTAGGATGGAAATGAAACTCAAAACGGATTAACAGCTTTATATTTGATAAGGTTGGCAGTACGTACAACGAGCCCCGTTTGTATGGCTTTCGAGCTAATTCCCTGCCTCGCTGATACATTATTCAGGACAGCGCGCCTCGTGATTATATCCGACGGGTAACAGCAAGTCAGCAAAATTCGGATCGCCATCGTGTACGACGTCGTTAAACGAACACACAGTTGCTGCGGCTTACTTTTCATTAGTCTAGTTCTTGTTTGCTCACCAGAGGCGCTGTACGTGTCTAAACAGCGCTAAGCAGTTTGTTGGAGCTAATGAAGCAGGTCGTAGCGTCTAGGTGGCACGGGGAAGCGACGTCAGGCGACGTGAACAAGGCGCCTTTTGCAAGTTGTGTGGTTCTCACAGCGGCGTAATCGTGGATTCAGGTATGCTGGGGTTTCACGCTGCTTATTTGGGTAAGTGCTTTCCGACGTTTCGAAATATTTACTCTTCATAAACCTGGAAAACTTGAAAGATGAATGCGACATCTTTTATCGAAACGTCGCGAACCACATTTCCAACGACGAAGCTTCATATCCCAAAAGACTAAAAGCCCAAAGCGCCTTGCTACTTTCCTTCTATTACATCTCTTTTTGGCTCAGGATAGGGACAGGTGGCGGGCTCTTGTGAGTGCGGTGATGAACCTTCGGGTTCCATAAAATGCGGGGAATTTATTGACTAGCTGACGACCTGTTAGCTTCTCAAGAAGGACTGTGCTACATGGCGTTAGTTAGTTAGTTTGTTAGTCAGTTAGTTAGTTAGTTAGTCAGTCAGTTAGTTAGTTAGTTAGTCAGTCAGTTAGTTAGTAGTTAGTTAGTTAGTTAGTTAGTAGTTAGTTAGTTAGTTAGTTAGTTAGTCAGTCAGTCAGTAAGTTAGTTAGTTAGTTAGTTAGTTAGTTAGTTAGTTAGTTAGTTACATCTGTTTTTCATTGCCTACTTTATTTTCTCATTTTCTGTTTTTCATTTTTTCTTTTATTCTTACTGGACGCTCATCTATCTTACTTACTTTCAAATCTTCGCCCTTAGATCCAGTATTTGTGTTTTTTTTCCTAAATTATTCCAGGCACATGGATTTTAATTTAAAATGTCAAGCCCAGTGGTTACTAAATATAATACCAGGCTGCAAGTTAAACAACCCTAAACTCTGCCCACACACTCTATGTACTGCTTTTTTTTTCTATAGCTCGACAGCCCTATATGGGCCTGGGCCTCCTCGTTTCGTCGAGGTTTCATGGTCACACATTTGAGAAACACCACAGTCGGTAGACTCCTCTGGACGAGTGATCAGCCCGTCGCAGAGACCTCTACCTGACATCACACAACACTCACAACAGACAGACATCCATGCCCCCGGTGGGATTCGAACCCACGATCCCAGTAAGCAAACGGCCGAAGACCCAAGCCTTAGACCGCACGGCCACTGGGATCGGCTTGTACTGCTTTTATTTCTCCCCAAAAAAGATATTTAATTTTCTTGCCTAAAATTAATCGAATGGTTTTGAAATCCAGTCGCAGTGTGTTTACCGCGCGGTACGACTTGAATCTTTTTATATAACTCAGATGACATTGTCTTCACAGTTTCAATTAGGTCACGATCCTTTACTTATGTATCCCTTCCAATTCCCAGCATTCTTTATTTCTTCATTTCTTATTTCGACCTCTTTCTGCCTACCCATTTTAGGTGTAGAGGGTTATTGTTACACTTGAACACACTTAATGGCACGCACGCACACACATCACACTCAGTTGGACTCCTCTAGATGAGGAATCGAACACACAACATTCGTAAGACATATATTCATGCCTCCGAGGGATTCGAACCCGCAATCCCAGCAAAGCGGAAGGCCGCAGACCCACGCCTTATACCGCTTGGCCATCGGGATCGGCTTCCACGCATACTGCGATATGTAATTTGAGTGCTTTAAATCTTCGTTGTGTAAAGCAACAGTAAAATTATGAACCCACGACCCTCGAAAATAAACACGTCAATAATTCGCTAAGTTCTGTGCCTCACGTTGCGGTTACGATAACAGCCCGCATTCTTCAGCCCTCCAAACTTTGTTGTTCAACTCTGCTAATGTCCAAGTTTTCGCTCTGTCGTCTGTGGTCCCCCATCCCCCCCACGCCCAACTTCACCGTGTGTTGGTACCTAATGGTGATTGATGAATGCTGTCAACTCTATAGGAGAGATACATTTAAAGAAGCTCTTTAAATTGTGTTGGATCATTCATGTATTTTCTTTAGTGTTTCTTTTTAAATTAACTCTTTTTTTGAAAGCACTTTGCATGTTTCATAAACATATTCTACGCGGTTAAACTCAAAGTGGCTTTTTGTGCATTGTCAGTGGTGCTACAGCATTAAGGATCAATTATCCCAAGCTCAAACACATGTCATATATCCAGGAACTATCAGCTTCTCTGAAGAAGAGCTATTGTTGTTTCCTATAGCATTTCCAGCTGAATATCCAGTACAATTCTGAAATTCCCCAAAGCAACAAGCCTTGGATCACGGGCTTCACTATTACTGTACTGTCACACACGTGTTCGTGCTATTACTGTACTGTCACACACGTGTTCGTGCTATTACTGTACTGCCACACACGTGTTCGTGCTATTACTGTACTGCACACAGTGTTCGTGCTATTACTGTACTGCCACACACGTGTTTCGATGCTATTACTGTACTGCCACACACGTGTTCGTGCTATTACTGTATTGCCACACACGTGTTCGTGCTATTACGATGCACATTGCTACTTACTGCCACACACGTGTTCGTGCTATTACTGTACTGCCACACACTTTCGTGCTATTATGTACTGCCACACACGTGTTCGTGCTATTACTGTACTGCACACGTGTCTGTTATGACCACACACGTGTTCGTGCTATTACTGTACTGCCACACACGTGTTCGTGCTATTACTGTACTGCCACACACGTGTTCGTGTTCGTACTGAGTGTTCTGATACTGTACTGCCACACACGTGTTCGTGCTATTACTGTACTGCCACACACGTGTTCGTGCTATTACTGTACTGCCACACACGTGTTCGTGCTATTACTGTACTGCCACACACGTGTTCGTGCTATACTGTACTGTCACAACGTGTCGCAACGTACCACCACGTGTTCGTGCTATTACTGTACTGCCACACACGTGTTACTATCCAAGTGTCTGCTTTACTGTACTGCCACACACGTGTTCGTGCTATTACTGTACTGCACACTGTTTCGTATGCAACCGTCTGCACTGTACTCCAGTCGAGAGCAACACGTGTTCATGATTTGTATGACCTCGTCGGCTATAGTATGCCAAGTTTATGAACGTGAGTGATCAGCTACAGTGCTCATGCACTGCTGCACATACTTCTATCAACGTGATGTTACTAAGCGCAGAGCTAGCTTTACTGCCTTATATTTGAACATAAACTTCTGCCTTCACTGTGTTCGAAGCAAGCATGAGGACTGATTTACGCTGTTGCAATCTGTCAGTGACATGCTGTAACAACTCTTCAGTCAACCAACCTCTCAACCGAATTTAATTCGATTTGTTTTTGTGTTGTGGGTTATGTTGATTGATACTAGATTAATTAACGTAGTTAATTACAAGCATCAGGCTCATGCTTGTCTGAACTGCCCAATCGTATAAGCGGATATTCGAAAATACAATAATCTCTATTTAACGTCGCTTGTTATAAGATGATTGTTTTTATATCGGGAGGAATTAGGAAGGATGTGTGTTGTGAATTGTGTATATTTCTAAGGAAGGACGTGTGTTGTGAATTGTGTATAATGCTAAGGAAGGACGTGTGTTGTGAATTGTGTATAATGCTAAGGAAGGACGTGTGTTGTGAATTGTGTATAATGCTAAGGAAGGACGTGTGTTGTGAATTGTGTATAATGCTAAGGAAGGACGTGTGTTGTGAACTGTGTATAATGCTAAGGAAGGACGTGTGTTGTGAATTGTGTATAATGCTAAGGAAGGACGTGTGTTGTGAATTGTGTATAATGCTAAGGAAGCCGTCCTGACTATACTTGTGTGGGGACAGATTTTGAGAAATCTTGAAGGACATCAATAAGAATGTTTAAATTTCCAGAGAGGGAGAGAAACCAACATCCTCAAAATAGGAAATGAACATTTAAATGCAGCGTTGAGTATAATTCACATAGCAAGCTTGTTTGAGGCCTCAGTTGCACAAACAAGACACACAGAGGTACTTACTTTGTCATTCGTCACACGAGAAACTTCAAAAACAATTAATTAATGGATTCGTTATATTATTTATCATTTTAAACAGTTCGTTTGAAGATAAGAATGTCTTTCGCGATATGGCGATGACTGCCTTTCTTAGAGCTCGACCATCAAGAAGAAAACAGTCCGATCCGTCGAAACGTCTGAAGCTACTCGTCCACCGACGCCGCGTGACGTTGTTGAAGACTTGTGTCTTCAGCAATAAGGATGTGAGGACCTCCACTGTCGCGACTTGTGATTTGTTATCTGTTTATTAGACGTGTAGAACTGCTGTCTTTTTGTGCTACAAATATCGTAACTACAAACTTAGAACGAAAGAAAGAATATGTGTCTAATGAAGTGATAACTACTGTAGTGGATATTTTTTTCAATGGCTCGACAGCCCCTTGGGGGCCTAGGCCGCCTCATTTTTCGAGGCTTCACGACCACACACTTCAGACACACCACACTCGGTCAGACTCCTCTGGACGAGTGATCAGCCCGTCGCAGAGACCTCTACCTGACAACACACAACACTCACAACAAACATCCATGCCCTCGTCGGGATTCGAACCCACAATCCCAGTAAGCGAGCGGCCGCAGACCCACGTGTTAGACCGCGCGGCCACTGCGATCGGCACTGGATCCATTAGCTCTATTTAAAGCGATTATAACTATTTTGATGTTAATACATTACGGTATTATATGTCAAATTTATTATCAGACCATAAATTTTAGTGCAATGGTAGGAAGATTTGTAAAAAATAATATTTTCTAACAAGCTGTTTGAGCTTATGTTGGATAATTAATACCTGATGACAGTAAGCTTTATTAACAGTACACAAGACACAACAGCACGGTCAACAACACAGCACACCACAGTACACAGTACACCACAGTACACAGCACACACAGTACACAGTACACCACAGTACACAGCACACCACAGTACACAGCACACCACAGTACACAGTACACCACAGTACACAGCACACCACAGTACACAGTACACAACAGCACGATCAACAACACAGCACACACAGTACACAGTACACAACAGCAGATCAACAACACAGCACACCACAGTACACAGTACACAACAGCACGATCAACAACACAGCACACCACAGTACACAGTACACAACAGCACGATCAACAACACAGCACAAGCACACGATCAAATACGATCGCACAACAAACATACATAGCGAGCTGTCGAACAAAGTCTTCATAACTTTAGTATTTTATACTAAGACTATCTTCAAATCAAATCTTACTGACTCATTTTTAATAACATCAATGAAGATAAACTAACCACTACGAACAAGAAGATAAGTGATGTTCAGTGACAGTGACTTACAGAAATTGTATGTTGTGAAAGTGAATTGGATGCATTGGGGATTGTGAACTGTCGACGTCACCCTGATGATGGCACAGGAAGTGCCGAAACATGTGTAGGGACAGAACACACTAACACAGTGTAGTGCATTTGTTGGAATAAAATAATTAATTAATACCTGATGATAGTAATTAGTAGTGTCGAAACATGTAGCCAAAATAACACAAAATTTTCTTGTTTCACTGAGTGAGAATCTTTGTGAAGTTTGAAAGAACGCCGTACCGTACCGTGTGTCAGTCGGTCAGTAGGGGCAGTAGGAATCGTTTGGTGTGTAGCAGGTCCTTCACAGGACGATACAGAACACGTAGCAGGTCCTTCACAGGACGATACAGAACACGTAGCAGATCCTTCACAGGACGATACAGAATACGTAGCAGGTCCTTCACAGTACGATACAGAACACGTAGCAGGTCCTTCACAGTACGATACAGAACACGTAGCAGGTCCTTCACAGGACGATACAGAACATGTAGCAGGTCCTTCACAGTACGATACAGAACACGTAGCAGTTCCTTCACAGGACGATACAGAACACGTAGCAGGTCCTTCACAGGACGATATAGAACACGTAGCAGTTCCTTCACAGGACGATACAGAACACGTAGCAGGTCCTTCACAGGACGATACAGAACACGTAGCAGGTCCTTCACAGTACGATACAGAACACGTAGCAGGTCCTTCACAGGACGATACAGAACATGTAGCAGTTCCTTCACAGTACGATTCAGAACACGTAGCAGTTCCTTCACAGGACGATACAGAACACGTAGCAGGTCCTTCACAGTACGATACAGAACACGTAGCAGGTCCTTCACAGGACGATACAGAACACGTAGCAGGTCCTTCACAGTACGATACAGAACACGTAGCAGTTCCTTCACAGGACGATACAGAACATGTAGCAGGTCCTTCACAGGACGATACAGAACATGTAGCAGGTCCTTCACAGTACGATACAGAACACGTAGCAGATCCTTCACAGGACGATACAGAACACGTAGCAGGTCCTTCACAGTACGATACAGAACACGTAGCAGGTCCTTCACAGGACGATACAGAACATGTAGCAGGTCCTTCACAGTACGATACAGAACATGTAGCAGGTCCTTCACAGTACGATACAGAACACGTAGCAGATCCTTCACAGGACGATACAGAACACGTAGCAGATCCTTCACAGGACGATACAGAACACGTAGCAGGTCCTTCACAGTACGATACAGAACACGTAGCAGGTCCTTCACAGGACGATACAGAACACGTAGCAGGTCCTTCACAGTACGATACAGAACACGTAGCAGGTCCTTCACAGAACGATACAGAACACGTAGCAGGTCCTTCACAGTACGATACAGAACACGTAGCAGGTCCTTCACAGTACGATACAGAACACGTAGCAGGTCCTTCACAGGACGATACAGAACACGTAGCAGGTCCTTCACAGTACGATACAGAACACGTAGCAGGTCCTTCACAGGACGATACAGAACACGTAGCAGGTCCTTCACAGGACGATACAGAACACGTAGCAGGTCCTTCACAGGACGATACAGTACACGCACGATTGTCGGCTGTACCAGAGAAACCCAAACACCGCATCCAGTTGTCGGCACCTTCATTAATTCGAGAGCAGAAAACAGAAATGGACACCATATGAGGATATACTTACAGTACTTGTTAAAATTAGGGAACATAAACACTGGACATGCAGCTTAAACCTTTAAAGCACAGTGGTAACTACAGATACCATCTGCTCTAATAATAACAAGAAAGGCAGTGTAAGTATAAGCGTAATATTGAGGCGCATTCGTGTAACCATTGTTACCGTAGATAAGCAGTATTACATATTCTTAGTGTGTGTCTGTAGCCTTAGTTATCCAGCATGCAAAGCGCATGCGCCGTATTATATTGTCATCTGTGGCCTGTCTGGCTGTACCAAATTTTCCCACATTATCTCATAAACGGCACGATTTTGGGGAAAAAGTTATTGAACATAAAATGTGTGTTTTGATTTTCTCTACAACTTTTGTCTGAAACATTTCTCACTCTAAGAAGAATTCAGCGAGATATTATCATAAATGTACATAGGTCTTCATGTGAAGTACCGTTATTGTTGTCAGATTTTAATGAGACTTGAAATTTTCTCGACAGATTTTCTTAAAATACTCATTTATCAAATTTAATGAAAATCCTTCGAGTGGGAGACGAGTTGTTCCATGCAGACAGACATAACGGGGTTAATAGTTGTTTTTCAGAATTCCGCGAATGCCCCTAAAACTCTACGTTCTGCCCACACATTTTATATATGTATTCCGTATAATTCTCACAATACACAGCGATTGTTTCCCTGAAGAGATTTAGCTGATTGGTCATTATGAAGAAAGCGGACTGTGTTCTCTGTGAGGTACGAACTGCAGCTTATATATTCTCACAGCTGTATTGTGTAGTATGTTATGCCTTCAGCCATGATACATTTGTAAATAAACACGAGGATTTAAAAATTGTAGAAAAAATTTGATTTTCTGATGTTTTAAATCCCTTGTGGAATTATTACACTGGTTTAATAGCGATAATTACAGAGAATTAGCAGTCTATTTCCGGAGGTACTAATTATCCGTTACATGCCGCTATCGAGAACTTGATCCTCGGTTTGAAATGCACGTTTGATGATGATGGTCCATACAGTTCTTGTTACAGCACCACTTGCTGAATGCGATAATTTTCATAACGTAGGTTCAAGTAACGTTCTGTTTAAATACAGTCAGAATAGCTGACCGGAGGCCGGGGTTTGAACCCAGTACCTCCTGAATACGAACAAAATGTGTTAACAATCATATCGCGTCCATAGGTAATTATTATCAGTATGCACTTAGCTCTTCTGAGATGTTACGTGACGCAAGTTGGTAGTTGGTAACCGACGTTTCGGGACAATCTATCCGCCACATATTCAACGGTAAATTAGTCCAAGTCTGCTTTGGTTTGCTTTAGCCTTGAAGATGGGACCGATATTTTGTCCCGAAACGTCAGTAACAAATTTCCAACCTACGCTGCGTAACATATCAGAAGAGCGAAGTCCTCAAGCTTGAAATCTCGAGTATGTTATTACTAATTTTAATAATGTTGCTCTTTGTTTATTGGTATGAAATATTTTTTATTTTATAGTAAAGCAAAATTTTTGTAACTATTACATCGTATTTGCGACATTTGAAAGTACTCAAAAGCGCACATTAATTTTGGAATATATTCTACTAAAGTACAAAATATTTCACCCTTTGATGACCTCGAAAAGGCAGTTTGATGTTTTGGTGTTGAACGTATCATAGCTGTTCATTGTAGTGTTTGTGTAGTGGCGAGACACTTGTCGATGTTGAGAAATGAAGTTGGTTGTCTAGGTAACAGATGGCACCACGATCGTGCAATTAATCCACTCTCACTACTAAGCGTTTTACTGTACTTCAAATGTGATTGATGCAGCATAGTCAAAGGGAATTTTTATTCAAATATCAGTTGAAAATCGTTATGAGAATGTAAAACATATAATGCTAGAACAGGGCACGCGGTGGCGCAGTTAGTTGAGGCACTGCGCTACAAGCCGGAAGGTCGCGGGTTCGATTCCCGATGGTGTCAATGAAATTTTTCATTGACAGAATCCTTCAGGTCGCACTATGGCCCTGGGGTCGACTTAGCCTCTAACAGAAATGAGTACCAGGAATATTTCCTGGGGGGTAAAGGCGGCCGGTGCGTAGGGCTGACAACCTTGCCACCTTCATGTGCCGATTGTCTATAAATCTGCGAGCCTCAACCTCCTGGAACCCTAAGGGCCTGTCCAGGCCTGTAATGGGTTTGCTTTAGCTTTATAATGGTGGAATATACTTTGGTTAAATGATGGTGAAATTTTGTGATTTTGAAACGTTGATGCCTGAAATTTGTCTAAATAATTTGTACCGCTCAGTAAGACTCACAGCCTCCATTACAACGACCAGTCAGTTGATCTTCACGAAAATTACACGGAACACATAAATACACTTTGTGAAGAAAAGCTTTCATGGGAACAAAATAAAAAAAAAAGATGCTCGTAAAGAAAAAGGTGATGTGTGGTTTGGATTCATCTGGCTCAAGAGAGGGTCCAGTGGTGGCTTGTGAGCGCAAAGGACGGGGAAATTCTTGCTTAAAAATCAACTATCCAAGAGTTGTGCTG
The DNA here is from genome assembly GCA_021186555.1 of Reticulitermes speratus. Lineage (NCBI taxonomy): Eukaryota > Metazoa > Arthropoda > Insecta > Blattodea > Rhinotermitidae > Reticulitermes > Reticulitermes speratus. The sequence continues at coordinate 41,636,770 of JAJKFL010000009.1, read as the reverse complement.
TACAAAGTTATAGAAGAGGCTTGGAATATCAACATACAGAACTTTCAAACTTGAATTTCCATTGTGTTAATTGTGGTAACAACTCAGAAGTTCGCACGGCGGAAAATCTAGTTCCCAGTGTTGACGTATTGACGAACATATAGATCTGAGCTCGTGCTGACTTAGCCTACAAGACAGAAAGTTAGCCACATAGACAGATACACACACACATATGTGTATATATATATATATATATATATATATATATAAAGAGACAGGTACGGACAGATGTAGAAATGGCTGCATAGATTTCTGTACATAATAGATGGATAGATAGATAGATAGATAGTCAGCTAGATGTAAAGATAGAAGGAACAAGAAAGAATTTGTTTAAATGTCTGCGTAGCTTACACCATGCCATTGTGTATTCTGAAAGCCTGTACAATATGAACCCATTTGTCATTAATTTTATTTCAGATCTTTGTGACGTGTACAAAAATGCAGGGCTGATCCCTCTCTATATATTTCATTCATATTCACTGTGTTAATATCGACGCACATCCAGTCAAAGTGCTTTGTGTATAGACACATTGCATACAGACCTCGCGCTATAAATCTCCACAGAAAACGAATCATTTCTAGACAATAGGATTTTTTGGGATTGAAAGTCTGTTGTGCCGATTTATATGTAGCATTATTTATGAAAGTATTAGAACAAGGATAGTCAAACTGTGGGCTTCAGACTGTCCATATTGGTGAGAATTTCGGATAATCAAATATGAAATGATGAGTAGCAGAAAATGATATAGCAAATATAGGAGCAGAGACCTCCGTTTTGTTTGAACAAGTTTGGAAAATATGGAAAATGGCTCAGAACTCGTGTTTCGAGGGATTAACTGACAGCGTTATTAACCCTATAAAGCCCAGTGGTTACTATATGTACCACCACGTTTAACATTCACAAATTCTACGTTCTGCCCACACAGTGTATTTATGTGTTTTGTGTGGATCTCAGAACAAACAGCGATTATTTCACTGTACAGCATTAACTGACTGGTTTGTATAACTGAGACGGAGTGTGTTTACTGCGCGGTACGGACTGTATTTATGTGTTTTGTGTGGATCTCAGAACAAACAGCGATTATTTCACTGTACAGCATTAACTGACTGGTTTGTATAACTGAGACGGAGTGTGTTTACTGCGCGGTACGGACTGTATTTATGTGTTTTGTGTGGATCTCAGAACAAACAGCGATTATTTCACTGTACAACATTAACTGACTGGTTTGTATAACTGAGACGGAGTGTGTTTACTGCGCGGTACGGACTGTATTTATGCGTTTTGTGTGGATCTCAGAACAAACAGCGATTATTTCACTGTACAACATTAACTGACTGGTTTGTATAACTGAGACGGAGTGTGTTTACTGCGCGGTACGGACTGTATTTATGTGTTTTGTGTGGATCTCAGAACAAACAGCGATTATTTCACTGTACAACATTAACTGACTGGTTTGTATAACTGAGACGGAGTGTGTTTACTGCGCGGTACGGACTGTATTTATGTGTTTTGTGTGGATCTCAGAACAAACAGCGATTATTTCACTGTACAACCTTAACTGACTGGTTTGTATAACTGAGACGGAGTGTGTTTACTGCGCGGTACGGGCTGTATTTATGTGTTTTGTGTGGATCTCAGAACAAACAGCGATTATTTCACTGTACAACATTAACTGACTGGTTTGTATAACTGAGACGGAGTGTGTTTACTGCGCGGTACGGACTGTATTTATGTGTTTTGTGTGGATCTCAGAACAAACAGCGATTATTTCACTGTAAAACATTAACTGACTGGTTTGTATAACTGAGACGGAGTGTGTTTACTGCGCGGTACGGTCTGTATTTATGTGTTTTGTGTGGATCTCAGAACAAACAGCGATTATTTCACTGTACAACATTAACTGACTGGTTTGTATAACTGAGACGGAGTGTGTTTACTGCGCGGTACGGACTGTATTTATGTGTTTTGTGTGGATCTCAGAACAAACAGCGATTATTTCACTGTACAACATTAACTGACTGGTTTGTATAACTGAGACGGAGTGTGTTTACTGCGCGGTACGGACTGTATTTATGTGTTTTGTGTGGATCTCAGAACAAACAGCGATTATTTCACTGTACAACATTAACTGACTGGTTTGTATAACTGAGACGGAGTGTGTTTACTGCGCGGTACGGACTGTATTTATGTGTTTTGTGTGGATCTCAGAACAAACAGCGATTATTTCACTGTAAAACATTAACTGACTGGTTTGTATAACTGAGACGGAGTGTGTTTACTGCGCGGTACGGTCTGTATTTATGTGTTTTGTGTGGATCTCAGAACAAACAGCGATTATTTCACTGTACAACATTAACTGACTGGTTTGTATAACTGAGACGGAGTGTGTTTACTGCGCGGTACGGACTGTATTTATGTGTTTTGTGTGGATCTCAGAACAAACAGCGATTATTTCACTGTACAACATTAACTGACTGGTTTGTATAACTGAGACGGAGTGTGTTTACTGCGCGGTACGGACTGTATCTTTAAATGTGATTCAGATTGTTTTGTTATTGCGGTGTCATGGCTCAGGCAGTTAGTCGCCCTGTTTTCACCGCGGAAGCCCGGATTCTATTCCAGATCAGTTCATGTGAGGTTTGTAGTGAAGAAAATCGCACTTGACAGGTTTTTCCCCCGAGTAATTCTATTTCCCCTGTCAGTATCATTCCACCAAAGCTCCACACTCATCTTCATCTACATGTTGCTCTTACCAGAAGGACAAGAGAGGAAACCTGGAAACTTCTCTCTGATATTTGGGAGCATTTGGTATAAACGTATTTTCATTTTCTTTGTCTCTATAAAGTTTTGAACCATAAATACGTCGTAAAGATTTCATCCTTCTGGGAAGTAACACTGTGCATTTAGTGAATGAGTACCGATACTTCGGAGGCGTTTGCTGGCTGCATCTTCAGGTTTCACACATATATTATTGAATAAATAACAAAAGAAATACGTGGACATAAACCCATAAAATAGCAATGAAATTGGAACTGCCTTAAATCTAACTTGTAGATAAATTGTAATACGACATAATCACATCTTTGTGTAATACATTAAAGGCTTGACAAATTCTGAACAATACCACAGCAACAGACATTTGACCCCAACTCGCTGGGCTCGTTGTCATGCAGTCAGTGATATTCGTTACGTCTAAACGTTGAAACGTCACGCGATGTAATTCTGTGATATCGGAAACTGAATTTGTGTTTAGTTGACCGAATGTAACAAGCCATCAGTCTGCAGTAATTGAACAAGCAATCCGTTTAAAATTATTAGTCACTGGATCTACCAGTGTGCCTAATTTTATTAATAAGAAATCGATACACATATATGTCTACGCAAAATTAGACACTGCAGAAGTGTCCCCCAAAGAGGTCCTTGTTTAATCCTTCATAAACAAGAAAAAGGTGGAAGAATTTTTATATCCAACCCTTCCCGTTATCCCAAAGAGCATTGCTTTTCGGAAGGTTTCTAGGCTTTGTCCTTTTGCCTTTCTGGTAAGAGGAACGTGTAGATGAAGACGGATGTGGGGTACTGGTGGAATGATACTGACGGAGGTGAATAAGGGGTACTCGGAGTACTCGGAGGAAAACCTGACCCCTGTCACTTTGTCTACCACAAATGCCATATGGGCTTCCCTGGGATTGAATATGACCCTCAGGTGTCATTTAAAAAATAAGTATTTTTACAGTTCCTACCTCACAGGGAACACAACTTTCCTGCATTAAAATACCTAATACAGTGATACCTCGGCTAACGAAGATAATTCGTTCCGGAATCACATTCGTTAGCCGAAATCTTCGTTAGCCGAAACGTGAGCAACTTTCTGCTTTCCTTGGTATCTCGGCTAAAGAAGATAATTCGTTCCGGAATCACATTCTTTAGCCGAAATCTTCGTTAGCCGAAACGTGAGCAACTTTCTGCTTTCCTTGGTATCTCGGCTAAAGAGATAATTCGTTCCGGAATCACATTCTTTAGCCGAAATCTTCGTTAGCCGAAACGTGAGCAACTTTCTGCTTTCCTTGGTACCTCGGCTAAAGAAGATAATTCGTTCCGGAATCACATTCTTTAGCCGAAATCTTCGTTAGCCGAAACGTGAGCAACTTTCTGCTTTCCTTGGTACCTCGGCTAACGAAGATAATTCGTTCCGGAATCACATTCTTTAGCCGAAATCTTCGTTAGCCGAAACGTGAGCAACTTTCTGCTTTCCTTGGTACCTCGGCTAAAGAAGATAATTCGTTCCGGAATCACATTCGTTAGCCGAAATCTTCGTTAGCCGAAACGTGAGCAACTTTCTGCTTCCCTTGGGTTTGTCGCTTACTTTTTTTGGTTGGTGGGTCTCCCCTATGTGATGTGGTCAGCTCATCTCTTTGTCACACACATACAGACGGAAAAGATAAGCTCCTGGAATGGCCCGACCGTTCATGTTAGCTGCTTTATGTTAGCGCGAGCATCCACTAAAACTTTCGTTAGCCGAATCCGAAAAACAGCGAAAAAAAATCTTCGATAGCCGAAAAGTTCGTTAGCAGGGTCACTTGTTAGCCGAGGTATCACTGTATTACATATTGTACAAGTAACTACAGTGTGTTTAATGTTCTGATAATATGGAACACATTAATACACTATGTGGAAAAGCTATGGATTTCTGATTGTTACCCCGTTGGACGGTGAAGTTTACCTCGACAATTAAGTTTCAGGACACATATTATATTACACTTTCGACCCATTTTTAGGCGCATTTGCGAGATTGCGAAAAACGACTATTAGCTTCGTCATGTCTGTCTATCTGTCCACCCGAATGGAACAACTCGGCTCCCAGTTGAAGAATTTTGATGAAATTTTATATTTTATTATTTTTCGAAAATCTGTCGACAAAATTCAGGTTTCATTAAAATCTGACAACAATAACAGGTACTTTACATGAAGACCTATGTACATTTATGATAATATCTCGCTGAATTCTTCTTAGAATGAGAAATGTTTCAGACAAACGTTGTACAGAAAATCAAAACACACATTTTATGTTCAATAACTTTTTCCCCAAAATCGTGCCGTTTATGAGATAATGTGGAAAAATATGGTACAGCCAGACAGGCCACATATGACAATATAATACTGCGCATGCGCTTTACATGCTGCATAACTAAGGCTACAGACACACACTTAGAATATGTAATACTTATTACTTTTCTGTTGTAACAATGGTTACACGAACGCGCCTAACGTTACGTCATACCTACACTGCCTGTATTGTTATCACTGAAGCACATTATAGAAGGCTTATTCACGATCTAATTTCATCCAATGTAAGCTACATGCTTTAGAGTTCAAAAAGAGCCGTGCAGTTTACCCACACAGTGCATTTCTGTGTTTGCATGATTCTCTCGATAAACAACCGTTGTTTCCCGGAACAACATTAACCGATTGGGCTGTATAATGGACATAAATCTGTTATGCAAACAAACTGCCTTTAGAATACTGTGAGCAGTTTAATTGACATAAGCCTTTCGATGCCTGTAAGAGCATGCACCTTCGTGTTACAGTTTCACAACGCAGTGTTTGACCTCGTATTGTGTATTTATTTAGGGACTTTCAATTGCACGCATTGTCTTTAGTTTGTCGACACGTCTGAAGCTATTAAACGCTACACAAAGCTTTACATTATATATATACAGGGCATACACAAAAGAATGGTGCGGTTTCAAAAGTGAATAAAAAATTTATTTCTCACCTTACACGGGCACAACATACACCGTCAGCGGCGGCAACTGTCCAAGTTTCTCATTTGGTAATTACAATCCTTCAATCTGTGCACCCTGGGTCACACGACACACATCCACACGGTAATCAAACTCATCCCAGACCCGGTGTAGCATGTCCGCTGTAATGGCCTGCAGTTCATGCGTTATCCGATCACGAATTTCATGGGCAGTAAGCATGAGAAGCGAACTGCTGGTAGCGCATGAGAAACTTGGACAGTTTCCGCCGCTGACGGTGTATGTTGTGCCCGTGTAATGTGAGACATAAATTTTTTATTCACTTTTGAAACCGCACCATTCTTTTGTGTATGCCCTGTATACCGTGCATTTCAGCAATCAACTAATTATTTATTCCAACAAATGCAATACACTATTTTAGTGTCTTCTTGTCCCTACATATGTTTCGGTATTTTTAGTGCCGAAACAGTAACCACTCACAGTACACAGTACACAGTACACAGTACACAGTACACAGTACACAGTACACCACAGTACACAGTACACCACAGTACACAGTACACCACAGTACACAGTACACCACAGTAACACAGCACAACCACAGTAACACAGCACACCACAGTACACAGCACACCCACAGTACACAGTACACCACAGTACACAGTACACACACACAGTACACAGTACAACACCACAACCACAGTAACACAGTAACACCACAGTACACAGTACACCACAGTACACAGTACACACAGTACACCACACGTACACAGCACACCACAGTACACAGTACACCACAGTACACAGCACACCACAGTACACAGTACACCACAGTACACAGTACACCACAGTACACAGTACACCACAGTACACAGCACACCACAGTACACAGTACACCACAGTACACAGTACACCACAGTACACAGTACAACCACAGTACACAGTACACAGTACACCACAGTACACAGCACACCACAGTACACAGCACACCACAGTACACAGTACACCACAGTACACAGTACACACCACAGTACACAGCACACCACAGTACACAGCACACCACAGTACACAGCACACCACAGTAACACAGTACACCACAGTACACAGTACACCACAGTACACAGTACACAGCACACCACAGTACACAGTACACCACAGTACACAGTACACAGTACACACAGTACACAGCACACACAGTACACAGCACACACAGTACACAGCACACCACAGTACAACAGTACACAGTACACCACAGTACACAGTACACCACAGTACACAAGACACAACAACACGGTCAACAACACAGCACAAGCACACGATCAAATACGATCACACAACAAACATACATAGCGAGCTGTCGAACAAAGTCTTAATAACTTTTAATAACTTTAATATAATTTTAGTAACTTTAAATATAATTTTAATAACTTTAATATAATTTTAATAACTTTAATATAATTTTAATAACTTTAATATAATTTTAATAACTTTAATATAATTTTAATAACTTTAATATATTTTTAATAACTTTAATATAATTTTAATAACTTTAATATAATTTTAATAACTTTAATATAATTTTAGTAACTTTAATATAATTTTAGTAACTTTAATATAATTTTAATAACTTTAATATAATTTTAATAACTTTAATATAATTTTAATAACTTTAATATAATTTTAATAACTTTAATATAATTTTAATAACTTTAATATAATTTTAATAACTTTAATATATTTTTAATAACTTTAATATATTTTTAATAACTTTAATATAATTTTAATAACTTTAATATAATTTTAGTAACTTTAATATAATTTTAATAACTTTAATATAATTTTAATAACTTTAATATAATTTTAATAACTTTAATATAATTTTAATAACTTTAATATAATTTTAATAACTTTAATATATTTTTAATAACTTCAATATAATTTTAATAACTTCAATATATTTTAATAACTTTAATATATTTTTAATAACTTTAATATAATTTTAATAACTTTAATATAATTTTAATAACTTTAATATAATTTTAATAACTTTAATATAATTTTAGTAACTTTAATATAATTTTAATAACTTTAATATAATTTTAATAACTTTAATATAATTTTAATAACTTTAATATAATTTTAATAACTTTAATATAATTTTAATAACTTTAATATAATTTTAATAACTTTAATATAATTTTAATAACTTTAATATAATTTTAATAATCCATTTTAATAAAACACCAAAGAAGATAAGCTAACCACTACGAACAGGAAGATAAGTGATATTCAGTGATCGTGACTTACAATAATTACATGTAATGTAAGTGAATTGGATGCATTGAAGACTATGAACTCTCGACGACACCCCTGAAGATGGCACTAAATGTGCCGAAACATATGTAGGGATAAGAAGACACTAAAATAGTGTAGTGCATTTGTTGGAATAAATAATTAGTTGAGATACAAAGCAGTTAAATATATTTAAAATACTGTGGTTGTGTTAATTAAAGTTATATAATTAGAAATAACGCCATACATGCGTCAGGTCAATGACACTCAAGTTTTAAGAATGTTCGTTATATAACAATTAAATCAATATCTGTCCAAACAAAACTAAATTATGATTTCAGGCTTCCGCCGCGATGTTGATGTAATATGTGGTCTTTTGGGTGATTACACGCGTCGTGTGTTAATTATTTACCGACGATTCGGACAACGTGTCGGTCACTCATTTCTGGGTCAAGATTCCGAGATGGAAAGAAAGCTTGCTGCCAAGTTTCCTTGTCAAAGCTTTCTTTCCATCTCGGAATTATTAATTATTTACGACGTTTCGGGACGTGTCGGTCCCATCTTCATGGGTCAAGATTCCGAGATGGAAAGAAAGCTTTGCTGCCAAGTTTCTTGTCACAGCTTTCTTTCCATCTCGGAATTATTAATTATTTACGACGTTTCGGGACAACGTGTCGGTCCCATCTTCATGCGTCAAGATTCCGAGATGGAAGAAAGCTTTGCTGCCAGTTTCCTTGTCACAAGCTTTCTTTCATCTCGGAATTTTAAGTTATTTACCGACGTTTCGGGACAACGTGTCGGTCCCATCTTCATGGGTCAAGATTCCGAGATGGAAGAAGCTTTGCTGCAAGTTTCCTTGTCACAAGCTTTTTTTCATCTCGGAATCTTGACCATGAAGATGGACCGACACGTTTGTCCGAAACGTCGGTAAATAATTACCACACGACCCGTGTAATCACCCAAAAGACCACAGATTACAAAACTAAATTATATTTGTTATATATAATACATATTTCGACATATCTCAGATCATCCTCAGGTTCACAATTGGTCTTTAAAACATATTAGGAAGAAATAGACATAATCGATATCGACGTATATCGACTATATGACTGTTTACATGGCCAACAGCCAGAAAGTTAAAAACAAATATTTATATTTTTCGACCGTCTGGTCGGGTCATGTGGCGGTGTTTGTACGTAGTGGTGTTTGGTGTGTTGTGTGAGGTGTCAGCTTGCATCACTGACTTGTTCTTGACGTTTGGTTTTGTGACTGTGGACATCAATTGATTTTAATGTTGTCAGCGGTGTGTGTGTATCTGGATGTCGTGGATGTTTGTGATTATTTGATTCGCCCCCTGAGGATGGCAACTTGATTGTCGAAACGTATGTAGGGTTACAAATATACTTTGGATGGCTTTCAAATAAATTCAAAAATGTTCTGACGAAGCTGTATAACATTGAGAGCTAATTGTTTTGTGGACTTTGTGCATCGTCAGGATAAAATATATAAATATATCACGACGTTTCGGAAGCTGGTTCTTCTTCTGTCTTCAGGTGAAGGAAGAGGAGACACCTACTCAGATGGGTCCTTTTAGACTGAGCTAATCACAATCACTGGACCTTCACCTGAAGACGGAAGAAGAACCATCTTCCGAAACGTCGTGATATATTTTTATATTTTATCCGGACAATGGACAAAGTCCAGAAGACAGTTATTTCTCAAGGGATGACTTTCGTAAAAATATCAGTCATATTTATGTATTTATATATGCATGTATTTAATACCTGGATGCATATGTACATTGGTGCCACATCTGTGTACCAACTTTGTATATAGTTAAAGTCATTACACGTGTCGATGCACAGTGCGACATCTGCAGTGTTTTGGAGTTCTCAGCGCGGTGTCAGGTGGGACTTCGGCCTTCTGGCACGTGACACTGCGTTACTTCGTCTGTCTGTTGTTGTATAGCGACTCGCTACAGGCTGGACGGTCCGGGGATCGAATCCCGGTGAGGGAGAGATTTTCAGCCCCGTCCAGTCCGGCCCTGAGACCCACCCAGCCTCCTGTAAAATGGGTACTGCGTATCATTCCCGGGGGTAAAGCGGCCGGGGCGTGTAATTGACCACCCACCCTCATCTAGCGCCGAGGTTAAAGAAAGAGTAGAGCTATACCTCTACTCCACCTCTGGGTCTTCATGACTTGTTCTAGGGAGAACTTTAGCTTTTTACGATCCTCGTACAGTCAGTTGTTTGTTGTCTGTAAATCATGTTGTGGGTTGCTGCAAGATGACATGCAGTCAGTCAGTCAGTCAGTCAGTCAGTCAGTCAGTCGCATTATGTCTGCAAAGTACTAACTGTGCTGCTTGTACTATTACACCTCGTGTGGCAGTGACAGACGTAACCTTTCTGTCGCCGTGTAATAAATGTGTTGTTTGCAGCTACTTGTTGCTTTTGGGCTGCAAATGTCTGAGCTAGAATTAAGGAATAACCGTCTTATATTGGCACTACTGCAAACACGCCTTCTCCTTAATGGGAAATTTATTTTTTAGCGACCCATTCTTTGGGTAAAAATGTAGCAGCTGGAAGTTAAGTACATCTGTCTGTCTGTCCGTCCGTTTTGTATCTAAATATGTCGACGCATGCGCCTGAATTCTGTTGCGGATGTACCATAATATTTGTAGTTTTAATTGAATTATAGTTTATAGCCGTCTGATATACAAACATGTATAGCTCGGTCAGTATAGTGACTGGACTAAGGGCTAGAGGATCGGGATTTGCGTCCAGGCAGGGACATAGATTTTTCTCTTCGCCAAAGTACCAAGATCGACAGGGTTGTCCTCTCCGCTTTTGGGTACCCAGGGTGAAACGGCCGGAACGTTTAGCTCCATCTAATGATGAGGTTAGCAATGATTGGGACTATAATTAGATTGATATACATCTGAAAATGTAAGAAGTAGAGTTTCTGTCGAGTGTGGGTCTGTAAGTTCGATACTGTACAATTGCTTCTAACATTTCTCAAGAGATGGCAGTAATATAGTGTTTAATGACGACAGCACCTGAAATGTGTGCAATAAAATGTGGCTATAAACAGTCGCTTACATTCTGTGTATAAATGTCAGCACATTCTGTGTATAAATGTCAGCACATTCTGTGTAGAAATGTCAGCACATTCTGTGTAGAAATGTCAGCACATTCTGTGTATAAATGTCAGCACATTCTGTGTAGAAATGTCAGCACATTCTGTGTATGAATGTCAGCACAGTGCACACCAAGATATATGAACTTTCTCCGTGGATGGGAAGCAATATTTAGGGCGAATTTTTAAAATTTAAATCACAAAACGAAACATAATTAAAAAATGTAACTAGGTGAAAATTACATTAAAGAGTCCTTATAAATTAAAAAAAAAAAGCCTTGCTGAGAACCCTCTATTAAAATTCAGTAGCTTATTCATTTCATTCTTATTTGGTGTAGCTGCAATAAGATTCCTTCTTAAGTGGATATGGTTTTATAGAGAAAGAGAGAGAGAGAGGGGTGGGTGGGTAGGGGAGAATGTAAAGTTCCAGTCAGGAATTGATAAATTATTCATAGCAAAGTGTGAAGCGAGAAACGAATAAGAAAGCACAAGGAAATAAACATGTCAAACTGTTATGTGCAACAGAACTGAGAGAATGGATGATTTAGTGCTTGCCGCGACAGACGGACGGATCTGACCACAGAAATAAAAAATTCTGAACACATCGTGTTCTGGAATCACGTGTATTATGTCCACGTGATCGGCATTTTTGTGTAACGACCCTGTCCAATGCGAATTTAACATGCAGGAGAATCAGTGTGCGGTGGATAATAGGTGCAACACGTGGGATAGCTCAGTCAATATAGTGAACAGGTTATGAGCTTCATAATTGGGAAAAAGGAGTTCATTCAAAAACTTTTCTTGTCTACGCAGCATCTATGAACGCGGTGGCGCAGTTGGTTGAGGCACTGCGCTACAAGCCGGAAGGTCGCGGTTTCGATTCCCGATGTTGTCATTGGAATATTTCATTGACATAATACTTTCGGTCGCACTATGGCCCTGGGGTCGACTCAGCCTCTAACAGAAATGAGTACCAGGAATATTTCCTGGGGGGTAAAGGCGGCCGGTGCGTAGGTCTGACAATCTTACCACATTCATGTGCCTATTGTCTATAAATCTGGGAGCCTCAAGCTCCTGGAACCCTCAGGACCTGTCCAGGACTGTACAGGGATAGCTTACTCAGCTTCTACACCGACTGTGAAACCATCGCAAAATCCAACGTTAAGCTCATCACTAGCTTTTATCCGGTACGAAGTTTAATAATAAGTGCTTAATTAAATAAGCAGAGGGACTTCTCTCTTTCTCCAATGGCTGGACAGCCCCTTGGGGGCCTAGGCCGTCTCATTTTTTCGAGGCTTCACAATCACACTTTTAGACACACCACACTCGGTAGGACTCCTCTGGACGAGGGACCAGCTCGTCGCAGAGACCTCTACAGGGACTTCAACTTCGCTTTTTATTTGTCAATAAAAATTAAATTTGAGTGAACATTTGGCCTGTCTGAAGACATAAGGACCCTCTCGAACCTCGGCTGAACTCCTACTGCGACGACGCCCTTCGCTCATGTATTATTCCATCAACTCCAAGTCTTGTAAAGTGCCGTGGCAGAGAAGGGGCCACTTCTGTGGACGGCGAAATAGTTAGATGGCTGACACTGGCCTGTGTTTACACAGAAAGCTATAACAGGGCTAGATTAAGGGATGCCGTTAATTCCGTGAATATAGTAATAATCAGTCTACACTCAGCCTTTGTCTAAGTATCTGTCCAACCCAGATGAAATCATATCTGTTCTAACGTAATCCATGCTCTAAATTAATCCGCCTGTCTCTCTATAAGTTCCCTATCTGCTTTTCTGTAAATCCACTAATCATCTAACCCTCCATCTATCAGCTACATTTTACAGCTACTGATTTGCCATGCGCCATGTCTATATCGACGTCAGCGTAAAGTTATCGGCATTGAAGTGTTTGTAACCTTACTGTCTGAAACTCCTTTTAAATCGCATGTCAGCTGTCAGCAATAAGTCACCAACAAATGCACAAAACTGTCATTAAATGTATAAATTAACCTTGTATCATTATTAAAATACCCTACATACGTTTCGGCTTGCGAGAAGCCATCATCAGGGGTTTACAATAGTACTTATCAAATGGTGTGCTACGGTCTGCCATCGACACTCGCAATATAACTTCACTGTCCGTTTCAGGCGGTCGTAAAGCAGTTTGTTAGAACATAAACGATAAAAGTGTAGAATTATAAAGTGTAGTAAAAATTACATTTTTCTCTGTTTTTTCAGACGTTCGACGTTTTTCAGACGTTCGACGTTTTTCAATGCACCTCTAGGTGTTCCACTGGATTATGTAAGAGCTGTAGTAGAGCTTGTTGAAAGTTCGTGATGGATTGAAGACGTATCGTATGAAATCCATCATGGCTTCTCGCAAGCCGAAACGTATGTAGGTTATTTTAATAATGATAAAAGGTTAATTTATACATTTAATTATTTTTGTGCTTTTGTTGGTGACTTATTGCTGATTACAGAAATGCACGGTGATTTAAGATCAAAGCATGTCAGCTGTTCAGCATGCTCGCCCCTAAATACAGGCAACCTGCAGTAACCAATTACTTTACTAGCCAGAGGACGCAGTATTACGCAGTATCACGCAGTATCACGCAGTATTACCTCTTGACACTTAATATTTATAAATTTGCACATTCTCTGTTTACAGGCGTACCCCAGTTATTGTAAAACCAAGCCAATTAGTGCCGAGTTTAACTAATTACCGTAGTTAACGGTTTCGTGGTTCAATATTTCCACTGTGCAGTTTCTGTTCCTACCTAAATAACTGAGGCAGTAGGGCTCGTAGTTTCAACAGACCGCCCCCCCCCCTGTTAGCTCAACACTGTACTCCCTTCCTCACAGCTCCGTCTTCATACACTCCGTCTCAGTGTCAAGCAATCTACTGCTCGCTTTCCAAAATTGATTTTACCCAGAATCTTTCTTTTTTTATATATTCCTTTTCCTCCTTCTTCCTCTAAGAGGGACGAGGTAACAGGGGAGTGGAGAAGACTACATAACGAGGAACTTAATGATCTGTACTGATCACCAAATATTATTCGGGTGATCAGATCAAGAAGAATGAGGTGGGCGGGGCATGTAGCACGTATGGGGGAGGAGAGAGGTGCTTACAGGAATTTGGTGGGAAGACCTAAGGGAAGGAGACCACTTGGAAGACCCAGGCGTAGATGGGAGGATAATATTAAAATGGATCTTCAAGAAGTGGGATGAGGGCATGTTCTGGATTGATCTGGCTCAGGATAGGGACAGGTGGCGGGCTGTTGTGAGTGCGATACTGAACCTTCGGGTTCCATAAAATGCGGGGAATTTCTTAACTAGCTGACGACCTGCTAGCTTCTCAAGAAGGACTGTGCTACATGGAGTTAGTTAGTTAGTTAGTTAGTCTCCTTCTTCCTAGATTCAAACGTAGCCTGTTGCAGATAAAGTAAAGACACCGTCTTGCAATTTGACTTATTTGAGTCCTCTGATTTCAGGTCACAACTTTTAAATATATTCCCTTTTATTCCACAGCAATATTATCCTCTTCATGCCAGTTTCTTCTCACGCAGCAATAGAAGAGTTAAGTGTAAACCGGAGAGCAGATGGACTCCCATCATCTTGTCCGGAGAAATAGTGTTTTGTTGGCATTACGTCAGGATTTGTAAGCACAAGGCATACGCAGCCGTGAAGGCTTTCCACATTTCTGCACTATAGCGATACATGCTACTGTGTGCTCCATAGGGCGCTGGCGACATGGCTAGCGTAACAAAAGAATGCTATTACGCGTTTCTTTCTATTTGTTCAGGAACTTGAATTTTCTGTATCCAGTGTGGACGGAAGCTCCTTGAGGCTTATTCCTTATTACAGCACGTAACGCCATTGATCGATCATGCAATAAGATAAACTTATTGGGGGAAGAGGTTTTGGGCCAGGAAAGGAGCAGATCTTGAAATTGGTTTGAAATACCGTTTTGATAGGCCTCTGATCGTCCGCTTCGTATGTTCTGTGATTCTCTACAGTTCTACCAACTGTGTTAATGAGAGACCAAGTCACGGCTGCCTTGATAGTTGTTGAATTAGACTAATGTTGCTGGAACCGACGAGAAGTATCGAAATAACTGTCTGTATAATCGTAGGTGATTTACTGTATTTTGTAACATAATTCCACTTTTGGAGTGCAGTGATGTCAGAACTGTAACATTGATGTCAGAACTGTAACAGTGATGTCAGAACTGTAACAGTGATGTCAGAACTGTAACAGTGATGTCAGAACTGTAACAGTGATATCAGAACTGTAACAGTGATGTCAGAACTGTAACAGTGATGTCAGAACTGTAACAGTGATGTCAGAACTGTAACAGTGATGTCAGAACTGTAACAGTGATGTCAGAAATGTAACAGTGATGTCAGAACTGTAACAGTGATGTCAGAACTGTAACAGTGATGTCAGAACTGTAACAGTGATGTCAGAACTGTAATGATGTCAGAACTGTAACAGTGATGTCAGAACTGTAACAGTGATGTCAGAAATGTAACAGTGATGTCAGAACTGTAACAGTGATGTCAGAACTGTAACAGTGATGTCAGAAATGTAACAGTGATGTCAAAACTGTAACAGTGATGTCAGAACTGTAACAATGATGTCAGAAATGTAACAGTGATGTCAGAACTGTAACAGGGATGTCAGAACTGTAACAGGGATGTCAGAACTGTAACAGGGATGTCAGAACTGTAACAGGGATGTCAGAACTGTAACAGCGATGTCAGAACTGTAACAGCGATGTCAGAACTGTAACAGCGATGTCAGAACTGTAACAGCGATGTCAGAACTGTAACAGTGATGTCAGAACTGTAACAGTGATGTCACAACTGTAAAAGTGATGTCAGAAATGTAACAGTGATGTCAGAAATGTAACAGTGATGTCAGAACTGTAACAGTGATGTCAGAAATGTAACAGTGATGTCAGAAATGTAACAGTGATGTCAGAACTGTAACAGTGATGTCAGAACTGTAACAGTGATGTCAGAACTGTAACAGTGATGTCAGAACTGTAGCAGTGATGTCAGAACTGTAACAGTGATGTCAGAACTGTAACAGTGATGTTAGAACTGTAACAGTGATTCCAGAACTGTAACAGTGATGTCAGAACTGTAACAGTGATGTCAGAACTGTAACAGTGATGTCAGAACTGTAACAGTGATGTCAGAACTGTAACAGTGATGTCAGAAATGTAACAGTGATGTCAGAACTGTAACAGTGATGTCAGAACTGTAACAGTGATGTCAGAAATGTAACAGTGATGTCAGAACTGTAACAGTGATGTCAGAACTGTAACAGTGATGTCAGAACTGTAACAGTGATGTCAGAACTGTAACAGTGATGTCAGAAATGTAACAGTGATGTCAGAACTGTAACAGTGATGTCAGAACTGTAACAGTGATGTCAGAAATGTAACAGTGATGTCAGAACTGTAACGGTGATGTCAGAACTGTAACGGTTATGTCAGAACTGTAACAGTGATGTCAGAAATATAACAGTGATGTCGGAACTGTAACAGTGATGTAAGAACTGTAACAGTGATGTAAGAACTGTAACAGTGATGTCAGAACTGTAACAGTGATGTCAGAACTGTAACAGTGATGTCAGAACTGTAACAGTGATGTCAGAGCTGTAACAGTGATGTCAGAACTGTAACAGTGATGTCAGAACTGTAACAGTGATGTCAGAACTGTAACAGTGATGTCAGAACTGTAACAGTGATGTCAGAACTGTAACAGTGATGTCAGAACTGTAACAGTGATGTCAGAAATGTAACAGTGATGTCAGAACTGTAACAGTGATGTCAGAACTGTAACAGTGATGTCAGAACTGTAACAGTGATGTCAGAACTGTAACAGTGATGTCAGAACTGTAACAGTGATGTCAGAACTGTAACAGTGATGTCAGAACTGTAACCCCACTGAACAACATATAAACATTTTCTCTAATTCGAAGTTTTTCGACTGTGTAACTTTCGTCTGTTAATTTCTAAGATATATAAGCTATCACATTTGCATTTACGATATAAGTGTTGATAACGCTATTCGCTCCTTTATTTTTCTTTTTTGTCCTTCCATTTGTCTTTCACAAACCTTACACTGATCGAACTCGGACCTCCGCGGTGAAAGGCCAGCCAATAACCGCCTAAACCGTGGCACTGTGTTTAAAGGCCTGAAATTTGTATAAATAATATACGAAAATTCAATTACTACCACAAAGAGGACATTCCTTCTTCGTTGTATTACCCATCCGTTAAGTTCGTTACGGAAACTGATTAAAACAGCCTCTACACTAATTTGTTGCATTTTTTAGTCAACCTGTCTATGTTTTTCAGGGTTTAGGTTTTTTTTTTCAGTACTTCGTTTATACTGATTTTTTTTTCTACTGCTGCATATTGTTTTTATTTGTCCGTTTATTTTCTCGTTTTTTGTGTATTTGTACTGTTTTGTGTCGTATTTGTGTTTCTGTGATGGCTTTATAATTGACACTTGAGGTGTTGAACCTGACCGTTAACAAATATGAAATGAATTAAAATGATAGCTGTTTGTTCTGAGAATAGTTCGGACTACATGCCTATATTGTGTGGGCAAAATGCGGAAAATTTATATTAATTCTCGTAGTGAATATATTTACCAAAACCTTTTAAATGGTTACACTTTCAAATCAACGAAACATGTAGCAAAATTATGACGTTAAGCATAGACGGTAAAGGTAAAACAATCCCATTACAGGCCTGGACAGGCTCTTAGCGTTCCAGAAGGTTGAGGCTCCCAGATTTCTAGACAATCGGCACATGAAGGTGGTAAGGTTGTCAGTCCTACGCACCGGCCGCCTTTACCCCCCAGGAAATATTTCTGGTACTCATTTCTTTTAGAGGCTGAGTCGACCCCAGGGCCATAGTGCGGCCGGAAGGATTATGTCAAGGAAAAATTCCAATGACAAAATCGGGAATCGAACCCGCGACCTTCCGGCTTGTAGCGCAGTGCCTCAACTGCGTCACCGTGTGCCCCAAGCATAGACGAAATGTACCGAAACTCATTACGTAAATTACTTAGCGCTGTGGTCTATAAATTCGCCAAACGTTTCAGCGTTAGTAAACCTTAAACTCAACGGCCCTCCAAGGCTGGTTACATAATGGAGTTGCATCGTGTGTACTGATCACCACCGGCAGCACTGGCCTGCCGATCACCGGCACTCAACCTTACGATAAGTCGAACATTATCGGGGTGGCCGGCAACAAAAACGAGATCTCTAACAAAGGCTTATGTTTTTCGCTTTTGGGTGTGAGAGTAGTTATTAGTAATCTGTGGGTTATGTTACGTACGCCAGTATCGGAGACTGTGTAGAGTCGATGGTAAATGGTGAATGGAAAGAATATGAAAGGAAGCCAGAGCAACGATTTTCCAGTCAGAAGGTCTTATTTTTTCTTATGCTCTCCAGTCGGGTTAAATCCCGCCATATTGCCTGGAGATCATAAGAAAAAATAAGACCTTCTGACTGGATAATCGTTGCTCTGGCTAAGAGTCGAAACGGGTATCTTAATTATAAATTCTGCAACTCCAGTAACGTAATGGCGGTTCGTATATGCAAATCGAAAGCAAATTTATTTTTGCAGTAGATATTCAAGGTGAGTCTTGCAAAACGCAAGGGCCCCTTTCGTTGTGCGAAGTTTGCCCGCAGTAATCGGATTCACAAGCGAGCCTCCGAGGCCGTATTATTTGATTACCTAATCACGTGGCTTGTCAGCACTAATGGCACGCCCTCTCAAGTTCAGTACGCAGCACTAACAACAGAGGACAGCACTGAACCTTTACCGTGTCGATGTCTATAACTTTCATGGTTTCACTTGCGGGGAAGTACAGACAGGGAAGGTGCTATTAAAAATTCATGTTAAATTAATTCTTCTGTGTTTATTTTTGTTCAAGTCGTTTGAGATGTCAGACTTTTGACTCTTTTTACGCTGAATTCTGAACCAAAAAAGGCGTTCTTAGAATTTTAAAGACAGTCTTATTTAAAGCTCTAAGACTGAAAACTGTGGTCGTATCTGATGTCGTAACTTCCGCTCAGACTTTAATAATAAATACAACTTTATCATTTAAGCCTACAACATACAGTGGTAACTAAGTGTACCACCTTAAAATTAACCATGGCTCAACAGCCCTATATGGGCCCGGGCCTCCTCTAGCCTCCTCTTTTCGAGGTTACTAAGTCGTGCGCATTCGTGGCAGTTGGTGACTGGTCAGCTGGCCGCGCTAGTGTTCTATCGATCCTGATGTGTCCGCCAGAGCCATCTGGCAGGCAGTCAGGATACTTGAGTGAGAAATGGAAGGAAGTGGTGATACGGATTTTTATCACCCTTAAAAATCCATCGACCTCGGTCGGGATCGAACCCGCGAACCTTGGGGCCAGTGGCGAGCACGCTAACCACTAGTCCACCGAGGTCGATAAGTGTACCACCTAGTTTACATTAATAAACCCTACATTGTGCCCATTATACAGTGTGCTTGTGTGTTTCGTATTATTCCCACAATAAACATGTACCAGCAAAATGCATGTTGAAACTTCAAAGGAAAGACTTTACAAACCCCATTTCTAGGTACAGTTTCCATAGCTCACCTTTCCATTGATCTACTCTTACACGTTAAGCCCTTAAGGGACACTTTGATATCACCATTTCACTGCGTATGGACGTTGTGAACTCGGGAAGTTCTCAAAAGACAAAATGATTTGAGTTTAATTTCACTTCGTCCTATGAAGGCACACAGAAATTTTATGACAGTGAACGTGGCTTCCTTCATACAGTCTGTGTCTTTCACAACTGCCATCTGATGGTGCTGTCGTATGTAACAAATTTTAATTTGGTTTTTATTGAAACTAACTAACAAACCCCAAAACAATATTCTGCTTAGAATATATGTCTAGTTTTATATACAGAGTGGCGCAAAGGTCACCTGACACAAGACGTAACATGTTACACATCGAGTGTCAAGTGACTTTTGGGCCACTCTGTATAGTAAGCTATGTTTGTCATTAACGTTACTCACACCCAAATTACTATGCTTATAATAATGTTGTAGGTGAGTGACGTCACAGTCGGAATTCTTTGGAGAGTGTAGAGCATGGTTTCATAATGACGTCACAATTACACGGTTACCGGGTTACCACTATTGCGGTAGAGGTTGGTTTGTGTGTGAGGTCATAACACCGCTTTCGACGGTCAGGGTAAAGCTTGGTATGAGAGTGACGACACGACCTGAAAAAATTGAAATTATTGTGTACATTATATATTATTGTATATTATATAATTATTTTATAATAATTAGATTATATTAATATATTATTAATTGTTATATATTGTATATGAATCAAGAAACACAGGATAAAAACTTCGAGGATCAGCGTAAGAATGTTCTTCCATATCTTTATATGACAGGCTCATTTCCATTATAGTTATACCAGGCTTCAGATAGTTCACTGAAAACTACAGTGTTGCTTAATCTGTTTACTACCATTCATTCTGTAGTCTGTCTTACGACAGGTCCGTAGCCTCTTCATTCTGTAGTCTGTCTTACGACAGGTCCGTAGCCTCTTCATTCTGCAGTCTGTCTTACGACAGGTCCGTAGCCTCTTCATTCTGCAGTCTGTCTTACGACAGGTTCGTAGCCTCTTCATTCTGTAGTCTGTCTTACGACAGGTCCGTAGCCTCTTCATTCTGCAGTCTGTCTTACGACAGGTCCGTAGCCTCTTCATTCTGCAGTCTGTCTTACGACAGGTCCGTAGCCTCTTCATTCTGTAGTCTGTCTTACGACAGGTCCCTAGCCTCTTCATTCTGTAGTCTGTCTTACGACAGGTCCGTAGCCTCTTCATTCTGTAGTCTGCCTTACGACAGGTCCGTAGCCTCTTCATTATGTAGTCTGTCTTACGACAGGTCCGTAGCGTCTTCATTCTGTAGTCTGTCTTACGACAGGTCCGTAGCCTCTTCATTCTGTAGTCTGTCTTACGACAGGTCCGTAGCCTCTTCATTCTGTAGTCTGTCTTACGACAGGTCCCTAGCCTCTTCATTCTGTAGTCTGTCTTACGACAGGTCCGTAGCCTCTTCATTCTGTAGTCTGTCTTACGACAGGTCCGTAGCCTCTTCATTCTGTAGTCTGTCTTACGACAGGTCCGTAACCTCTTCATTCTGTAGTCTGTCTTACAACAGGTCCGTAGCCTCTTCCAAAGCGAGTTCTCCAAAGGGTGCGATCTAGTGCTTCCTCTTTCAATTTCCAGTATCTTCTCCTTCCCTTCAGGTCATCCAGTAGCTGCTTACACCTTCTTCATCGTCTTCCCGTCATTTCTATCCTACCTTCTAAATTTCCTTCAATTTTACTACTTTCCTACCAATTCAGTAAAATCTATAAAGACACGTTGAACACTCTGTATAACTTGACATTTCATATTACCTGCACTCCTTGAACTTACCTATCTTATGTGTTCTTTAAGTTCGAGGCTCTCAGTACTGAGCTGTTTGATATCATAAAGAAGCCTCACCTCTCCTGTGAATGCTCAATATATAGCTCAAGCAGCAAGATGCTGTTTTTCGCCCCATTAAGCCCGTCAGTATCTGATAATGTACCCAATAACTCTACAGTTATTGCCTGTAACTGCAGTAACCTGCTATCAACCGTGTGCACTGCGGATACCAATTTTGATGATATATATAGTCTTCAGAATGACTGCAATTCGCGTATAATTTGTAACATTTTCTCAAGCGATTATCTACTTTAATTGTAGCGTGCTTTTTTGTCTGTTCCACCCTTTATAATGCAAAATGACGGCTCGTTACTGTCATAATTCCCTAATATACGTGTGTTAGACACATAATACGGCCCGCAGCTTACAGTTTAAATGAGCACATAACAAGACTGTATGAGATGTATGCATAGTGTAACAGTGCTGGCGCTTTCGACCCATTTTTTGTTTAATTATCTCGAAGACCGTAAGAATTATGGAATAAATCCTTGGGCATAAAGTGCAATTTTTATTTTGTTGAACAACGCTTTTCCAAAAGGTACATTGCTTTAGGTCGTGCCACGGTCCAGAGGGCTAGTTGCCGGCCTATCATCGCAAGGACACTGGTTCGATCCCATGTCAGTGCATGTGGGATTTATGGTTGACGAAGTGGCACTGGAACAGGTTTATGTCCGGAAGCTTCTGGTATTCCATGTCACTGTCTTTCCACCAATGCTAAACATTCACGTGTCTTATCTCCGAGTTTATGTAATCTCAGGAACTGGGAGCGTCTCTAAATGACACAAATAACTTTTTATCTGCGGTAATTATTTAGCAAGTTACACGTAAGGTGCCTGTGGGATAGTGGGATAGGGTGATGAATTTTAGTTCAAATCCTCATTAAAATCTTTCGTGAAAATCCTTTCAAGGGTTCTAGCTTTTCGTAAAGGACGTCATGACCTTGAGTTGTTAATAGTACAGAAATTGAATTAATATCTGCCCAAAAACAACTAAATATATTTATTATATTAAACTACATATTTCGACCTATCTCATGTCATCCTCAGGTTCAAAATCGGGCTTTAAAACTTATTGAGGAAGAAATATAGTACAGACTATATAGTGTATTTCTTATACTGAGGAAGAAATACTCGTATACTATAGTTCTTCCTCAGTATGTTTTAAAGACCAAATGTGAACTTGAAGATGACCTGAGATAGGTCGAAACTTGTAGTTATATATAATAAATATAATTTGGTTGTGTTTGGACAGATATCGATTTAATTTACTTCTAGGCTTGTTGTTAGCGGATAAATGCGAAATATATAGTTCTATATAACAATATAATTTGGTTGTGTTTGGACAGATTCGATTTAATTACTTCTAGGCTTGTTGTTAGCGGATAAATGCGAAATATATAGTTCTATATAACAAATATAATTTGGTTGTGTTTGGACAGATATCGATTTAATTTACTTCTAGCTTGTTGTTAGCGGATAAATGCGAAATATATAGTTCTATAAACAAATATAATTTGGTTGTGTTTGGACAGATATCGATTTAATTTACTTCTAGGCTTGTTGTTAGCGGATAAATGCGAAATATTAGTTCTATATAACAAATATAATTGGTTGTGTTTGGACAGATATCGATTTAATTTACTTCTAGGCTTGTTGTTAGCGGATAAATGCGAAATATAGTTCTATATAACAATATAATTTGGTTGTGTTTGGACAGATATCGATTTAATTCACTTCGTTGTTAGCGGATAAACGGACAGACAGACTTGGCGAATCTATAAAATGCTTTTTGTAATTTCAGTTCAGTTACAACCTGGCGCTTATTATCGTGCCTTATTATAGACTACGTAAAATGAAAGCGTAATAGGGATGCCATTTCTATTCGCACCTTTAGACGTTACTATCAAACTAACAAACACAATGGAACAGGCTCCTTTTTGTGTAACTGATTGCTGTTTGGGCAGTAAAGAAACGTGCTGTACCTTGTAGAACTTAAATGATCATTAGAGTGTTTGGAAGAGCACACCACTAGACATTAGAGTGTTTGGAAGAGCACACCACTAGACATTAGAGTGTTTGGAAGAGCACACCACTAGACATTAGAGTGTTTGGAAGAGCACACCACTAGACATTAGAGTGTTTGGAAGAGCACACCACTGGACATTAGAGTGTTTGGAAGAGCACACCACTAGACATTAGAGTGTTTGGAAGAGCACACCACTAGACATTAGAGTGTTTGGAAGAGCACACCACTAGACATTAGAGTGTTTGGAAGAGCACACTACTAGACATTAGAGTGTTTGGAAGAGCACACCACTAGACATTAGAGTGTTTGGAAGAGCACACCACTAGACATTAGAGTGTTTGGAAGAGCACACTACTAGACATTAGAGTGTTTGGAAGAGCACACCACTAGACATGAGTGTTTGGAAGAGCACACCACTGGACATTAGAGTGTTTGGAAGAGCACACTACTAGACATTAGAGTGTTTGGAAGAGCACACCACTAGACATGAGTGTTTGGAAGAGCACACCACTGGACATTAGAGTGTTTGGAAGAGCACACTACTAGACATTAGAGTGTTTGGAAGAGCACACTACTAGACATTAGAGTGTTTGGAAGAGCACACCACTAGACATGAGTGTTTGGAAGAGCACACCACTGGACATTAGAGTGTTTGGAAGAGCACACTACTAGACATTAGAGTGTTTGAAAGAGCACACCACTAGACATGAGTGTTTGGAAGAGCACACCACTGGACATTAGAGTGTTTGGAAGAGCACACTACTAGACATTAGAGTGTTTGGAAGAGCACACCACTAGACATGAGTGTTTGGAAGAGCACACCACTGGACATTAGAGTGTTTGGAAGAGCACACCACTAGACATTAGAGTGTTTGGAAGAGCACACTACTAGACATTAGAGTGTTTGGAAGAGCACACCACTAGACATTAGAGTGTTTGGAAGAGCACACCACTAGACATTAGAGTGTTTGGAAGAGCACACTACTAGACATTAGAGTGTTTGGAAGAGCACACCACTAGACATGAGTGTTTGGAAGAGCACACCACTGGACATTAGAGTGTTTGGAAGAGCACACTACTAGACATTAGAGTGTTTGGAAGAGCACACCACTAGACATGAGTGTTTGGAAGAGCACACCACTGGACATTAGAGTGTTTGGAAGAGCACACTACTAGACATTAGAGTGTTTGGAAGAGCACACTACTAGACATTAGAGTGTTTGGAAGAGCACACCACTAGACATGAGTGTTTGGAAGAGCACACCACTGGACATTAGAGTGTTTGGAAGAGCACACTACTAGACATTAGAGTGTTTGAAAGAGCACACCACTAGACATGAGTGTTTGGAAGAGCACACCACTGGACATTAGAGTGTTTGGAAGAGCACGCTACTAGACATTAGAGTGTTTGGAAGAGCACACCACTAGACATGAGTGTTTGGAAGAGCACACCACTGGACATTAGAGTGTTTGGAAGAGCACACCACTAGACATTAGAGTGTTTGGAAGAGCACACCACTAGACATTAGAGTGTTTGGAAGAGCACACCACTGGACATTAGAGTGTTTGGAAGAGCACACTACTAGACATTAGAGTGTTTGAAAGAGCACACCACTAGACATGAGTGTTTGGAAGAGCACACCACTGGACATTAGAGTGTTTGGAAGAGCACGCTACTAGACATTAGAGTGTTTGGAAGAGCACACCACTAGACATGAGTGTTTGGAAGAGCACACCACTGGACATTAGAGTGTTTGGAAGAGCACACCACTAGACATTAGAGTGTTTGGAAGAGCACACCACTAGACATTAGAGTGTTTGGAAGAGCACACCACTAGACATTAGAGTGTTTGGAAGAGCACACCACTAGACATTAGAGTGTTTGGAAGAGCACACCACTAGACATTAGAGTGTTTGGAAGAGCACACCACTAGACATTAGAGTGTTTGGAAGAGCACACCACTAGACATTAGAGTGTTTGGAAGAGCACACCACTAGACATTAGAGTGTTTGGAAGAGCACACCACTAGACATTAGAGTGTTTGGAAGAGCACACCACTAGACATTAGAGTGTTTGGAAGAGCACACCACTAGACATTAGAGTGTTTGGAAGAGCACACCACTAGACATTAGAGTGTTTGGAAGAGCACACCACTAGACATTAGAGTGTTTGGAAGAGCACACCACTAGACATTAGAGTGTTTGGAAGAGCACACCACTAGACATTAGAGTGTTTGGAAGAGCACACCACTAGACATTAGAGTGTTTGGAAGAGCACACCACTAGACATTAGAGTGTTTGGAAGAGCACACCACTAGACCTTGCCCTAAGCCAAATTAATCTAGTTCTCATTACCACATCATATAGCTTCGAGATCCTTTTCAATATTATCCTCCTCCCTATGTCTATGTTCTTACATGATCTCGTCCCTTCAGGATTTGTACCGAAGTTTTGTATAGAAATTAAACTTCTTCATTCGTGCTCCATGTTCCGCCCATCTTATCCTCCTTGTTGCCACAGCACTAATAATATTCGGCAAAGAGTACAAATTATGGTACTCTTTACTGTACAATTTTCCCCATTCCCTTGCCCCTTTCTGCCTCTTGAATGTAAAGGTAATTTTTCTGTCGTAGAAGCCATATGCTGGATGTGAGGTATAACTCCACTTATTCTTAACCTCAACTTTAGATTCAGATAAGTGGTCAGCTTCACTCCCGACGGCTCTACAGCTGGAGGAATGCCCCCGGTACCCAAAGAATAAAGTGGGCCGCGATAGCTCAGTCGGTATAGCGACTCACTACGGGCTGGACGGTCCGGGGATCGAATCCCGGTAGGGGGTGAGATTTTTCGCACTCGTCCAGACCAGCCCTGGGGCCCACCCAACCTCCTATACAATGGGTACTGTATCTCTTTCCCGGGGGTAAAGCGGCCGGGGCGTGGAGTTGACCACCCACCCCATCTAGTGCCAGGGTTAAAGAAAGAGTATAGCTATACCTCTACTCCCGCTCTGGGCCTTCATGGCCTGTTCTAGGGTGACCTTTACCTTTACCTTACCCAAACAATAAAGGGCTGAGTGGGCCCTGAAACCGGTATGAAAGCGGAGAGCTTAAAATACAAATATTTTGCCGCTGCCTGGAATCCAATCACGACTCCGCTGTAGTCCAGCCCGTCTTTACCAACTGAGCCATCACGGCTCGCCATTTGCTGTCTGTTAGTTTCACATATCCCGCCTCTGTTAATATGTTTAGTCGTTCATAACAAAGCAGTAAGACGTTCTCTTGTTAAGCATTAGAGACGAAACACGTCAAGTTCTCTGACCTGTCAGATCGACTTCAAACTCGATACCTCACATCGGCTGTTCGCGATATCTTGAAGCAGTTTCTGATGGCTGGATTCATCTTCATCAAAGCCTCTTGCCTGCTTCAATCTGCTACAGAGCTGCTGTTCAGCGGAGCGTGTTGGAACTGACGTATTGTTGGTGTCCATAGAAGGGGACTTCCCCTAAGATGCCTGCGGCTTTTGTGGAGTTCGCACGAACTGGGGAGTAAAACATATTCTGTCACTGAAGGTAGCCGCTGTCTACTGTGTTCTTTTTGGCAGTTCCACTGTTCTGTTTTCCTTTTGTATGGACTTCTCCTTTCGTTGGCAGTTTCGTATCCACAAGACGCCTGCTTGCTTATCGACACGGAGATGAATGAATGTCGACGTTTATAGTAAGACTGTAATAAAGCCCATATTGTAATTGCAAAGGGAAATTGCATTTGTGAAAATAATTATTAATTTGGAGCATGAGGTCTATTAGGAAAAAAAAGTGTGTACAGTATAAAAAAAGTTTTTAAAATACGAGACCCCATATAATAATATTAAAAACACAAAAAAGCAATTCTCAAGCGAATCAAAGTTTCCATCTCTTTCTGATCATTATTGAATGTTCAAATTAATCTTAATTACTTGTGTAAATTTATCAAAATGAATTCTGAAGAAATTAAAGGGAATATTTTGTTAATTATGGGAAGACGATATATGTTGATACATCATATTGTGCGGGGCACGAGGTGGCGCAGTTGGTTGAGGCACTACTCTACAAGCCGGAAGGTCGCGGGTTCGATTCCCGATGGTGTCACTGGAATTTTTTATTGACATAATCCTTTCGGTCGCACTATGACCCTGGGGTCGACTCATCCTCTAACAGAAATGAGTTCCAGGAATATTTCTTGGGGAGTAAAGGCGGCCGGTGCGTAGAACTGACAACCTTACCACCTTCATGTGCCGATTGTCTATAAATCTGGGAGCCTCAACCTCCTGGAACCCTAAGGGTCTGTCCAGGCATCTGGGAGCCTCAACCTCCTGGAACCCTAAGGTCTGTCCAGGCATCTGGGAGCCTCAACCTCCTGGAACCCTAAGGGTCTGTCCAGGTCTGTAATGGGATTGCTTTTTACATGATATTGTCCAAGCTATTGTAACCATACACGCCTGTATTTGTGACATCACTGCCTTACATCCGTCCAAATTCGTGGTCCTCAGAAGGCTATAATATCACTCAGAAACGAAGCTCCATCGTAACTATACAAACCGGTGGCTGTGACGTCACCGGGCTGTTGCCTTCTCGGTCTCATTTTTCCACAACAGTTAAACTTGAGGGCCAACACATAACACCATGATGCTGAATCAACTGATACCTTTTTCCAATAATCAACATCGTGCCGCCAAAAGATGTTTTCGAGTGATTAACACGCCTACTTTGGTTTCGTGGTGTTACACAGTACTTCTAAAAATTCCAGGGTGCTAGTGATATAGTCGCAGTGTGTGCTAACCCCTCCCCCCCCCCCCCCCAATGGCGCAACAGCACTTAGTGGGCCAGGGCCTCCTCATTATTCGAGGCTTTACGATCACACGCAGATACACCACACTCGGTAGGACTCCTCTGGACGAGTGATCAGCCCGTCACAGAGACCTCTACCTGACAACACACAACACTCACAAGAGACAATCTATGCCCCTGGCGGGATTCGAACCCGCAATCCCAGCAAGCGGACGACCGCAGATCCAAGCCTTAGACCGCACGGTCACTGCGATTGGCAGTCTATGTTACTGAAAGGAGTAAATACCGGGATGGTACTGACAGAGTGGCAGTCTGTGCTACTGACAGCAAGCAGATAAACCACAAAAGGAGATCGCCATTTGCATTTAAAACGAAATAACTGCGATGCAGTGTAGAGATAGGCTCTGTAATTAGACAACAGAATTTTATCTGCTAGGCTTTACGAACGCGGTGGGTGATTTGCACTGTTTGCACACGGACACACACACTGACAAAACACTGACACACACGTGATGGTCTGCCCGATGCAAACACGGACATTCCATTGTAATTGCAATTTAATTTGTAGATCTACGTGTTGATGTTGGCGGCGCACGAAATAAGTGTCATGGCGAGAGGTTTGCTTTTAACGCAGTTTCAGACGCAGATACTTGCGCACTAACTAACGACAGACACTTCAGTAAAGTGTTTGTAGTGCTGTTAGGCCGCTCTGCTAGCTTAACGACGAACTGAGGCTAATACCTGCTTGAAGATGACAACGACGTCGATGATGATGATGATGATGACAAACACTCACAGTAACAAACACTCACAGTAACAAACATTCACAGTAACAAACACTCACAGTAACAAATACTCACAGTAACAAACACTCACAGTAACAAACAGTCACAGTAACAAACACTCACAGTAACAAAACACTCACAGTAACAATACTCACAGTAACAAACACTCACAGTAACAAACACTCACAGTAACAAACACTCACAGTAACAAACACTCACAGTAACAAACAGACAACAACAAAGCATACTTAAATATTTTTCGGTGTTTTGCGACGTATTAGATTACATATTTAACGACGCCCTTATTTCAAATTATGTAATCAGGTGATATAATTACGAATTATTTTTTTTCCAATGGCTCGACAGCCCCTTGGGGGCCTAGGCCGCCTCATTTTTCGAGGCTTCACTATCGCACTTTTTAGACACACCACGCTTATAAAGGCGAGGAGGCCTAGACGAATTTGTTACTTACGTCAGGCTTACGCACCGTTATATTATGAACACCCTGTATAGTCGCTATGCGTCTTATCAGGCTGTTTGGTACAGAAGCAATTTTGACGCACAGTAGATGGATCAAACTTCGCCACACACTTGCTTGTCTTGTGGCGGACACAATAAGAAGTTGTTTACGGTGCAAACGTGGCCAACACTTTGAAGCCTGAAGAGAAAGGTAGAATGAGAGAGACGTAAGACATAGCAGAAGGATGTGCAAAGAGGAAAAGCATATGGGAAGTGAAAGACACTGTATTTCTGGGAGAGTGAAGCAACAGGAACACAGATGAACGGATCTGATGTCGTCACGTTACAGCCTGCCCAATTGGCGTCCTACTGGGAGAGTCATCCAAATTATAGGCTGTTTTATGAGGACTGTAAGTGATAAAGATTTAATTATGCATTTCTTTAGTCTTCCTGTCACTTCTTCCTTACTTTATAATAGATTTCTCACTTTCCTCCTCAAATTTGTCTCCAATAAGAAGACAGTTTATCCTTTTGGGCCAAATAAAGTCAATCAATTAAAGCTGTTGTAATTAAGGTGATGCATTATCAAGTGAAGGGGGTAAGGAATTGTCTACCCTCCTAGGGGCTTTCGTCAGTTAACTAGCTGTAGCTCTTTCTGCTGTCATAAAGACAGACAGAGGTGCAACTGAACGGTAGTTACGTACAATAATAGGTTAAAGCCGATCTCAGTGGCCGCGCGGTCTAAGGCGTTGGTCTGCGGCCTCTCGCTTACTGGGATTGTGGGTTCAAATCCCACCGGGGCATGGATGTATGTCTGTTGTTAGTGTTGTGTGTTGTCAGGTAGATGTCTCTGCGACGAGCTGGACCCTCGTCCAGAGGAGTCCTACCGAATGTGGTGTGTCTAAAAAGTGTGATCGTGAAGCCTCGAAAAATGAGGCGGCCTAGGCCCCCAAGGGGCTGTCAAAAAAGGTTTAAATGACTCTTGTGACACGGGGAAAGGAAATGAGAAGGTGCCTGTTGGTGCTAAATCGATTTATAGCACATAGCAATTCAGTCTGCTGACTGAGTAAACCCAAGATCTGCACAGCAAAGTACCCAGTGACGGTCTGTCATGGCCCGCAGTACATACATTCTGCAGGCTTCTCACTGCCGTATCAGAAATCTCTACGTACAAATCTTGCTTCGTGTTTAACAAACCCCGGTTTCAAAGTCTGGCCCGAAGTTTGACTTTCTTTAAGTTTCTTCCTCTATTTTTCAGCCCATCCAGACAAAACTTGTAGCACTAATACAAATTATTCCACACTCGTTCCCACTTCCACCCTTTGCCATAATAAACCCTTATTTAGAATGTATATGCGTATAATCCGAGCTATTGACAGCATCGTTAAACAAACAACAAATAAAAAGAGGAGAAATATATAATTAAGAGGTCCTTAACAGAAATAGGAAAAGAACGCCATAGTGGATTTAAAATAAATCAGTACGCGATCCAAAGCAATTTTTGGAAAACGTTCGCCTTATGTGAGAGATAAAAACTGTCAGCTTATCAATAAAGTCTGTCCTCCATGCATTTAGATTATGAAGTGTATAATTATACGTAGGTCAACTGAGGCTAGGGGCTGGAAGACCGAGGGATTGGATTTTGATTCTAAGCAGGGTCACGAGTATTTCTTCTCCTCCAAAGGGTCGATGAAGTCTCTGAGGCCAACCCAGTCTACTGCCTGACAAATATCTGGAGCCCTGTCCCTGAGACAAAGCGGCTGGAACGTGACGTTATTTACATATCTGCAACTAGTGGTGAGATTAAGAATGCGACGAGTTGAAATCTGCCTTAGTGGTGTAGTGCGTGTTTGAGTACAGGGACAAATTTGAATTTTGGGTGGTATGCTATTTGTGAATGATGAATTGGGAACAGGTGCGCACCCACAATGTTTCATTGGGGGGGGGGGGTTGACCCTGAGGCTATATATAATTTATGTTTGCTTTTAAAAATTATGTTACAAAAATCATGTCGTAAGTACAACATAACTTCAGCAACTACATTTATATACACACAAATATAACTACATGTTCCATCACTCAATCACAGTGTCCTATCTTATTGTTTTTTAATTTTATTAATTTATTTTTTAAAATTCTAATGTACTAGCATCAGTCGACTTCAGTGACTGATTTCGGCTGAAGGGTAAATCACGTAAAATTTTGATGTAATATCTACAAAATCTGCTTTTTTAAATTTCGGTTTGAGGGGGTTTGGGGGGGCTGCAGTTCGGTAGCCCCCCCTTGGGTGCGCCCCTGATAGCGAAGGATGTAGAACGAAGCAATCATCGGCTAGAAACTGCTTCCAGAATCTGAGGAATTCAACATATATCCTCAAATAGTATAATCGACCCTTCAATAACGAATCAGGAACGAAGCCTACTTTCGCTGCGTTAAGTCTCCAGGCTCTCACTGCTCTGACGAACACAAATCGCTGCTCATTTCTCTCTCTCTCTCTCTCTCTCTCCTCTCTCCGTAACATTTGTTACCGTTTAAGTCTGCATAATCCACAGCCTTAGTGATGATTTGTCTGAGCAAAAAGGAAAGACTTTATGTTCGACGTCATCGTCTGACAAGGAGATCCTTTGGGGATAATTAAAACTTCGGGAGCAGATCTGCCTGCGTCTTCAAACAAAACAGAATGTTGTGGCAACACCTCCCCCTCCCCCCACCTCCCGCCCCCCACAACCCTCCCGCAACACAGAACCAACTTCACCATAATTGTTTTTTTGATTGAATGGGAAATGCATTCCTTAGCACTGGCGTTTTGGTGTACACAAGAAGGCAAAATAGGGAATAAAGGATTGCATCTTTATCAGTGGTCGACGACCTATGACCCGCGAGTCTTGGGGTCAACCACTAGCACATCTTCTTCTTCTTCTTCGGTGGCACTACAGTCCAATGCGGACCTTCGGTGGCACTACAGTCCAATGCGGACCTTCGGTGGCACTACAGTCCAATGCGGACCTTCGGTGGCACTACAGTCCAATGCGGACCTTCGGTGGCACTACAGTCCAATGCGGACCTTCGGTGGCACTACAGTCCAATGCGGACCTTCGGTGGCACTACAGTCCAATGCGGACCTTCGGTGGCACTACAGTCCAATGCGGACCTTCGGTGGCACTACAATCCAATGCGGACCTTCGGTGGCACTACAGTCCAATGCGGACCTTCGGTGGCACTATAGTCCAATGCGGACCTTCGGTGGCACTACAGTCCAATGCGGACCTTCGGTGGCACTACAGTCCAATGCGGACCTTCGGTGGCACTACAGTCCAATTCGGACCTTCGGTGGCTCTACAGTCCAATGCGGACCTTCGGTGGCACTACAGTCCAATGCGGACCTTCGGTGGCACTACAGTCCAATGCGGACCTTCGGTGGCACTACAGTCCAATGCGGACCTTCGGTGGCACTACAGTCCAATGCGGACCTTCGGTGGCACTACAGTCCAATGCGGACCTTCGGTGGCACTACAGTCCAATGCGGACCTTCGGTGGCACTACAGTCCAATGCGGACCTTCGGTGGCACTACAGTCCAATGCGGACCTTCGGTGGCACTACAGTCCAATGCGGACCTTCGGTGGCACTACAGTCCAATGCGGACCTTCGGTGGCTCTACAGTCTAATGCGGACCTTCGCCTCCTTAATGGCCCTTTCACAGTCAGCTCCATTCTATCTGACTGTTCCGAGGCCACATTTTAGGTCTCCTAACAATCAGTTTTTTTTTACAGTGACAGGTTGTCAGCCTGTCGCCCAACCCCCAACCTGGAAGGCCAGTCCGCCGAATTTATAACCCCCGGGGCAGGGTGGCCCAGCTATACCCCCAGGCACTGGGTACCCATTTTGGTCGCCTGTTACGACCTGCATGGGCAGCAGTGGGACTATTCTTTTCCCGTCACCACACGGGGAAACCACTAGCACATGGGTGCATAAATTTTCCAGAAATTTAGCAGCCACCACAAAATTCTAGGCGCCAGAAAGGTGATAAGTAGGAAGTTCTATACTGAGGACCCTCAAATATTAGGCGCTCCCGTAAAAAATTTAGTCACCAAGGCGACCTGGCACCCCGAACTTGTTCACCCCTGCACTAGCAGGTTTATGGTGACCCGCGGTTGATTGATATTTATTCATTATAGACTTGTCATGAAAAGTTTTCAAAAAGTGCAGTGGCCTATCAGAAACGTTCCGAAAACCTGAATTTGGCCAACTGTTAGAAATGTTCAACGACCCTGAGAGGTAGGCTGTTCCGCCGTTCTTCTTCTGGTTTAATTCGTGACTCTGTCGGTATATCAGATGGTGTAGCGTTGATGACACGGTGATTGGTCAGTGATGGACTGGGAATGATTCGGGAAGTATCTGTTGTGGCACATTTGCAGTACTGTCCTTGTATTTGCCGCTGTCCTGATACACAGGTTAGCAGGTGAATGTCACGTTGTGTTCACCGTGCGTCTTGACATTAATGTCACGTTGTGTTCACCGTGCGTCTTGACATTAATGTCACGTTGTGTTCACCGTGCGTCTTGACATTAATGTCACGTTGTGTTCACCGTGCGTCTTGACATTAATGTCACGCTGTGTTCACCGTGCATCTTGACATTAATGTCACGTTGTGTTCACCGTGCATCTTGACATTAATGTCACGTTGTGTTCACCGTACATCTTGACATTAATGTCACGTTGTGTTCACCGTGTGTCTTCACATTAATGTCACGTTGTGTTCACCGTGCGTCTTCACATTAATGTCACGTTGTGTTCACCGTGCGTCTTGACATTAATATCACGTTGTGTTCACCGTACATCTTGACATTAATATCACGTTCTTTTCACCGTACATCTTGACATTAATGTCACGTTGTGTTCACCGTACATCTTGACATTAATGTCACGTTGTGTTCACCGTGCATCTTGACATTAATGTCACGTTGTGTTCACCGTGCATCTTGACATTAATGTCACGTTGTGTTCACCGTGCGTCTTCACATTAATGTCACGTTGTGTTCACCGTGCGTCTTCACATTAATGTCACGTTGTGTTCACCGTGCGTCTTCACATTAATGTCACGTTCTGTTCACCGTGCGTCTTCACATTAATGTCACGTTGTGTTCACCGTGCATCTTGACATTAATGTCACGTTGTGTTCACCGTGCGTCTTCACATTAATGTCACGTTGTGTTCACCGTGCGTCTTCACATTAATGTCACGTTGTGTTCACCGTGCATCTTGACATTAATGTCACGTTGTGTTCACCGTGCATCTTGACATTAATATCACGTTGTGTTCACCGTGCATCTTGACATTAATGTCACGTTGTGTTCACCGTACATCTTGACATTAATGTCACGTTGTGTTCACCGTACATCTTGATATTAATGTCACGTTGTGTTCACCGTGCGTCTTCACATTAATGTCACGTTGTGTTCACCGTGCTTCTTCACATTAATGTCACGTTGTGTTCACCGTGCGTCTTGACATTAATGTCACGTTGTGTTCACCGTGCATCTTGACATTAATGTCACGTTGTGTTCACCGTGCATCTTGACATTAATGTCACGTTGTGTTACCCGTGCATCTGGACATTAATGTCACGTTGTGTTCACCGTACATCTTGACATTAATATCACGTTGTGTTCACCGTACATCTTGATATTAATGTCACGTTGTGTTCACCGTGCATCTTGACATTAATGCCACGTTGTGTTCACCGTACATCTTGACATTAATGTCACGTTGTGTTACCGTGCATCTTGACATTAATGTCACGTTGTGTTCACCGTGCATCTTGACATTAATGTCACGTTGTGTTCACCGTGCATCTTGACATTAATGTCACGTTGTTTTCACCGTGCTTCTTCACATTAATGTCACGTTGTGTTCACCGTGCGTCTTGACATTAATATCACGTTGTGTTCACCGTGCATCTTGACATTAATGTCACGTTGTGTTCACCGTGCATCTTGACATTAATGTCACGTTGTGTTCACCGTGCGTCTTCACATTAATGTCACGTTGTGTTTACCGTGCATCTTGACATTAATGTCACGTTGTGTTCACCGTGCGTCTTGACATTAATGTCACGTTGTGTTCACCGTGCATCTTGACATTAATGTCACGTTGTGTTCACCATACATCTTGACATTAATGTCACGTTGTGTTCACCGTACATCTTGACATTAATGTCACGTTGAGTTCACCGTACATCTTGACATTAATGTCACGTTGTGTTCACCGTGCATCTTGACATTAATGTCACGTGTGTTCACCGTACATCTTGACATTAATGTCACGTTGTGTTCACCGTACATCTTGATATTAATGTCACGTTGTGTTCACCGTGCATCTTGACATTAATGTCACGTTGTGTTCACCGTGCGTCTTGACATTAATGTCACGTTGTGTTCACCGTACATCTTGACATTAATGTCACGTTGTGTTCACCGTGCATCTTGACATTAATGTCACGTTGTGTTCACCGTGCGTCTTGACATTAATGTCACGTTGTGTTCACCGTGCGTCTTGACATTAATGTCACGTTGTGTTCACCGTACATCTTGACATTAATGTCACGTTGTGTTCACTGTAAATCTTGACATTAATGTCACGTTGTGTTCACCGTGCATCTTGACATTAATGTCACGTTGTGTTCACCGTGCATCTTGACATTAATGTCACGTTGTGTTCACCGTGCATCTTGACATTAATGTCACGTTGTGTTCACCGTACATCTTGACATTAATGTCACGTTGTGTTCACCGTGCATCTTGACATTAATTTTCAGTTCTTCAACCAACAAATGCACTTTTTATTTCCGTATTTCTGTTCAATTCACCCTACACATGTTTCGGCCGTAACTCTGCCATCATCACGGTACATCGATAAGTTCACTTCACTGTTCACTGGTCCATTTGGTATTATCACAACCGTTACACTGTTTGTGGCTATTATTTACATTGACAGTCACCGGTATGTAAAAACACAAACACAGTTAATTCAAGTTTTTTTCTTGAAATGTCCTGATGTATATAGTATTTATCTTGCGTTAGAAGTGTAAAATATAGCAATTGCCAGCAATTTTAACAATTTTTAATAACAATAATTTTAATAATTTTAACAATTCCAACAACTACCAACAACACAGCGCTCTATATTCACAATTTATAGTGCTACACTTTACACTTCTAACGCAAGATAAATACAGGTTATACACAAAAGAATGGTGCGGTTTCAATAGTGAAAACTATTGAAACCGCACCATTCGTTTGTGTATAACCTGTACTATATACACCAAGACATTTCAAGAAACAACTTGAAGGAACTGTGTTTCTGTTTTTACATACCGGTGACTGTCAATGTAAAAATAGCCTCAAACAGTGTAACGGTTCTGTGATAATACCAAATGGACCAGTGAACAGTGAAGTGAACTTATCAATGTATCGTGATGATGGCAGAGTCACGGCCGAAACATGTGTAGGGTGAATTGAACAGAAATATAAAAAAAGTGCATTAATTGGTTAACAAAACTGAAAATTAAAGTTGGCAGGTGTTCTGTCTGATGCTCAAACCGGCAACCTCCAGACTAGAGGTAGAGGATTGCACTGCTTCAACCTTATCGCAGCCTACATGCCGCTAATATGGATCAGAGCACAAATGTTTAAAATTCCACGCTTTTAACCAAGTATCTCGCCACGAAGACGCATAAGGGGAATGGGAATATATCTCCACAGATTCTTAGCTTCAACACTGGATAGACATAAGCGGTTAGCTTCACAGCCAGGCCATTTTTACCCCAGCAAATCTTCCGGTATCTATTGAGTAAGTGCTGGCTGGGCCCCAGAGTGCTTCTGGAACTTTGCTCTGCATTTCCTGACAACTGAATTTCGTTTATATCGGTCGTCTTGCTCGTAGCCTACTTACTATATTGACTGAGCTACACCGGATCTGATGCTGTTACGTATTTTAAAAATAATATCTTCCTGAGTGTTACTTATTAATTTATTTATACTTTATTTAACGACGCTTTCAGTAGCTGAGACCACGTAGTGTCTAATGGTGGGATGATTAGTGAAAAATGAACTGGAGAGGATGTGGAAGGAAGCGGAGTCGGCCTAATTTTACGTTACATGCCGGAATTTTAAAGGACGGCTGAGGAATTTCACGAAAATTCGCAATCAAAATAGCCAACCTGTGCGCCGAAAATTGAAGCCGAAACGTCTCTAGTACAACGCAAATGTAACAGAGTCACACCACGAAGTTTGGTGAACCAGTGACTGCATGTGTTTCAGGGTCGAGATTAACTACCTCGATGGAAATTTGTTTTTTTCAGAAGCTGATAGTCGCTGAACCAGTCCACAAAATTACCCAATGTTTATGTAACCCAGGGTTCCCCTAACGCGCACAAAGACTGGGTTCAATTTATTATCCTCATTAACATATCGCATTCCATCTATATTTAGCTCTCGCAAGTTTTCTCTCATTTAAGTTTCCTGGCTGACGTTCTGTGTACATTTCTCATCTCCTCCATACAAGTTACGTGAATTACTGATTGCTTGATAATAACATTTATCTTGCATGTTTCACACTGTTGCCACCGTGCATCTTAGTCATATTAAATTAAGTTACAGACCGAACTGATGCACATTAAAACCACTTTCTTAAGTAGCTTTATTATTAAAATTGTTAAAAATTGTACCCCTACATGTGTTTCGATCCTAGGATCATCGTCAGGGGGGTTTATTGCTAAAAGCTACAGTCACTTCAACACATGATTTAAAATATTCTATCTGCACTTTGAAACATAAGTTAAAA
Source organism: Reticulitermes speratus (assembly GCA_021186555.1). Lineage (NCBI taxonomy): Eukaryota > Metazoa > Arthropoda > Insecta > Blattodea > Rhinotermitidae > Reticulitermes > Reticulitermes speratus. The sequence continues at coordinate 41,598,062 of JAJKFL010000009.1, read as the reverse complement.
TCTTGTAAAAAGATTCGTTAAAAGTTGTAAAATTATAAAAGCACTGTAGATGGTAGAATTGTGGAACTGCTGGCGTGTGGTATTAAAGGCATGTGAAATGTTTTTGCGTGTGTAGCGAAGTGTACTGCGTGTTGTGCGGTGAGGAGTACTACGGTGTGGAGTACAATTTTTATACAATTTTAATAATAAAGCTACTTAAAAAAGTGGTTTTAATGTGCGTCAGTTGGTCTATAACTTAATTTAATTTATCTTGCACGTATAATTTATGAGGATGCTTGAATGGGTTCAACTGTCTTGGAAAAATAGAGGAGGCGGGGTGTTCTAAACACGGTGTTGAATTTTGGCGTCCCGTAAAAGACACGGCGTTTGTTGTCCCGCTGAGAAACTATCAGCTTCTGAGACGGTAGTCTACTTAATAGGAGTTAAATATTTATTTTATTTTTTTTGAAACTTTTTAGATGGTTATTTAAAAAGTCAGCAAGAATTTAAGATTCATTAAAGAGAAAGGAAAATATTTATAAACACTCACAGTAGACGAGCTTAATTTCAATTTAAGTAAGAGCTTTATAGAAATGTAAAGTTTACCAGGATAAGGCCTCCATAGAAACTTCTGAAATTGCGTTACAAAGAAAAATAATTACAACGTACTGATTTTCCTTTCTTCTTTCCCCGTTTATTTCCTAATTATGTTTATCCTCAATCGATTCTCTCTCTCCTCTTCTAACGACTGTAATTCTCTCCAATTATCCGCTACTTTCTTCCTTCTGCCAGTACACTCACCATTACTCCTCACGCACCTATCTTCCTCCACCCGTAGCTCGCTGCACACTTAACCTTTCTTTGTCTCATTTCACTCGGTGCCTTATGAAAGTAATGTCTATATCAGAAGTTATTTCGGCCGTTTAAAGAACACCGACATTTATGTAACTTCTGCTTTAACATTAAATTAATCTGTGTTACGCCGACACAGTACGTTTCTGTTCTATGTTCTCCTCATAACATAGAACACATTATTTCCCTGTACAACATTAATTGATTATCTTTTAAATAACGGGCTCTATTGTCGATGAAGCAGGAACTGAAGTTTTAAATACAGGGTATACACAAAAGAATGGTGCGGTTTCAATGGTGAATAAAGGGAAACCGCACCATTCTTTTGTGTATACACTGTATAATTCATATCAATATCATGCTTCAAAGGGTCGAATTTGAATTGTCCTTTTGAAGCTCACACTTGAAAGGCTAAACAAATTTATCAGTCTGTCATTTGTGTTCGATTCTTCTGTTGGTACCTTTGATGCCCACAATGTATATCGGTTGTCCGTTTGTTAATGATCACAACATAATGCTCTTAATCGGCCGATCAAAGTGTCACGTAGCAACGCGCCGTTCTCTGTCTGTTTTAATGCAGTTGTTCTTTTGTACCCCCGACATTAAGCGTGTTAAAGCAGTCGGTATAGCGACTAAGCTATGGAATGTATTTTCGATTTCGTCAGTTGCAAATAAATTGTGTCTTCTCTTACGCCTTGAGACCGACATTAGGTCCCACACAGCCATATATTCAAGTTGTACCTGGACTCTCCTTGGGGATAAAGCGGCCGGAGCTTGAATGTGACCGCTCATTTCCATTTAGTGGCAGGTTTTAAAATACGTTTATCTCTCCCCTTACACCTTCAAGGCCTGTTGATAAATTAGGCTCAATGAGAAATTAAATTTCACCTTCTGTTCCATCTATTTAATTTCTCCCAACTGTGCCTTCTCTTATATTTTAGCCTGTCCAATTATTATCTGACTATGCTACTTATCTCGCAGAAGTCTTATTATCTCATCTTAAAATTAATTTTTTTATTTAAGGTATATTGTTATGAATGACGTATTTTGTAAGATATATGAGGATGGGATATTATTATTTAATTGCTACAGTGTTATTACTTAAAGGTTTTTTCCGATCAATTTATTAATTCTGTTGTTTTATCATCATTCATTCATTCATTCTGTAGTCTGTCTTACGACAGGTCCGTAGCCTCTTCATTCTGTAGTCTGTCTTACGACAGGTCCGTAGCCTCTTCATTCTGTAGTCTGTCTTACGACAGGTCCGTAGCCTCTTCATTCTGTAGTCTGTCTTACGACAGGTCCGTAGCCTCTTCCAAAGCGTGTTTTCCACAGGGTGCGATCTAGTGCTTCCTCTTTCAATTTCCAGTATCTTCTCTTTTCCTTAAGGTCATCCAGTAGCTGCTTACGTCTTCTCCCTCGTCGTCCCGTCATTTCTATTCTTCCCTCTAACTTTCCTTCAATCACGTGTTTCAGAAGGCAGTTTCTACGCAACATGTGACCAATCCAGTTAGCCTTTCTTCTTTTTATTGTATGTACGATATTCCTCTCCTCCTTGACTCTGTGTAATACTTCTTCATTTCTCACACGATCGGTCCAACTGATCTTCTCCATTCTTCTCCAGCACCACATTTCAAAACTTTCCAGATACTTCTGATCCACTTTCCCAAGTGTCCACGTTTCAGCACCACACAAAGCTACGCTCCAAATGTAGCACTTTACTAGTTTCGTTTTATCATTGGAAGACAAATTAAGAATATTGACGCAATTTTTTTCAGTATAGAAGAGAGGACCCTACATATTTCAGTGGCTGCAAAATTATTTGGTTTGAGGCTGTAAAGTGGCTTTGTGTGAATCAGAATAAGAAATGTTGGGCTTTTGTGAAGCCGGCAATGTTATGTGGGGCTCTACATAACGCTGGGTATTTATTGAAGAGCTGAAGGAACGTGAGCCTCGCTTCCTGCAGCCAGCTGCTTTTGGGGAGGTTTACGTTGAAACTTATAATCTGATGGTAATTTTTTTGATGGGGTACTTTGGAAGAAGCTCATAAGAAACTGTTTGTATTCACTCTTTCTGAGATTATTGTCAACAAAAGCGGTACATAGCACGAGGCTCCTGATTTTCAACAGATATATTCTCTGTGGATTGATAAAGTGTTTGAAAACGATAACCCTAATTGTTACGTGATGAAATATGCAGTGGTTACAGCCACACTGCGTAGCAAGTACATCAGACTGCAGCAGCATCTTGTGTGACAAAATGGCTGTCACGACACAGACCACGCCACAAAATGGTTGCCATATTGTAATTTACTCCACAAAATTGAGGATTCACGGTTTCACGTATTTGTAACTAGATAGAAAGCGCCGTTCTGTGTTTGTTATCGAAATACAGGACAGTATGAAGTTTAAGGTTTAGTCTCCTGCAATACTGTCTAGATTTATGTGCGGCAAGCTACGTGAGTTGCTTGTGTACTGCCGGAAATGTAATTCGTCTGAAAGCATCCGGTTACCCTCGAAATATATAGATTATTGTTCGGGCTGTTCAAATGTCTAACCTTTTTATAATTAAATTAGCTTAGAACCCTTAAAAATTTCAGCGGTTAATGGTTGCAGTTCTCAACGTAGCACTGCTTTACACTCTATTCCACTGTGACCCTCTTGCATAACTTAGAGCCCTTAAGGGACACTTGCATATTATTATTTAATAATAATAATAATAATAATAATAATAATAATAATGTGGAGGTGTGGTTTGGGCAAAGGTCGACACCACAAGACTAACTAGCACACTGCCATTTAGTATTGCTATTTTCTGCTCCTATAAACCTAAGATGTCTCTTTGTCTTTCGTTTTGACGGAAACGATGTTAGGAAAATCCGGTTACAAATTACAAAAAAACGTTATTCTCTTTGGGCTACTTTTATGTTACCTGGAATAAATGTTTTCCTTAATCCGATAATCTTTATTTTGGCCCTTAAAACGTTTTAGACTGTAAATAAAATGCCACACTATAATATCTTAAACATTTACTCATATACTGATCACACGGAACCTCCTAACACATTCTAGGCTCACATATTTCTTAAACCAACAAAATGTACACTTATCATTTATTATACAATATAATTTCTGAAAAAAAACTTAATCTTATATCTTGAAATTTTAATATGTACCATTATTTGTTGTTTTGTGATTTTGTGTAACTCAAAATATAGGCCCCTGGTGATGGTTGCATAATAGGGAACCGAAACATGTCGGACTGATATTAGTGTAAAAAGAAGTTATATTGTGTAATAAATAAGAAGTGTGCAATTTTTTGGTTTAAGAAATGTGTGCTGGAATGAAAATGTACAGTATGAATAATACAAAACAATCTTGGCTACGTTTACCAAATGTAACGGAAAGCTTAAGGTCAAATCCTTCTCACTTTTTGCACACACTGTATTTGCATACTCTGCATTGTTCTCAGAATACAGTACGATTAACTTCTCATACATAATTCACGGGTTGGTCTTCGTAAATATAGTAGACGGGTATTATGCTTCCTGTGGGGTAGAAATTACATTTTTTCTGTGTAATTAGTATAAATTCAGACCTAAAATTCAAAGCAAAGGAAGATCGCCATTTTAGTACATTAACATATTAATGCATAAATTCTGCCAAAATTCGGCAGCGGTTTGTGGAACAAGTGAAAAGATTTTGATTTTCAGGCTTCCGCCGCGATGTTGATGTAATCTGTGGTCTTTTTGGGTAATTACACGGCGTCGTGTGGTAATTATTTACCGACGTTTCGGGACAACGTGTCGGTCCCATCTTCATGGTCAAGATTCCGAGATGGAAAGAAAGTTTGTGACAAGGAAACTTGGCAGCAAAGCTTCTTTCCATCTCGGAATCTTGACCCATGAAGATGGGACCAACACGTTGTCCCGAAACGTCGGTAAATAATTACCTCACGACGCCGTGTAATTATCCAAAATACCACAGATTACATTAAGTGAAAATATATTGACCTGCGAATGGTAAACCACAACCTCATGGTAACACCAACCTCATGGTAACACCAACCTCATGGTAACCACTCTGGTACACACTCTTTGGGTAACACCAACCTCGTGGTAACACCAACCTCGTGGTAACACCAACCTCGTGGTAACACCAACCTCTGGTAACCCAACCTCTGGTAACACCAAACTCGTGGTAACACCAAACCTCATGGTAACACCAACCTCGTGGTAACACCAACCTCGTGGTACACCAACCTCGTGGTAACACCAACCTCGTGGTACACTTGTAACACCAACCTCTGGTAACACCAACCTCATGGTAACACCAACCTCGTGGTAGCACCAACCTCGTTGGTAGCACCAACCTCGTGGTAACACCAACCTCATGGTAGCACCAACCTCATGGTAACACCAACCTCATGGTAACACCAACCTCATGGTAACACCAACCTCATGGTAACACCAACCTCATGGTAACACCAACCTCGTGGTAGCACCAACCTCTGTAACACCAACCTCGTGGTAACACCAACCTCGTGGTAACACCAACCTCGTGGTAACACCAACCTCGTGGTAACACCAACCTCGTGGTAACACCAACTCGTGGTAACACCAACCTCTGGTAACACCAACCTCATGTAACACCAACCTCTGGTACCACTCGTGGTAACACCAACCTCGTGGTAGCACCAACCTCATGGTAACCTACCTCATTGGTAACACCAACCTCATGGTAACACCAACCTCATGGTAACACCAACCTCGTGGTAGCACCAACCTCATGGTAACACCAACCTCATGGTAACACCAACCTTTGGTAACACCAACCTTGGTAACACCAACCTCATGGTAACACCAACCTCTGGTACACCAACCTCATTGTACACAACCTCAGGTCACAACCTCATGGTACACCAACCTCATTGGTAACACCAACCTCATGTAACACCAACCTCTGGTAACACCAACCTCATGGTAACACCAACCTCATGGTAACACCAACTCATGGTAACACCAACCTCATGGTAACACCAACCTCATGGTAACACCAACCTCGTGGTACACCAACCTCGTTGTAACACCAACCTCGTGGTAACACCAACCTCGTGGTACACCAACCTCGTGGTAACACCAAACTCGTGGTAACACCAACCTCTGGTAACACCAACCTCATGGTAACACCAACCTCATGGTAACACCAACCTCGTGGTAACACCAACCTCGTGGTAGCACCAACCTCATGGTAACACCAACCTCATGGTAACACCAACCTCATGGTAACACCAACCTCATGGTAACACCAACCTCGTGGTAGCACCAACCTCGTGGTAGCACCAACCTCATGGTAACACCAACCTCTGGTACACCAACCTTGGTAACACCAACCTCATGGTAACACCAACCTCATGGTAACACCAACCTCTGGTAACACAACCTCATGTAACTCCAACCTCATGGTAACACCAACCTCTGGTAACACCAAGTACCTCTATGGTAACACCAACCTCTGGTAACATGGTAACACCAACCTCATGGTAACACCCAATACCTCTGGTAACACCAACCTCTGGTAACACCAACCTCATGGTAGCACCAACCTCTGGTACACCAACCTCATGGTACACCAACCTCTGGTACACCAACCTCATTGGGTAACATACGCATTGCTAAGATTATATTTAGTAAAGTCTGAGGTTTCATGTTTGGTAGATATAATGTTAATGTCTTCTGAGTGTGAACACGTTTATGTAGATATGCATGTGTGCCTCCAACCTCAGGGTATAATAATGTCGTCACATTCCAGAAGACAGCAGTGCTGACATCTGTGTTCGGCTTTAATCATGGCCCTGCGGTAAGATGCGCTGTGCCAACAATAAATATTACGCCACTTAATTGTTCAATATTTGGATACGATTATCGTGTCTTCCACGGATCCTTGTCCACCCTTGTTATGACGTGCTGTTGAACACTAAGGCCATTGTTCTGCTCTAATGACACGTTACTTGCTCGCCACTGGACCCAAGGTTCGCGGTTCGATCCCGACCGAGGTCGATGGATTTTTAAGGGTGATAAAAATCCGGAGCACAACTTCCTTCGGAGGGGAAGTAAAGCCGTCGGTCCCATGTCGTAGATTTACGGCATGTAAAAGAACCTTACGGGCATGAATAAAAATGTTGCGTAAGCCAAATTGCCTCCATTTCTCACCCAAGTCTCCTGACTGCTGCCAGATGGCTCTGGCGGGCACATCAGGATCGATAGAACACTAGCGCGGCCAGTTGACCAGTCACCAACTGCCATGAATGCGCACGACTTAGTCACCTCGAAAAGAGGAGGCAAGAGGAGGCCTGGGCACATATAGGGCTGTTGAGCCATGGTTATTATTATTATTATCATGACACGTTACTAGTGTTACTAGGAAAGGCTACCCTGTATGCCACATCGCATAAGACTGGAATCTTCATGGTCACCGCTGAGAGAACCCCAAATCTCACGTAGTAATGCCTGCTCGACTTCTTTCCTCGGCCACGTAACCACAAAACTGTCAATTTCCCACTTACCCCAGCAGTACATACTCGCTAACCTACAGTTTCCAGCAAGTTACGTGGGCACACTGCTTGAGAACCTTCAGAGCTGCAAATTATTTTTATTAGTTCCCTTGCAAAAAAATGTTGCTTTTTTGTGGAGAAGGGCCCCGCAGGAGAAGCTACGGACGCACCGCAGCCTTAAGGCTTATTTTGCAACCTGTGATGAAAATGATGAGGTTTTTCCTGCCTTTCCATTTTAACAGAGTGCCAGTAGAATGAAATTGACAAGGGAAAACAGAAGTACTTGGAGAAAAAACTTGTCCCAGTGCCACTTTGTCCACCACAAATCCCACATGGACTGACCGGGCCAACAAAAGTAGCTTGCTGCCTGTCATTGGCCCGCTCTCCAACCACATCCCTTCTCTCTCCTTTCTTTTATTTGGTGTAAATTTTTCATGTTAAATAGTATGATTAAGAGATGTATAAAGCATAGGCAAAGTTGTGTAATTTTTAAAATTCTTTGTTATTGCATCTACTTGTGAGGACGAAATTTTACTTATAGCTATTAATATTGTTAATATATAATAATATAATGATAACCATGGCTCAACAGCCCTATATGGGCTCGGGCCTCCTCTTGCCTTCCGAGGTTACTAAGTCGTGTGCATTCGTGGCAGTTGGTGACTGGCCAACTGGCCGCGCTACTGTTTCTATCGATCCTGATGTGCCCGCCAGAGCCATCTGGCAGGCAGTCAGGAGACTTGGGTGAGAAATGGAGGCAATTTGGCTTACGCAACATTTTTATTCATGCCCGTAAGTTTCTTTTACATGCCGTAAATCTACGACATGGGACCGACGGTTTTACTTCCCCTCCGAAGGAATGGTGCTCCGGATTTTTATCACCCTTAAAAATCCATCGACCTCGGTCGAGATCGAACCCGCGAACCTTGGGTCCTAATATTGCAGGAAATTCTTGTAATCTTATATGACGACATGACAGTGGCTGTACGAACCCGAGAGGCGTATGTCGTAATATATGACATTGGTAAGGTAAAGGTAAAGATCTCCCTATAACCTGTCACGAAGGCCCAGATGGGGAGTAAAGGTATAGCTCTACTCTTTCTTTAACCTCGGCGCTAGATGGGGGTGGGTGGTCAATCCCACGCCCCGGCTGCTTTACCCCCGGAAAGAGACCCGTTACCCATTATATAGGAGGCTGGATGGGCCCCAGGGCCAGTCTGGACGGGTGCTGAAAATCTCGCCCCCACCGGGATTCGATCCCCGGACCGTCCAGCCCGTAGCGAGTCGCTATACCGACTGAGCTATCGCAGCCCTGACACTGGTAAATAAACGATTTAATGTAGTGTTACACATATGTACAGAGATGCAGAAAATTTTACACGGTGGCGCCTACGCCTCATCATGTGCGTTTTGGCGCCTGCTAAGGCATGAAGTCAAGAGATGCGTCCTTACGTTCTACCGTTTAACCTTTGAACCAGGTGAATGAGTGTATCCGCTGTCGAATGACGACACGTCCTACGCAGATTTCCAATTTTGTATGTAAATCTGGTTGTCACAAGATCGAACACATGAATAAACAGCGCGACCAATTTACAGGGTCCATGTATATCAAGGTATTCCGCTGGGATGCATATGTAGCTATGTAGCTATGTATAACCGACAATCACACCTTTCATTCGAAACACTAATTTAACTCTTTTTTTGTTTTCCTGAAAATGTATTTTTTTGTTTTATATACTGTCCAACTCATTAACCACTGGCCGTCATGTCAGTCTACGATATAGACTGTAGTCTGAAGTAACGACAGCTTCGTTAGATAACAAAATAATTCAGTCGTTTCGCACGACATGCAGGCAGATATACAGGGCATACACAAAAGAATGGTGCGGTGTTAATAGTGAACACTATTAAAACCGCACCATTCTTTTGTGCATGCCCTGTACAGCCGTGACAGACACACATCGCTAAACCCAGACTTTCGCGGAATTCTGAACCATCACTCCTGGCCCTTCCTGCTTTATATATCTCAACCACTGTCCTCGGCTTTTTCGTACTCTATTACATAAATATGCTTATTGGTCAGCTGTGTCAGGGCCTCGATAGCTCAGTCGTTATAGCGACTCGCTACGAGCTGGACGGTCCGGGGATTGAATCCCGGTGGGGGCGAGATTTTCAGCACCCGTCCAGGTCTATCCAGCCTCCTGTACAATGGATACCGGGTCATTCCCGGGAGTAAAGTGGCCGAGGCGTGGAGTTGACCACCCACCCCCATCTAGCGCCGAGGTTAAAGAAAGAGTATAGCTATACCTCTACTCCCCTCTGGGCCTTCATGGCCTGTTACAGGGTGAAATTTTACCTTTACCTTTACCATATGTAAGCAGTGTATATAACTGTTTTTAAATAAATCAGGGGGAAAATAGTTTGACCTAAATTTTTCTTAATATTCATCTCTTAATACGTAGAAGCAAAAAAAATGTTGTGACTTGATGACTAGTGAAAAGACATTTTGAGTTTGAAAGGCTATTATTGTCTTTCGTGTCTTCAGCCTTCAAAATGATCCTTCCGTTTGTTTAGGTCTGTCTATCATCTTTGTACTCCTGCCTGTGTTCCAACAGTGACTTGACTTATGCTTATGTAGGCACTCGTATCCTTCAGAAGGCATATGATCAGTTTCAGAGCTGCAAGATTTCATGCAAAATCATAAGAAAAACACGCACATAGTCAGCCATTTACAAATCCTGTCCAATTTCTGATAATAATTCTAATTTAGTGTCTCCCTTCTGTGCACATTTTATACTAATAGATATTTTGGCTATTTCAGAACTAACCTCAAAGTTCTGTATTGTCGTCATGTCTTTCTTTTATATCTTTCCAAAATAATTTTGATGAAAAATAATTTCGTACTTCTGAGCGAAGGGACTCCAGTTCATCTTCCAACTTAGAACTTTTCACAAACCCCATATTGACATTATTATGAGTGTGACGTGGTTTCTAGTTCTTTTATTTTGGTAAAATGTTTATGATATAGGCTTTTCGGTTGAGATTATATTAGTGGGGCACGTCAAGCGCGAGGGCACACATAAATTTTGACACCACAGAGAAGTAGATATTTGTATCTATAGTTGTCATTTCTTACTTTCTATTTTCCTACAACGAACCCAAGAGACGACACCGAAACGTGTTACAAAGTTTGCATTGTGTTTTTGTAAGTACGTACGTTAGTGATGTGTGGATGTTTTTGGATGACATTTGGATGCTTCTTTAAACACATTTATTTAGTTAAAACATCACTTTTTAATTTGCTTCTTGGAGTGTTATTTCTCCTTTCAAGTGGCAGCTACTGTATATCTTGCTAATAACGACAGGACAGCACCCACATTATGGGCCAAGGACAGCTGCGTCACCCTGTTAATTTTAAAACAATACAGTAAGAACATAAGAAGAGCAACTTCTCCTTATTTCATGGGGAAAGTTCTTGTAACGTGAGGATGATAAAGTCTATAAACTGTACTCATAAACTGTTTGCTGTCCTGTAACTCGCTAATATTTGGTAACAGTAATCCATTAGGAGTGCAATCCATTATTTTGAGACAGCTTGTAGCAAGAGACACACAAAGTGATCGATATTACCGAACGCTCGCATTCGACGAACAAAGCAATTATAGCCTCCTTGAAACGGGACCAGGAAAGCCAAGGAATTGTTTGAGGGAACATATGCTGTGACAGTCACTGTCATGATTGTATGTTTTCCAGACTGTTACTGTAACATATGCTGTGACAGTCACTGTCATGATTGTATGTTTTCCAGACTGTTACTGTAACATATGCTGTGACAGTCACTGTCATGATTGTATGTTTTCCAGACTGTTACTGTAACATATGCTGTGACAGTCACTGTCACGATTGTATGTTTTCCAGACTGTTACTGTAACATATGCTGTGACAGTCACTGTCATGATTGTATGTTTTCCAGACTGTTACTGTAACATATGCTGTGACAGTCACTGTCATGATTGTATGTTTTCCAGACTGTTTACTGTAACATATGCTGTGACAGTCACTGTCATGATTGTATGTTTTCCAGACTGTTACTGTAACATATGCTGTGACAGTCACTGTCATGATTGTATGTTTTCCAGACTGTTACTGTAACATATGCTGTGACAGTCACTGTCACGATTGTATGTTTTCCAGACTGTTACTGTAACATATGCTGTGACAGTCACTGTCATGATTGTATGTTTTCCAGACTGTTACTGTAACATATGCTGTGACAGTCACTGTCATGATTGTATGTTTTTCAGACTGTTACTGTAACATATGCTGTGACAGTCACTGTCATGATTGTATGTTTTTCAGACTGTTACTGTAACATATGCTGTGACAGTCACTGTCATGATTGTATGTTTTTCAGACTGTTACTGTAACATATGCTGTGACAGTCACTGTCATGATTGTATGTTTTCCAGACTGTTACTGTAACATATGCTGTGACATTCACTGTCATGATTGTATGTTTTCCAGACTGTTACTGTAACATATGCTGTGACATTCACTGTCATGATTGTATGTTTTTCAGACTGTTACTGTAACATATGCTGTGACATTCACTGTCATGATTGTATGTTTTCCAGACTGTTACTGTAACATATGCTGTGACATTCACTGTCATAATTGTATGTTTTTCAGACTGTTACTGTAACATATGCTGTGACAGTCACTGTCATGATTGTATGTTTTCCAGACTGTTACTGTAACATATGCTGTGACAGTCACTGTCATGATTGTATGTTTTCCAGACTGTTACTGTAACATATGCTGTGACATTCACTGTCATGATTGTATGTTTTCCAGACTGTTACTCTAACATATGCTGTGACAGTCACTGTCATGATTGTATGTTTTCCAGACTGTTACTGTAACATATGCTGTGACAGTCACTGTCATGATTGTATGTTTTCCAGACTGTTACTGTAACATATGCTGTGACAGTCACTGTCATGATTGTATGTTTTCCAGACTGTTACTGTAACATATGCTGTGACAGTCACTGTCATGATTGTATGTTTTCCAGACTGTTACTGTAACATATGCTGTGACAGTCACTGTCATGATTGTATGTTTTCCAGACTGTTACTGTAACATATGCTGTGACAGTCACTGTCATGATTGCATGTTTTTCAGACTGTTACTGTAACATATGCTGTGACAGTCACTGTCATGATTGTATGTTTTCCAGACTGTTACTGTAACATATGCTGTGACAGTCACTGTCATGATTGTGTGTTTTCCAGACTGTTACTGTAACATATGCTGTGACAGTCACTGTCATGATTGTATGTTTTCCAGACTCTTACTGTGACGCAGTTTATAGTATCTAAAGTAAATTAAATGCATTTACATAATAAATAACATAAAGACCACAATTTTATTTTCATCAACTTTACAATAAGTCCACATTAACTGTACAAAGTATGTATTTGTCAGCTCCAAATACCGCGACTAATTATATGTGTACTTCAGTACCACACATAATTTCGTGTAGGCTAATTTCTGAATTTCTGAAGACCTCAAATAAGTTATTTGAGTTTTCTGAAAGAGAAAACACTTGCATCTACGATTAGATCCTTCTGTGATAAGACACCGTGTAGTTTGGTAGGTTAATATCAATTGTTTTGAGAAGTCTGCTGCTTCCTTCGCCAGAGTACAATGTTCCAGTACTACCCCGTAAATTTGGTGCCTGTCAAACCAAACGAAAATTTTCCAAGCTCTGCGTACTGCAGCATAAATACTAGCCAGTGTTTGTCGGCCTTGTGAACTATGGTTTATTTAGTGGTGTTGTCAGCTCCGGCTGTACAGCGTCGAATGGTAAAGCGATTAGTGATTAATGAATTGGCCAGGCCGTGCCATGGCTAAGGCGGTTAGTCGCCGGCCTCTCATCGCGGAGGCCCGGGTTCGATCCCGGGTCAGTATGTAGGATTTGTGGTGGACAAAGTGGCACTGGGACAGATTTTTTCCAAGTACTTCTGTTTTCCCTGTCAATTTCATTCCACTGGTGCTCCATTAAAATGAAAAAACAGAAAAAACCTAATTTTCATCACAGGGTTGCACAATAAGCCTTCAGGCTGCAGTGCGTCCGAAGCATCTGCTGCGGGGCCCTTCAATAAATAAATAAAAAATTGGCAAGGATGTGGAATGAAGCGGTCGTAATATAGTTTTGTTACTGAGGAAACCCACAAAATATCTGTCAGAATATCAAGCCTCCAAGCCGGTATTTGAACCCAAGACCACAGTGTGAGCCACCTTGATCATTTAGGACAGTCTAACACGACGACACAGACTGTGGGGAATCACCGCGCTCAGAAAACTTTTACGAGTCGCTTGGCTGTTTCGGAGGTTCGGGGTTTTACACTGACAGTTCGACTTGCACTGAAGTACACCACAGCCGATAGCGACAGTCTTTCATAGCAATGCTAACGAGACAGATATACAGTGAGCGTGTGTTCGAGGGTCGTTCGAAATAGCTGTGTTCCTTCGAATCCCTCGAGAGGCAAGATAATTTTTTCTCTTTTCCAAAACTTCCAGAACTGCTCTGTGGCCACTTAACCTCATATTCAATGGGTACAGAGGGTTTTTTTTCCCAAGGGTAAAGTGGCAGAAGCATGAAACTAATCGCCTCCATCTAGTGTCGAGTTTAAGAATGAGTGGATCTCTACCTCTGATCCTTCTATATTCCTGAATGCTTTCATGATCAGCACGCCTCAAGTTCTTTAACCCTGTGGAAGGAACTCCAGGAACACGTTGATCAGGGAGTTTTTTGGGGCCCAAGGCCCGTCTGAAGTTTTGTATAAGAAAAAATCTCTTGAACCTGTCGTGATTCGAAAAATAAAACACGAATCCCGTAGCCTAGGCAGTATACCGACTGAACTATCGCGGCTCCGAAGGACATCAGATTTACTAATAACTGTATTTTTCGCATTTCTGTATTGTTTCTGAGTAAAGTAGTGATGCTACATGTACCTACGTGTCTGTTGGCATATTCAAAGAGCCCTGACAATGTTAGTTCGTGCGTTACGTCGAAAATTCCTGAGTCGGAGTATTGAAAGACCCCAAGATGCGTATCGAGGATTACGAACTGAAAACAATTAATTAAAATACTGTCCTGTGAGTGGATTAGTTAGTTAGTTTCCTCCTGTCGCTCCTTGCGGAGCATAGGGCCGCTTTTCAGAGGTTTCTTGGTCTGGAATTGTGCATTCTGTAGTGGGTGACCAGTCCACTGACTGCACAATTTCTACTCATCCTGATATGACCGCCAGAGCCATTCTAGCAGTCAGTCAGGAGACTTGGGTGAGAAATGGCCGCTGAATTTTGCTTACGAAACATCTCTATTCATGCCCGTAAGGTTCTTTTACATGCCGTAAATCTACGACATGGGACCGACGGCTTTACTTCCCCTCCGAAGGAAGTTGTGCTACGGATTTTTATCACCCTTAAAAAAAATCCATCGACCTCGGCCGGGATTGAACCCGCGAACCTTGGGTCCAGTGGCGAGCACGCTAACCACTAGTCTGTGAGTGGATTAATCTGTTGAATTTATATGAGTAACATCTTTAAAGGGGTTTTTAAATGTTGACGTTTTGAAAGCTCTTTGTGAACTTTAATTAAGCTGTATTTTAATTTAAATTCCTTTTACTGATTTGTCATTAGTATCCACTATATAAAAAAATTATCATCAGTTCTTGGCCGTGGATTTATTTCGAGTTAATTTTAATTCCTTTTCAGTGCAATTTATACTAGAGCCTTTGTGGTACAGACGTGACATCTAGCGATGAGCTTACAGCAGTTAAAAATTAAATAACGTCAGCCTCTTCTACCATGTCTAGTGGTGTCTCTTCTATTTGACTTGTGCTGCCCGAAGTATTTAAAACTGAGTTCCTGTCACTGCTGTGATAAGAAAGAATTTATTGTATAACTCAAGTCTCGGGCAGCTGGTAGCTCTCTTTTATTGGACACAAATATTCAGCCAAACAAAACAAGATCTCGCCATATGATTATATTCTGGCCCACATTAACTACTTGTCGACTTCGGTGGACTAGTGGTTAGCGTGCTCGCCACTGGACCCAAGGTTCGCGGGTTCGATCCCGGCCGAGGTCGATGGATTTTTTTTAAGGGTGATAAAAATCCGGAGCACCACTTCCTTTGGAGGGGAAGTAAAGCCGTCAGTCCCATGTCGTAGATTTACGGCATGTAAAAGAACCTTACAGGCATGAATAGAACTAGTAGTGCTTGTAAGCAAAATTAACAGGCCATTTCTCACCCGAGTCTCCTGACTGACTGCCAGATGGCTCTGGCATTCACATCAGGTTCGAGTTGAAAAAAGCGCGGCCAGTGCCCTCACTGCCGCAAATGCACAAAGACCTGTACCTCGGAAAGAGGAGGCCCAAGCCCATATAGGGCTGTCGAGCCATGGTTATTATTATTATTATTATTATTACATTAACTACTTTCTACTTTATCTCACATTCATTTTAATATCGTCCTTCCATCTATTCTTAGTATCTATCCCCAAGTAATTTGACATAGTTATTCAGTATAAAATTTACGTCATGTTTCGTATAATGGTTATGAAGAGACACCAAATGGCAGTCTTGTATTGCAAGCCAATGAAATCGCCAAGTGATTTGGTTACAGCTCTGTCACTTCTGACTCGTGGTTCAAGTATCAGCTGTATTATCTGAGAGGTATTTTGTGATTTTCCTCAGTTACTAATAGAACAGTTAAAATAGGCACTGCATGTTCGTCGACGTTTCTCCCACTCCACTAATCAGTAACAGTGTTTATCACACATAACCTTAGCTACAGAAGGCGTCATTTCAGGCTTCAACCGCGGTGTAAATGTAATCTTCGCTTTTCCGGAATTTTACGCAGCGTAAAATGGTAACTACCGACGTTGCGGGACAACCCATCGGTTCCATCTTCAAAGATCTTCTTCAATTGTTTGACGCTTGGAGATGGGCCCGATAGGTTGTCTCGAAACGTCGGTAGCTAAATACTAATCTGCGCTGTGTAAAATCCCAGAAAAGGGATGACGCCATCTACGGAAGGCGTTGTTAAACAGGTACAAAGGGACGAACTGAAGTTCCCGCCTTAACGTACGTCTATTGAAGCTTTTTGAGCCACGGTAGCTCAGTCGGTGTAGCAACTAGGCTACGGGCTGGACGATCGGGGGTTCGATTCCTGTCAGGAGTAGAAGATTATTTCTTGTCCAAAACGTCCAGGCCACCTCGGCCACCCAACCTTCTATCCAATGGTCATCGGAGGCTTTGTCATCGGGGATAAAGTGGCCGACGCGTGAAATTGACCAACCACCTCCATCTAGGTGTGGAGGTTGAGAATGAGTGCAGGTATAATATAATATAATATAATATATATAATATAATATAATACTTCTTCCCCCTGTGTGCTTCGTAACATGCACAGAGAGAAATTGGCTCCTGCCTTGCGGTGTGTTTGTGTGTTTGTATTTTTTGTGTATTTGTGTGTTGTTTTGTGTGTTCGTGTTTTGTGTTTGTGTGTTTGTATTTGTGTGTTTGTGTTTGTGTGTTTGTGTTTGTGTGTTGTGTTTGTGTATTTGTGTTTGTGTATTTTGTGTTCGTGTTTGTGTATTTGTGTTTGTGTATTTGTGTTTGTGTATTTGTGTTTGTGTATTTTGTGTTTGTGTATTTGTGTTTGTGTATTTGTATTTGTGTGTTCGTGTTTTGTGTATTTGTGTTTTGTTTGTGTGTTTGTGTGTTTGTATTTGTGTGTTTGTGTATTGTGTGCTCGTGTTGTGTGTTTGTGTATTTGTATTTGTGTATTTGTGTGTTCGTGTATTTGTGTTTGTGTATTTGTGTGTTTGTGTGTTTGTATTTGTGAGTTTGTGTATTTGTGTTTTGTGTGTTCGTGTTTGTGTATTTGTGTTTGTGTATTTGTGTGTTTGTGTTTTGTGTTTGTTTGTGTTTGTGTTTTTGTGTATTTGTGTGTTCGTGTTTGTGTATTTGTGTATTTGTGTTTGTGTGTTTGTTTGTGTTTGTGTTTTTGTGTATTTGTGTGTTTGTGTATTTGTGTGTTCGTGTTTGTGTATTTTGTTTGTGTATTTGTGTGTTTGTGTTTTTGTGTTTTTTTTGTTTTTGTGTATTTGTGTGTTTGTGTTTTTGTGTATTTGTGTTTGTGTTTGTGTGTTTCATATGACTTACAACAAACAGACTTAAATTGTTGTTCTTGGTATTAGAGACTTTGAGTTTTCTTTTGAGCCAGGCACTAAGACTTTAAATTATGAAAATCATTTATCAGAGGGGTTTAGTACAGAGTACCAGCTGTGATGTATAGCTATATACGCTTTCAAACTGTCGGGTGTTCTCTCTGTTAACGCTTAGAACTTGCTAAAACCGATGATCAGGGTTTTCCATCTGTGATAAGCAGCCAGAAACACGAAACTTACCCACAAACTAAGCCGAGGATTGTTGGAAAAGACTTCGCAACTGTATCCGGTAATCTGGCAACTGTGCCTCTCAAAGCGGGAGGTCTGCATTAGAGCGCAAAGTGGGTCAGAATACTGTAGTGGCTTTGTGCAAGCGACGTGGCTGCTGTTGGCTGTGATGTGGTGTGGGCTGACATACTGAGCTCTTGTCACACTTCAAAGTGATAATATTAAAATGAATTGTATGAAATAAGACGTGAGGGTGTAGAGTGGATTTATCTGATCAAGCTAAGGATATAGCTGGCTTCTTGCTGCTTGTGCTTATTTTTTGCTGATTTTATTATTATCATTAATATGATTATACAGGGTATACACAAAAGAATGGTGCGGTTTAAATTTCCAATTCAATTGAAACCGCACCATCCTTTTGTGTATGTCCTGTATTTGTAAACGAACTGAGCCAGATGATTAGAGGGAAGTAAAAACAGGTTTGCTGAATTTGATTATTGGTTGAATTGGATACTTAGACGTTGTATTCAGTATATTTGGAATTATAAATATCTTCAGTTGACTTGATAATGGCTAATTTTAGCCAAACAAAAAGTAGTCACACCTAATATCAGATAATAACTGTAACCGTACATTGTATTTGTTAATATAAATTAATATCTGATTAAATTAAAATTTAGTTTATTTATTTGTATCAATGAAACACGCCGATCGCAGTTCTAAGGCGTGGGTCTGCGGCCGCTCGCTTGCTGGGATTGCGGGTTCGAATCCCACCGGGGGCATGGATGTTTGTCTGTTGTGTGTTGTCAGGTAGAGGCCTCTGCGACGGGCTGATCACTCGTCCAGAGGAGTCTACCGAGTTTTGTGTCTGAGTGTGATCGTGAAGCCTCGTTAATGAGGCCCTGCCCCACTAGGGGCTTTGCGGCGTGGAAAAAAAATCAACGAGACACAGCGGAATATATCAAACAAACCTGAAGATAAACAGAGGGGGTGGGGGGAGTGCAGCTGTAAGCATATTTCATATTTTCGCTTTAAGAGCAATATTAAAATAAGCTTTTGTTTTTCGTTTATCTCGAGTTTAAGGAGAGAGTAGCTGGTTGGACGGCCACTTAAGCCACTTCACTCCACTTCGCTTCACAGTGCAGAGCCTTTTGTACCGTAACATTACTTCGGCCAGCAGCAAATGAGACAAACTGATGTTGATAAGCAAATTTTTTCGCTTTATGTGCCTCAAAAATTGCAAATTTTTTAAATTGAAGACAAGTACATCATACATCGCAGAATTCCAGTATTTGCCTGGAGAGAATACATGAGTAACCTCATTCATAATAATAATAAATAATAAGTTTAGCCATTCATATAATAATAAAATAAGTTTAGCCTCATTCAGTTGAACCATATTCAGACTTTGAATCGAACTAGAGGTCTCTTGAATGCGAAGCTGGATTGCTGGTCTACTAAGTGCTAGAGACGGACTGCATAGAGAAATAGGCCAAGGAACTTCTTAATTTTTCGGAGAGGCTGGTGGGTTAAGTGGGTGGGGAGGTAGCTGCCATCCGCATTTGGTGCTCAGTCAACTTTCGACGCTAGCATGTGTGATGTCTAAGACCGGCTGGGAATTTCGTGACCAGCGTCTCGACGTCAGCTGCTTTGTAAAGATTGTCGTTCAATGTAACGGTTTATAATTTGGATCGCATTGATCTATGAATTGTCGGTACCTTGGGGTCAACCTGAAGTGTCAACAACAGACAAGGGGTCAACCTGAAGTGTCAACAACAGACAAGGGGTCAACCTGAAGTGTCAACAACAGACAAGGGGTCAACCTGAAGTGTCAACAACAGACAAGGGGTCAACCAGAAGTGTCAACAACAGACAAGGGGTCAACCGAAGTGTCAACAACAGACAAGGGGTCAACCTGAAGTAGTCAACAACAGACAAGGGGTCAACCTGAAGTGTCAACAACATACAAGGGGCCAACCTGAAGTGTCAACAACATAAAGGGGTCAACCTGAAGTGTCAACAACAGACAAGGGGTCAACCTGAAGTGTCAACAACAGACAAGGGGTCCAACCTGAAGTGTCAACAACAGACAAGGGGTCAACCTGAAGTGTCAACAACAGACAAGGGGTCAACCTGAAGTGTCAACAACAGGCAATGGGCCAACCTGAAGTGTCAACAACAGACAAGGGGCAACCTGAAGTGTCAACAACAGACAAGGGGTCAACCTGAAGTGTCAACAACAGGCATGGCAACTGAAGTGTCCAACGCAAGGTCAACCTGAAGTGTCAACAACAGACAAGGGGTCAACCTGAAGTGTCAACAACAGACAAGGGGCCAACCTGAAGTGTCAACAACAGACAAGGGGTCAACCTGAAGTGTCAACAACAGACAAGGGGTCAACCTGAAGTGTCAACAACAGGACAAGGGGTCAACCTGAAGTGTCAAAACAGACAAGGGGTTAACCTGAAGTGTCAACAACAGCAAGGGGTCAACCTGAAGTGTCAACAACAGACAAGGGGTCAACCTGAAGTGTCAACAACAGACAAGGGGTCAGTGGTTCGAACCGAATTGCAATGAAGCAATGTGACATAACGTGGGTCAACCTGGACACCCCAACACACAGAACTGATTAACAAATTACACACCAACAAAATGCACTATATATATTTTTTTCACTTTATATTCTTTATTCCTCAACCCCTACATATGTTTCAGTCTTTAAAAAAATTCGTGACTTGTGTACGGACACAACCGCAATAGTTTAAGGCGTGAATCCGTCTTTGTGTTATTAGAGGAAGGGTAAGATGTAAATGAATAAAGTCTTGGTGGTTATAAGTGAAGTATAATTGTATTTATCGAAGGCCGATGATAGGAGAAGTAAGATACATATGGCATAGTAGCGGCGCACTGAAGTACTCGCGCCGGCGTTGACGCGTTCGGCTTTCTTACGCTGTCTGTACAATCTCATCGTTCGGCATTAGTCAATTTGGGCTTTTCTAATTCCTTTTGAATTTTCCTTTCCAATGATATACGTTTCTTACATTTCTATTCATATTTCCTTTGCAATTTGTCGACATTATGAAATTTTCTTCAACTCAGCACACTTATCGGCTTGTAACTTTACAAATGTTATTCTATCGGTTATTATTGCTAAATAATATTGTAGATCCTGTTATTCTCTACACATCGACACCAATTTCAACGTCCTATCTCTTGCAATCCAAAGTTACACTGCCCAAAGGCCGTGCGGCGTCGCCATTTACAGTGTTCACGCGCAAGCGCTACCCTCCCCCCTCACTGCTGCACACCCCCACTACCCACCATTTTAGATACGGACATCAACCTATATCCAACAAAATTTAAATCATTACATTATCATTTATAGTTTACGAGATATAAGCGCGACAAATCTTGCCATTTTTTTGGTCGCTACAGTTTTCATAGAGATCCCCCCTACACCGGATCGAATTTAAAGACGTATTCACGTCAAAATTTACACAGAACTGAGTTCTATGGACAGTTTCACGCAGACCCACGGGCTTGCCTGATGACAAAGGCGGAAGTACCACCTGTCTCCTTCCCCGTACAGACATAACTTCACTTCCTGTTTTCTGGGAATCGCCAGTCACTTGTTAATTACGAAAATTCTGTTTATTGCATCCCTGGACCGTCCCCTGTTCCTTAATACTCATAACACTTTACGATTTCGCACATAATAAAATTCTTAAATATGCCATTATATTGCACGTGACGGCGTGCAGTCTGTAAGAATTTACCTGTGTTTTGGAGAAATGTGTAGCCTCCATCTTACTGATAACTAACCTGAAGGTGGAGGCAGTATGTTCTTGGATATGTCTGTAAAGGTGGAGGCAGTAATGTTTCTTGGATATGCGTCTGTAAAGGTGGAGGCAGTATGTTCTTGGATATGTCTGTAAAGGTGGAGGCAGTATGTTCTTGATATGTCTGTAAAGGTGGAGGCAGTATGTTCTTGGATATGTCTGTAAAGGTGGAGGCAGTATGTTCTTGGATATGTCTGTAAAGGTGGAGGCAGTATGTTCTTGGATATGTCTGTAAAGGTGAGGCAGTAGTTCTTGGATATGTCTGTAAAGGTGGAGGCAGTAAGTTCTTGGATATGTCTGTAAAGGTGGGATCGGCGTAAGTGTGTTCTTGGATATGTCTGTAAAGGTGGAAGGCTAAGTGAGCATAGTTCTTGGATATGTCTGTAAAGGTGGAGGCAGTAGTTCTTGGATATGTCTGTAAAGGTGGAGGCAGTATGTTCTTGGATATGTCTGTAAAGGTGGAGGCAGTATGTTCTTGGATAAGTCTGTAAAGGTGGAGGCAGTATGTTCTTGGATAAGTCTGTAAAGGTGGAGGCAGTATGTTCTTGGATATGTCTGTAAAGGTGGAGCAGTATGTTCTTGGATATGTCTGTAAAGTGGAGGCAGTATGTTCTTGGATATGTCTGTAAAGGTGGAGGCAGTAGTCTGATAGTCTGTAAAGGTGAGGCAGTATGTTCTGGTATGTCTGTAAAGGTGGAGGCAGTATGTTCTTGGATATGTCTGTAAAGGTGGAGGCAGTATGTTCTTGATATGTCTGTAAAGTGCAGCAGTAAGTTCTTGGATATGTCTGTAAAGGTGGAGCAGTATGTTCTTGGATATGTCTTAAAGGTGGAGGCAGTATGTTCTGGATATGTCTGTAAAGTGGAGGCAGTATGTTCTGGATATGTCTGTAAGGTGGAGGCAGTATTTCTTGATATGTCTGTAAAGGTGGAGGCAGTATGTTCTTGGATATGTCTTAAAGGTGAGGCAGTATGTCTTGATATTCTGTAAAGGTGGAGGCAGTATGTTCTTGGATATGTCTGAAAGGTGGAGGCAGTATGTTCTGGATATGTCTGTAAAGGTGGAGGCAGTATGTTCTTGGATATGTCTGTAAAGGTGGAGCAGATGTTCTTGGATATGTCTGTAAAGGGGAGGCAGTATGTCTTGGACATGTCTGTAAAGGTGGAGGCAGTATGTTCTTGGATATGTCTGTATGTTTCTACCAGGCATATCTCAAAACACTACACTTGTCTTAGTCACAGCTGTGGTAACCTCAAAACCCATTAGAATGCAAATGTGTCTAAATAGTCACGCGTTTGGACAGTCACAGAGTAATATTTTGTATGTACAAAGGTAGATTTTTCCTTTTCCACTCCACGAAGACGGGGGCACGCGGTGGCGCAGTTGGTTGAGGCACTGCTCTACAAGCCGGAAGGTCGCGGGTTCGATTCCCGATCTTGTCATTGGAATTTTTCATTGACATAATCCTTCCGGCCGCACTATGGCCCTGGGGTCGACTCAGCCTCTAACAGAAATGAGTACCAGGAGTATTTCCTGGGGGGTAAAGGCGGCCGGTGTGTAGGGCTGACAAACTTACCACTTTCATGTGCCGATTGTCTATAAATCTGGGAGCCTCAACCTCCTGGAACCCTAAGGGCCTGTCCGGTCTGTAAGGGATTGCTTTACCTTTACTCCATAAAGACGTACTGTGTGGAGGTGATGGCTAATTTCAAGTCCCGTCCGCTTTATCCCCGTGACAGAATCCCGGTAAACATTGAATATGAAGTCACGTGGGCGCCAGGAGCAGCATGAACTTTTTGGAGATGCGAAATGTCTCTTTCCCCTACCGGGATTTGAACCCCGGACTATCCAGCCTGTAGCCTAGTCTCTACACACCGACAGCAACTTACGTACAGAACTTGGTGCAAAATAGGATGTCAAAACAAGTGTTACAGCTCGCCCTGTCTCGCCCCTACGCAATGACGTAAGCAGATATTATGCACTGTTATTTTTATCTTCACCAGATTTAGTCATTATGACGTAATGACCCGGTGACATAAATTACGTAGCGACAGTTGACCACAAGGTGTAATGGTGACACCGTCATTACTTGGTCAACATTAATTGTGTAGTTACGTTTTATACAATTTGTATGTGATGATATATCAACATTAACATTTTCGATCCCTTCTCTTCTATGAAAACTGCGCGGTCTACTTCAGGGGTGTCCACAAGACGGCCAGCCTCATGCCACACCTGCCTGCCGCAGCATCATAGCTTGTGGCAAAATGCAACAAAAACTAATTCAAATTTGTCCTGCCTTCTGGTGACCAAACAAAGCAAGAATACTTTTACCTGCGATAACTTACAGACAAAACTTACAAATGTCAAATGTTTACTGTATGTATTTCTGTACAGCAATCATATTATCTTCCAAAAATTTAACATTTTTCATACATTAAATGAATAATAATAATAACAATAATAATAATAATAACCCATTTGAAATTAACGACTAACTTTAAATATATCTAATGTTTCAGCTCGTACCGCGCAGTAAACACACTCCGTCTCAGTTATACAAACCAGTCAGTTAATGTTGTACAGTGAAATAATCGCTGTTTGTTCTGAGATCCACACAAAACACATAAATACAGTCCGTACCGCGCAGTAAACACACTCCGTCTCAGTTATAACAAACCAGTCAGTTAATGCTGTACAGTGAAATAATCGCTGTTTGTTGTGAGATCCACACAAAACACATAAATACAGTCCGTACCGCGCAGTAAACACACTCCGTCTCAGTTATACAAACCAGTCAGTTAATGCTGTACAGTGAAATAATCGCTGTTTGTTGTGAGATCCACACAAAACACATAAATACAGTCCGTACCGCGCAGTAAACACACTCCGTCTCAGTTATACAAACCAGTCAGTTAATGCTGTACAGTGAAATAATCGCTGTTTGTTGTGAGATCCACACAAAACACATAAATACAGTCCGTACCGCGCAGTAAACACACTCCGTCTGAGTTATACAAACCAGTCAGTTAATGTTGTACAGTGAAATAATCGCTGTTTGTTCTGAGATCCACACAAAACACATAAATACAGTCCGTACCGCGCAGTAAACACACTCCGTCTCAGTTATACAAACCAGTCAGTTAATGTTGTACAGTGAAATAATCGCTGTTTGTTCTGAGATCCACACAAAACACATAAATACAGTCCGTACCGCGCAGTAAACACACTCCGTCTCAGTTATACAAACCAGTCAGTTAATGTTGTACAGTGAAATAATCGCTGTTTGTTCTGAGATCCACACAAAACACATAAATACAGTCCGTACCGCGCAGTAAACACACTCCGTCTCAGTTATACAAACCAGTCAGTTAATGTTGTACAGTGAAATAATCGCTGTTTGTTCTGAGATCCACACAAAACACATAAATACAGTCCGTACCGCGCAGTAAACACACTCCGTCTCAGTTATACAAACCAGTCAGTTAATGCTGTACTGTGAAATAATCGCTGTTTGTTCTGAGATCCACACAAAACACATAAATACACTGTGTGGGCAGAACGTAGAATTGTTGAATGTTAAACCTGGTGGTATATATAGTTACCACTAGGCTTTGAAGGATTAATAGTCACAGAGATTTAGGCCAGTCTGCTGAAGGAGACAATATTTGAAATGTCCCTGCTGCACGTTGTGTTACTTTTGCACTCATGTCACGTCACAGATATCAGCCCCTGTCCTTTGATATTCAAATGAGCCAATCACAGAACGGCTCCAACCTCATTGAGAGACTGGAATTCTGAACGTGCTGATTTGTGACGCGGATGAAAACAGTCGGAAATTGATGTTAGCCTGCCCACAGTATTTTTTGATTTGCATATAAACATCCTTCTGTTTTGTGCTTTAACAAGTTTGTTAATGCTGGAACACTTTCAGGAATCTGCAGATAGTCAGTTTCGGTTAATACAATCTAGCAACGAAGCGGTTAACAGGCCTGTTTGGTAATCAAGAAGATCCGATTTCAAATTTCGACCAGCTGTCCTGAGACCGTCACGAGGAATGGGGGTCGTACCTTAAAGTGAGCCATGAGCCGATCATGGCACATCCCTTTCAAGTCGTTATTCATTGCCCCTTTAAGGACAAAACGTGTTTTATATAAAGACTCAGTCCGTACCGCGCAGTAAACACACTCCGTCTCAGTTATACAAACCAGTCAGTTAATGCTGTACAGTGAAATAATCGCTGTTTGTTCTGAGATCCACACAAAACACATAAATACAGTCCGTACCGCGCAGTAAACACACTCCGTCTCAGTTATACAAACCAGTCAGTTAATGCTGTACAGTGAAATAATCGCTGTTTGTTCTGAGATCCACACAAAACACATAAATACAGTCCGTACCGCGCAGTAAACACACTCCGTCTCAGTTATACAAACCAGTCAGTTAATATTGTACAGTGAAATAATCGCTGTTTGTTCAAATACACTGTGTGGGCAGAACGTAGAATTTGTGAATGTTAAACATGGCGGTACATATAGTGACCACTGGGCTTTAAAGATACAGTCCGTACTGCGCAGTAAACACAATCCGTCTCAGTTATACAAACCAGTAAGTTAATGCTGTATAGTGAAATAATCGCTGTTTGTTCTGAGATCCACACAAAACACATAAATACACTGTGTGGGCAGAACGTAGAATTGTTGAATGTTAAACATGGTGGTACATATAGTAACCACTAGGCTTTAAAGATACAGTCCGTACCGCGCAGTAAACACAGTCCGTCTCAGTTATACAAACCAGTCAATTAATGTTGTACAGTGAAATAATCGCTGTTTGTTCTGAGATCCACACAAAACACATAAATACAGTCCGTACCGCGCAGTAAAACACACTCCGTCTCAGTTATACAAACCAGTCAGTTAATGTTGTACAGTGAAATAATCGCTGTTTGTTCTGAGATCCACACAAAACACATAAATACAGTCCGTACCGCGCAGTAAACACACTCCGTCTCAGTTATACAAACCAGTCAGTTAATGCTGTACAGTGAAATAATCGCTGTTTGTTCTGAGATCCACACAAAACACATAAATACATTCCGTACCGCGCAGTAAACACACTCTGTCTCAGTTATACAAACCAGTCAGTTAATGCTGTACAGTGAAATAATCGCTGTTTGTTCTGAGATCCACACAAAACACATAAATACAGTCCGTACCGCGCAGTAAACACAATCCGTCTCAGTTATACAAACCAGTTAGTTAATGCTGTATAGTGAAATAATCGCTGTTTGTTCTGAGATCCACACAAAACACATAAATACACTGTGTGGGCAGAACGTAGAATTGTTGAATGTTAAACATGGTGGTACATATAGTAACCACTAGGCTTTAAAGATACAGTCCGTACCGCGCAGTAAACACAGTCCGTCTCAGTTATACAAACCAGTCAGTTAATGTTGTACAGTGAAATAATCGCTGTTTGTTCTGAGATCCACACAAAACACATAAATACAGTCCGTACCGCGCAGTAAACACACTCCGTCTCAGTTATACAAACCAGTCAGTTAATGCTGTACAGTGAAATAATCGCTGTTTGTTCTGAGATCCACACAAAACACATAAATACAGTCCGTACCGCGCAGTAAACACACTCCGTCTCAGTTGTACAAACCAGTCAGTTAATGTTGTACAGTGAAATAATCGCTGTTTGTTCTGAGATCCACACAAAACACATAAATACAGTCCGTACCGCGCAGTAAACACACTCTGTCTCAGTTATACAAACCAGTCAGTTAATGCTGTACAGTGAAATAATCGCTGTTTGTTCAAATACACTGTGTGGGCAGAACGTAGAATTTGTGAATGTTAAACATGGCGGTACATATAGTAACCACTGGGCTTTAAAGGGTTAAACATTCACCACAATCAATTCGACGCTACGTAGTCTGAGATACTGACAGCATCCTTAAATAACCCCCCCCCCCCCCGCTCTCAAAAGAGCCCCCGTAACAGGAACATCCTGGCTAACACTGTGACGCGTCTAACAAGATAAGGACTGACGTACGTGCTCGCAACACTGCAGCACGTTGCATGCGACACGTACAGTACGCCGTTTCACACTCCCGCACGGTTTTAAACCTCACTGTCTTACGCGATTTTCAAAATAATACAAAATTAAACTTCTCCAGGCTGAAGATCACTCCAGTAAAAATTTTTCAAAGCGAGATTCGAACTCACGACACTCCGAAACCCTGAACCAGGTCAACGCCTCGCTCTAATTCAAGCGCTCAGCCCGAGCACAAATTTCGCTTTTACTCGAATTCCACTTTCGTGCTTTTCTCCACAGCAAATTAACACAACTGCCACGTGTTAACATCTCGCAATATGGCTGACACTGAACACAGCTGTGCTAGCGGAACTGAAAGGTTGAATATCGCTGATATAAAAATGACAGGCTTAAAGGCAGTAAAGGTAAAGTTCTCCCTAGAACAGGCCATAAATTTCGACCAAACACCTTAGTGTAATTCAGAAATTTTAAATCCGTGTTTTGCGAGTTATTGGCGATGTACGTTGTGTCACGTGTTGGTCATAAAAAAAACAGTAATGCAGTCTCTCAGTGTTTTATTTCATCTTGCAGCAATAGTTTTGTATAATTATACGAAGCCAGACAGTCATATAAACAATATATAAATATTTAGGACTCTACCTCATAGAAAACACTCTGCCCTCTATTACAAAGTCCAACCAATTATTAGCGTGTAGTGAAATAAGCGGTGTTTATCTTCAGAATAATATGGAACATAAATGAACTATGTGGGAAAAGTGCAGGACATTTATGTTTAAAGGAGTTTCACGTAATTATCACTATTCTTTAAATGACGAAACATAAAATACAATTCCATTGTAAACCTGAATAAAATTAGGTACATGTCAGTTCATTTTCCTTACTGCTGTCATGTCAATGGACACAAAAATAATGTAATATTCGAATATTTATCTTCTGCGATGTGACGTTGGTTAGATTACTGGAAGTTTATGACGTTTCGGATGAACCGGCTGTCTCCACCATGTGTGGAGTAGAAGGCAGGATCATCTCTAATGTCATTCAATAAATTTCTATCAGACTACACGGCGTCGCATCGCAGAAAATAATAATTTTTCACCATCACTGCCGTTTAAGCCTCAAGTATCAGTGAAATGTTATTTGTATTTCAGTGGGAACTCGTCTGTGACAGAGACTTCTACACGACACTAGCGCTAGTAATCCTCGGGATTGGCGGTCTCATAGGCAACTATATTTTTGGATATCTGCAGGATAGGTGAGTCAAATTTGATAAAATACGTTCCCTACCCCGCTATGCTGCCAAGTATCCTTGTCAGCGGCTTTCTTTCCTTCGTGGGATCTCGAACCGTGAAGATGGGACCGACATGTTGTCCCGAAACGTCGGTAAATAATTACCTCACGACCCGTGTAATCACCCAAAAGACCACAGATTACAAATACGAATTATTTTTATTAAGCCAGTTATTTTCAGACTCTGAATGTCTGTGTAATTCTTACAAAGGAACCTTTATTTTCGCGGAATACCTGTATAGTGAAAGTGTAAATCTTTGAGAGCCAAATGTCTTCTGAACTTGTCCATCGTCGGCATAAAATAATAAAATATGATATAAAAATCACGACGTTTCGGAAGGTGATTCGTCTTCCGTCTTCAGGTGATGGGAGGGGGAGACACCTACCCAACTGAGTAGGTTCTCCCCCTCCCATCACCTGAAGACGGAAGACGAATCACCTTCCGAAACGTCGTGATTTTTATATCATATTTTATTATTTTATGCCGACGATGGACAAAGTCCAGAAGACAATTGGTTCTCAATATTATACACCGCCGTCAGAACATTTTGGAATTTATGTAATTCTTTGGTTTAAAAATGAAGTCAAAATTTTCAAACATAAATATTTATTTAGAAATAAAATACGTAAATATTTATTTAGAAAATAAAATATTTACACATATTTATAATAAAACAAAGTTCTTTTATTGATGATTTGCATTGAAAATAAACCCAGCATCGATTATGCAAGGAGAAGTGGAAGAAAATTAAAATTCAGTTATAATTATCAAAATTTTATTTACCAGCTTCATTATAAATTAAGTGTTATTGTGAAAGACCTCCTTCCACTATCTCATATATTTATATGGTGTCCTGCTTTATTAAATACAGGCACATATTGGTGTCTTATTTTTAACGTATATTATTAACAACGCAAATATCGCTTCCGCGCTATCAAGGTGAAAGTGAGATTGGCGAATTTTAAGTGGGTTTCTGACATTTCATCTAGTAACAGACACGAAAGTGTATGTAATTTCATTCAAGACACTTTTAAAGTTATGAAATAGAATACTATGTCCGCAAAAGTTTTAGTCCATATTTTGTGTTGTACTGACTACATTTGTTGAATCACTGACAGGTATAATTTTGTATGTAGTTCCGCTGGAAGCCCTTTTTTGTCTCGCAGAGGTAATTAATGCAATTCAGATGAAATCACGCAGCAACTGGGATAGAAAAGAAAACACACTTTGACCGCAAATAACAAGGGTAGAAAAATACTGCGAGGATTTATTTGTGTGCGTTACACTCTTGCAGACAGCGGATTTACATTTGCATTATGTCAACAATTGTACCTGTGTTGGGCTACCTGTAGGTATTAGAATGCTTTGTTGTGCTGTAGTCGTGGGACTTAAGACTTTAAAACTAGGATTAGCCTAAATTATGTTTGAATATTCAGTTCGTACCGCGCAGTAAACACACTCCGTCTCAGTTATACAAACCAGTCAGTTAATGTTGTACAGTGAAATAATCGCTGTTTGTTCTGAGATCCACACAAAACACATAAATACAGTCCGTACCGCGCAGTAAACACACTCCGTCTCAGTTATACAAATCAGTCAGTTAATGTTGTACAATGAAATAATCGCTGTTTGTTCTGAGATCCACACAAAACACATAAATACAGTTCGTACCGCGCAGTAAACACACTCCGTCTCAGTTATACAAATCAGTCAGTTAATGTTGTACAGTGAAATAATCGCTGTTTGTTCTGAGATCCACACAAAACACATAAATACAGTTCGTACCGCGCAGTAAACACACTCCGTCTCAGTTATACAAATAAGTCAGTTAATGTTGTACAGTGAAATAATCGCTGTTTGTTCTGAGATCCACACAAAACACATAAATACAGTCCGTACCGCGCAGTAAACACACTCCGTCTCAGTTATACAAACCAGTCAGTTAATGTTGTACAGTGAAATAATCGCTGTTTGTTCTGAGATCCACACAAAACACATAAATACAGTCCGTACCGCGCAGTAAACACACTCCGTCTCAGTTATACAAACCAATCAGTTAATGTTGTACAGTGAAATAATCGCTGTTTGTTCTGAGATCCACACAAAACACATAAATACAGTTCGTACCGCGCAGTAAACACACTCCGTCTCAGTTATACAAACCAGTCAGTTAATGTTGTACAGTGAAATAATCGCTGTTTGTTCTGAGATCCACACAAAACACATAAATACAGTTCGTACCGCGCAGTAAACACACTCCGTCTCAGTTATACAAACCAGTCAGTTAATGCTGTACAGTGAAATAATCGCTGTTTGTTCTGAGATCCACACAAAACACATAAATACAGTCCGTACCGCGCAGTAAACACACTCCGTCTCAGTTATACAAACCAGTCAGTTAATGTTGTACAGTGAAATAATCGCTGTTTGTTCTGAGATCCACACAAAACACATAAATACAGTCCGTACCGCGCAGTAAACACACTCCGTCTCAGTTATACAAACCAGTCAGTTAATGCTGTACAGTGAAATAATCGCTGTTTGTTCTGAGATCCACACAAAACACATAAATACAGTCCGTACCGCGCAGTAAACACACTCCGTCTCAGTTATACAAACCAATCAGTTAATGTTGTACAGTGAAATAATCGCTGTTTGTTCTGAGATCCACACAAAACACATAAATACAGTCCGTACCGCGCAGTAAACACACTCCGTCTCAGTTATACAAACCAGTCAGTTAATGCTGTACAGTGAAATAATCGCTGTTTGTTCTGAGATCCACACAAAACACATAAATACACTGTGTGGGCAGAACGTAGAATTTTTACATATCTCATGGTGGACAAGGCTAATATTTTATTCCAATTAATACGTGAAATTCGCGGTGGTTCCGTGAATGCAGTGATAAAATTAGCCTCTTGAAAACCGATATTCCACTTTAGCCTGAGAACTAACTGCTCCAGAGTTCTCCCTCAAAGCTAACTGACCCTCAGCTAGTCAACTCATTACCGTGTTTACATCAGCCCGCTCTTATTTCTATATTAAGCAGGACCAATTAACTTCAATCTGTCCCAGTGTAGTTTTTAAAGCTATATTTTGTTATTACCCAACCATCTACGCCTAGGTCTTCGAAGTGGTATCCTTCCTTTAGTTTTCCTCACCAAAATTATATATGTACGATTTCCAGCTGGGGCGGCATTTTTTTCACGGCTTTCAGATCGACTTTGGGGCTCACACATTCTCCTATTCAGTGAATACTGAAGGTTTTTCCTAGAGGTTGAAGCTGCCGGAGCGTGAATCTGACCTCTCACCCCATCTACTTCAAGTTGTTTATTTATGCATTGGTTATTTACCGACATTTACGTAGCAGGTTATATGAGTAGTGTGTAGGAGGAGGTTCAGGAAGGAGGTGGTGGCCTGAAGCAAGATATAAGATACTACCTGAAGGGACTGAGGAAGACCACGAGAGAATGTCATAATAGCCGGTGCGTGGGGCGAGGTTTGAATTCTGATTCTCTCAAATAAGGAGCAGATATGCCACCCACTCTTCTGTTGTGTCACGATTGACAATTCTTTTTATGTTTCTTTATTCGAGAGCCTTCAAATAAACAATAATTTTAGAACAGCTCCTCTGATCAGCTTTGACGTTGTAATGCCTGTCACTGTAATGTCTTCCGAAACGCCGACATTGCTCTATAGACTGCACGTCATTACACATCGGAAGAAAGCAATATCCTCCTAGCAATCGTCTGTCACTTCTTGTTAGCATGACAAACTATAGTCAGAGCCAGATAAATCTGCTGCGATATGCGCAAGAGAAAGTTAAAACAAGAGATTAGAGGGGGATAGGGGAAGTGGCAGGAGCAGTGAGTACTATCTAGTGTAAAAACATAGCTTGAAGCGAAATTTGTGTACTGATGTTGTCAGGTAGGGTCACGATTAATTGACTCCATTGCGCAGGATTTTTCTTGAAAAGACGGATAGTCGCTTATATGCTCAAGAAATACACCAATACACGACGCTTCACCATTGTAATCTATGCTGAGCCAAATAAATCCACTGCATAATCTAACGTTTTTTTTCTAATGCACTTTAACACATTTAATGCATTCTACACGTCTTTCAAGAAGTATATTACCTTCACAATTACCTACCAGAAGGTCGATCCCAGTGAACGCGCGGTTTAAGGCGTGGGTCTGTGGCCGTTTGCTTGCTAGGATTGCGGGTTCGAATCTCGCCGGAGGCATGGATGTCTGTATCTTGTGAGTGTTGTGTATTGTCAGGTAGAGGTCTCTGCGACCGGCTGATCACTCGTCCAGAGGAATTCTACCAAGTGTGTGTGTGTGTGTCTGTGTGTGATCTTGAAGTTTCGATAATCAGGAGGACCTGGCCCACTAGGGGCTGTTTCACCATGGAAAAAAAATTACCTACCAGAATCTTGTACTAATTTCTGGTCTCTCAAATGCGTGCTACATGACTGGCCTATCTAATCTTATTAATAACATTCAGCGAAAATTACAAACAGTGAGGTTGCTCCTTACGCAGTTTTCTTTCCAACTTTATATCTATACCCCCCCCTCTTAGGTCACAATATTCCCCTCAGCACCAAATCCCACAGTCTGTGTTTTCCCTTTACGTGAAAACCAAATTTCACACTCATTTAAATGCACTTAAAAGAAACTAATTAATAAAACAATGTTGGAAACATTATAACAGGGACTTTTTGGTTAACCATTCCAGTGTTCCATTGTCAACGTACGCACACACTGTGTAAATCCATGTAATGCCAGTCCAAGGTGTCAGAGTAATGTCACGTCTCCATACAGACAGAAACATTACACGCTACAAGTACCACATAATGCAGGAGTATAACAGGGGATAACACGGGCCGGCTGGTGTCCCAGTCACTCTCCAGGGGTGTACATACATTTGTACATAGAAGCTGAATATTAGACACATGTCGCTGGTTTACGGCTTAAGTAACACTTTACATTACGTATTGTACTGCGAAAGGAGCTGATGAAATGTGCCGATATTTATGGGCAACCTGTAGATAGGTTGTCCCGTAACGTCGGTACAGAACTACCGCTCAACGCTGCGTAACATCCCAGAAGAGCGCAACTTTCATCTACATCGCGAAGGAAACCTGAAGTCACGTGTGTAGTAGCTGTATTGTGTTCTGTTTTTGATTGGTTCTTATTGGTTCTTTGTAAAATTTTGTAACTTTAAACCATTAACGCAGCGTGTATGGTGTTATTGACACGCATATATTTGTAATTTTGTGGGCCGCGATAGCTCAGTCGGTATAGCGACTGGCTACGAGCTGGACGGTCCGGGGATCGAATCCCGGTGGGGGCGAGATATTCAGCACATGTCCATACCGGCCCTGGGGCCTACCCAGCCTCCTGTACAATGGGTACCGGGTCTCTTTCCTGGGAGTAAAGCGGCCGAGGCGTGGTGTTGACTACCCACCCCATCTAGCGCTGAGGTTAAAGAAAGAGTAGAGCTATACCTCTACTCCCCCTCTGTGCCTTCATGGCCCGTTCTAGGGAGATCTTTACCTTTACATATTTGTAAGTTGATGTTGTTTTGTTTGCAACATGCACTGTGGTATGTACAACATGCACTGCGGTATGTACAACATGCACTGCGGTATGTACAACATGCACTGCGGTATGTACAACATGCACTGCGGTATGTACAACATGCACTGCGGTATGTACAACATGCACTGCGGTATGTACAACATGCACTGCGGTATGTACAACATGCACTGCGGTATGTACAACATGCACTGCGGTATGTACAACATGCACTGCGGTATGTACAACATGCACTGCGGTATGTACAACATGCACTGTTGTATGTACAACATGCACTGCGGTATGTACAACATGCACTGTGTATTAAACATGCACTGCGGTATGTACAACATGCACTGTGGTATGTAAACACCTGGGTATGTACAACATGCACTGTGGTATGTACAACATGCACTGGGTATGTACAACATGCACTGGGTATG
Organism: Reticulitermes speratus; assembly: GCA_021186555.1. NCBI lineage: Eukaryota > Metazoa > Arthropoda > Insecta > Blattodea > Rhinotermitidae > Reticulitermes > Reticulitermes speratus. The sequence goes on along the minus strand of JAJKFL010000009.1, from coordinate 41,562,986 downwards.
TACAACATGACTGTGGTATGTACAACATGCACTGGTATGTACAACATGCACTGGGTATGTACAACATGCACTGGGTATGTACAACATGCACTGCGGTATGTACAACATGCACTGCGGTATGTACACATGCACTGCGTATGTACAACATGCACTGGGTATGTACAACATGCACTGGGTATGTACAACATGCACTGGTATGTAACATGACTGGTATGTACAACATGCACTGGGTATGTACAACATGCACTGGGTTGTACAACTGCACGGTATGTACAACATGCACTGCGGTATGTACAACATGCACTGGGTATGTACAACATGCACTGCGGTATGTACAACATGCACTGGGTATGTACAACATGCACTGCGGTATGTACAACATGCACTGCGGTATGTACAACATGCACTGCGGTATGTACAACATGCACTGGGTATGTACAACATGCACTGTGGTATGTACAACATGCACTGGGTATGTACAACATGCACTGTGGTATGTACAACTGACTGTGGTATGTACAACATGCACTGGGTATGTACACATGCACTGCGGTATGTACAACATGCACTGGGTATGTAAACATGCACTGTGGTATGTACAACTGACTGTGGTATGTACAACATGCACTGTGGTATGTACAACATGCACTGCGGTATGTACAACATGCCTGGTATGTACACATGCACTGGGTATGTACAACATGCACTGCGGTATGTACAACATGCACTGCGGTATGTACAACATGCACTGCGGTATGTACAACATGCACTGTGGTATGTACAACTGCACTGTGGTATGTACACATGCACTGCGGTATGTACAACAGCACTGGGTATGTACAACATGCACTGGGTATGTACAACATGCACTGTTATGAAAATGCACTGGGTTGTACAACATGCACTGTGGTATGTACAATGCACTGGGATGTCAACATGCACTGTGGTATGTACACTGCACTGCGGTATGTACAAATGCCTGGGTATGTACAACTTGCACTCCGGTATGTACAACATGCACTGCGGTATGTACAACATGCACTGCGGTATGTACAACATGCACTGCGGTATGTACAACATGCCTGCGGTATGAAAACATGCACTGCGGTATGTACAACATGCACTGGTATGTACAACTGCACTGGGTATGTACAACATGCACTGCGGTATGTACAACATGCACTGTGGTATGTACAAATGCACTGGTATGTACAACATGCACTGCGGTATGTACAACATGCATGATGCTGCTGGTATGTCAACATGCACGTGCGCGTGTATGTACAACATGCACTGCTGGTATGTACAACATGCACTGCGTATGTACAACATGCACTGTGGTATGTACAACATGCACTGCGGTATGTACAACATGCACTGGGTATGTACAACATGCACTGCTGGTATGTACAACATGCACTGTGGTATGTACAACATGCACTGCGGTATGTACAATCATGCACTGCTGGTATGTACAACATGCACTGGGTATGTACAACATGCACTGCGGTATGTACAACATGCACTGCGGTATGTACAACATGCACTGCGGTATGTACAACATGCACTGCGGTATGTACAACATGCACTGGGTATGTACAACATGCACTGCGGTATGTACAACATGCACTGCGGTATGTACAACATGCACTGCGGTATGTACAACATGCACTGCGGTATGTACAACATGCACTGTGGTATGTACAACATGCACTGCGGTATGTACAACATGCACTGCGGTATGTACAACATGCACTGTGGTATGTACAACATGCACTGTGGTATGTACAACATGCACTGTGGTATGTACAACATGCACTGCGGTATGTACAACATGCACTGCGGTATGTACAACATGCACTGCGGTTAATGTAACAACATGCACTGTGGTATGTACAACGTGCACTGTGGTATGTACAACATGCACTGTGGTATGTACAACATGCACTGTGGTATGTACAACATGTACTGTGGTATGTACAACATGCACTGTCGGTATGTACAACATGCACTGTGGTATGTACAACATGCACTGGGTATGTACAACATGCACTGCGGTATGTACAACATGCACTGCGGTATGTACAACATGCACTGCGGTATGTACAACATGCACTGTGGTATGTACAACATGCACTGTGGTATGTACAACATGCACTGTGGTATGTACAACATGCACTGCGGTATGTACAAATGCATAGCGGTATGTACAACTGCACTGTGGTATGTGCAACGTGTACTGTGGTATGTACAACATGCACTGCGATATGTACAGCATGCACTGCGGTATGTACAACATGCACTGTGGTATGTGCAACGTGTACTGTGGTATGTACAACATGCACTGTGGTATGTACAACAGCACTGTGGTATTACAACATGCACTGTGGTATGTACAACATGCACTGTGGTATGTACAACATGCACTGGATATGTACAGCATGCACTGCGGTATGTACAACATGCACTGTGGTATGTGCAACGTGTACTGTGGTATGTACAACATGCACTGTGGTATGTACAACATGCACTGTGGTATGTACAACATGCACTGTGGTATGTACAACATGCACTGTGGTATGTACAACATGAACTGTGGTATGTACAACATGAACTGCGGTATGTACAACATGAACTGGGTATGTACAACATGAACTGCGGTATGTACAACATGCACTGCGGTATGTACAACATGCACTGCGGTATGTACAACATGCACTGCGGTATGTACAACATGCACTGCGGTATGTACAACATGCACTGCGGTATGTACAACATGCACTGCGGTATGTACAACATGCACTGCGGTATGTACAACATGCACTGCGGTATGTACAACATGCACTGCGGTATGTACAACATGCACTGCGGTATGTACAACATGCACTGTGGTATGTACAACATGCACTGTGGTATGTACAACGTGTACTGTTGTATGTACAACATGCACTGTGGTATGTACAACATGCACTGCGGTATGTACAACATGCACTGCGGTATGTACAACACTCCGGGCGGAGAAAGTTGTATTCTTCTTTATTAAGCTACAAATTGTGCCATATTTATTTAACTTAATTAGCGGTGGCCAAGAGCAGAGGAGGAAAGTTTTGTTTCAAAGACATGTTTCGGTAAAAACTAATAACTAATTATCTAACGAAATAATAATATTAGGCTTTTCTATGGATGTGTTTGGGTGAGAATGACATTTGTGCTTATTTATATGAAAGTAATTTCTTTTAAGGTTTTGGTAAGCGATCTTATACTTTTAAAGCTCAGGGGTAAGTACAGGGTGTCCTTTTTATCGTGTCCCCGAGCACGGCAGTTTTATCCCGTAGAAAGCCTCCATCCCCCGGCATATCTCGTGATAACTGCGGTGCTGAGAGACACGATAAACCAGATGTGTGGTAACCTTACCACCTCCTTTAGCAACAAAACTTTCTGCTTTCATCCAAAATGTATTTTTTTTTATTTTCTTAAAGAATAGCAACTTATTGGTCTCTGTAATTAAGTTTCCTTGTGAAGTACGAACTTAACCTTAACTATTACTTGAAATGTTTAACTGTCAAAGGGTTAAAATAAGATTTAATTTGTTTACACACCTAATTAAGCTCCAAATCATAAACACAAGTGCATAAAGTAAGGTATATAGCCTACCAAGCATTCTTAAACTCGGAACTAAATTATGTGAATCGTTAGCTTCGCGCTTCAGCAGCTTTACTTTCCAAAAAAAGGGCGTCATTACAACCTGTAGATGTCGTTATTGATAGCAATAAAATAAAAAAAAATTTTTCTGTTTTAATCCAGTATTATGGGTCACAAATGCCCCTGGGAGAGAAACCTCATCGATTGATCCACCCACATTTCCCTCCAAGACTTACTCTTACTCCTCCAATATAGACTCACAGCATAGGCCCGGGTTCGATCCCGTGTCAGTCCATGTCGGATTTGTGGTGGACAAAGTGGCACTGTGACAGGTTTCCCCCCCCCCCCGAGTACTTAGGTTTTCCCCTGTCAATTTCATTCCACCGGTGCCACATTACTTGGAAAAATGAAAAATACTGATCATCTTTCTCTTTATCTTCATCACAGGGTTGCACAATAAGCCTCAAGGCTGAGATGCGTCCATAGCTTCTGCTGCGGGGCCCTTCTCCACAAAAAAAATATACCTCCCTATATTCCCTTCTAGTCTTCTACCATTTTGATTAGGGAAATATTTTTAATTATAATATTCGGACCGGCCAGCGATTTGGGCTCATAAACACAGGTAGAAGGGCACTGGAAAAGAATAAAGCAGTAGAGAAAAAGGATGGAAATTCCTGCGTCGTCCGCATTTTCAATGGTACTCGTGACCGTGCAGTCACTGTAGCTGACAATACCCACAGGCCGTCCGCATTTTCAATGGTACTCGTGTCCGTGCAGTCACTGTAGCTGACAATACCCACAGGCCGTCCGCATTTTCAATGGTACTCGTGTCCGTGTAGTCACTGTAGCTGACAATACCCACAGGCCGTCCGCATTTTCAATGGTACTCGTGTCCGTGCAGTCACTGTAGCTGACAATACCCACAGGCCGTCCGCATTTTCAATGGTACTCGTGTCCGTGCAGTCACTGTAGCTGACAATACCCACAGGCCGTCCGCATTTTCAATGGTACTCGTGTCCGTGTAGTCACTGTAGCTGACAATACCCACAGGCCGTCCGCATTTTCAATGGTACTCGTGTCCGTGTAGTCACTGTAGCTGACAATACCCACAGGCCGTCCGCATTTTCAATGGTACTCGTGTCCGTGTAGTCACTGTAGCTGACAATACCCACAGGCCGTCCGCATTTTCAATGGTACTCGTGTCCGTGCAGTCACTGTAGCTGACAATACCCACAGGCCGTCCGCATTTTCAATGGTACTCGTGTCCGTGTAGTCATTGTAGCTGACAATACCAAGGCCGTCCGCATTTTCAATGTACTCGTGTCCGTGCAGTCACTGTAGCTAACAATACCCACAGGCCGTCCGCATTTTCAATGGTACTCGTGTCCGTGCAGTCACTGTAGCTGACAATACCCACAGGCCGTCCGCATTTTCAATGGTACTCGTGTCCGTGTAGTCACTGTAGCTAACAATACCCACAGGCCGTCCGCATTTTCAATGGTACTCGTGTCCGTGTAGTCACTGTAGCTAACAATACCCACAGGCCGTCCGCATTTTCAATGGTACTCGTGTCCGTGCAGTCACTGTAGCTAACAATACCCACAGGCCGTCCGCATTTTCAATGGTACTCGTGTCCGTGTAGTCACTGTAGCTAACAATACCCACAGGCCGTCCGCATTTTCAATGGTACTCGTGTCCGTGCAGTCACTGTAGCTGACAATACCCACAGGCCGTCCGCATTTTCAATGGTACTCGTGTCCGTGCAGTCACTGTAGCTGACAATACCCACAGGCCCACTACACATATTGTCATTCTGCATACAATTACACTTCACAGTCCTCCTTATTTCCCACTGGTGCAATTCGCTTTGCATACAGTTCCAGCTATTTGCACCGTACCTGTTCACGGTGCCATGCGGATTCCATCACAGCCTATCCTCCTCCCCTAATAAACCTCTCACATTCTGCATGGAAATATAACTCAATGATTCCACCGAACTGTCGTTCGTTATAAGCTGTCAGTAGCTCAGTTGGTCCAGAAATTTTCCACTTCTCATTGATCTCAATGTTTTATTATCGTGCGAGTTTTGGAGTTTGTTTAGGGTTGTTGATGGGGTCAAACCTCCTGCAATGTTAACGAGTGCCGTTTGGAATGTGTAGATATTAATTTGACACCATACATATATATAGGTAAAGGTAAAGGTGAAGTTCACACTAGAACAGGCCATGAAGGCACAGAGGGGGAGTAGAGGTATAGCTCTACTCTTTCTTGAACCTCGGCGCTAGATGGGGGTGGGTAGTAAACGCCACGCCTCGGCCGCTTTACCCCCGGTAAAGAGACCCGGTACCCATTGTACAGTAGGCTGAGTAGGCCCCAGGGCCGGTCTGGACGGGTGCTGAAAATCTCGCCCTTACCGGGATTCGATCCCCGGACCGTCCAGCTCGTAGCGAGTCGCTATACCGACTGAGCTATCCGTTATATATATATGTAAGGTAAGAAATAGATAAAGCAATCCCTGGACAGGCCCTGAGGGTTACAGGAGGTTGAGGCTCCCAGATTTCTAGACAATCGGCACATGAAAGTGGTAAGGTTGTCAGCTCTACGCACCGGCCGCCTTTACCCCCCCCCCCCCCAGGAAATATTCCTGGTACTCATTTCTGTTAGAGGCTGAGTCGACCCCAGGGCCATAGTGCGACCGAAACGATTATGTCAGTGAAAAATTCCAGTGACACCATCGGGAATCGAACCCGCGACGTTCCGGTTTGTAGCGCCACCGCGTGCCCTGTTATATATATATATATAGACTTACATAAATATCACTAAGTATTCAGTCTGACACAACGTTTCTTTATTATTATTTTTTCAAACGCTACATGTTTCGATCAAACCGATCATCAGACGTTTGTTTGTACAAAAGCTTAAAATTCAAGGTAAAAATGCAAAATTTTGCAAAAAAATAAAAAATAAATACGGGTTGTGTCAGATTGAATACGTAATGTTATTTACTGGTATGTATGTGTAGATATTGCAGGAAGACGTGTGTAGTACTGTGAAGATAGAGGCAGCAAGTCCCCCGAAACCGGTCGACACGCCTTCATATCCCGGAAGACTTGAAGGTTTTAACGAGCCTGATTAGATGAATGAATGAACGTGAATCATTAATGGAATGATACTTACATGGGAAAACCGAAGTACTAGGAGAGAAATCTGTCCAGTGACAGTTGTCCACCAGAAATCCCATCTAGATTCTGCTGGGAAAGACCCCGACATTTTCTGTGTGAGGCTGGTATGAGGCTAGCACACTTGTATATTCATTACCGTGCTCAAAAGGGCCCCCTACAAGCCCTATATTGAGAAATAAAAATCCAGGCCATAATCTGATACGCTGTTTATTTAAGATCCATTTTCATTTCACACTGTTGCCACCGTGCATCTTGGTCATATTAAATTAAGTTACAGACCGACTGATGCACACTAAAACCACTTTTTAAGTAGCTTTATTATAAAATTGTTAAAATTGTACCCCTACACGTGTTTCGATCCTAGGATCATCGTCAGGGGGGTTTTTTGCTAAAAGCTACAGTCACTTCAACACATGATTTAAAATATTCTATCTGCACTTTGAAACATAAGTTAAAATCTTGTAAAAAGATTCTCTAAAAGTTGTAAAATTATAAAAGCACTGTAGATGGTAGATTGTGGAACTGCTGGCGTGTGGTATTAAAAGCATATGAAATGTTTTTGCGTGGAGCGGAGTGTACTACGTGTTGTGCGGTGAGGAGTACTACGGTGGAGTTCCACAGTTCCACAATCTACCATCTACAGTGCTTTTATAATTTTACAACCTTTAGAGAATCTTTTTACAAGATTTTAACTTATGTTTCAAAGTGCAGATAGAATATTTTAAATCATGTGTTGAAGTGACTGTAGCTTTTAGCAATAAACCCCCCTGACGATGATCCTAGGATCGAAACACGTGTAGGGGTACAATTTTAACAATTTTATAATAAAGCTACTTAAAAAGTGGTTTTAGTGTGCATCGGTTGGTTTATATCTTAATCCATTTTTCATATTGTCCACTTAACTAAACCAAGTGTTTCGAAGTGATATCTCTATTTCATATCCTCCAATTTCACTTTATCATTTTTTTAATGGCTCGACAGCCCTTTGGGGGACTAGGCCGCCTCATTTTTCGAAGCTTCACTATCACACACTTTTTAGACACACCACACTCGGTAGGACTCCTCTGGACGAGTGATCAGTCCGTCACAGATACCTCTACCTGACAACACACAACATTCACAACATACAGACATCCATGCCCCCCGGCGGGATTCGAACCCGCAATCACAGTAAGCTAGCGGCTGCAGACCCACGTCTTAGACCGCGCAGCCACTGCGATCGGCTCACTTTATCTTGCCTGTCTTTACCGCTCCGCTCATCTGCTCCCTCCTTGTTATACATTACTGCATGTGGCGCTAGAATTGCATCCTAGTGGCTGTCTTCGCGTTTCGACTGTATCGTCCAACTGTCTTCAGGTGAATGGTGGGAATATTGCCTTGCAATTGGCTACTATCATTTCCTTTCCAATCCTCTCTCCTTCACCACAGTTTAACATTAAACCTCACTATACTCACTGAAAGTCATATAAAGTTATTTACTTCACGGAGGCAGTATAATCTTCCGAAACGTCTGGAACCACCTACATGGTTTAACAGGAAGGAAAACCATAAACTTAAACGAGAATGATAACTTAAAATAGGCCACGATAATTGTTACAAAACATTTATTCTTAAAATCTTCATTCCATGGGTTTTAACGACTGTATGCCAACTGCACACGTTGTTTGTGTGTGAAAGGTCAAACGGCATAGTCAGGAGTGGTGATAGCATTTTTATCTATCAAACAATGTCTTAGCCTCTTCTAAGGATTTTGACCTGTGGGACTGAGGAAAACAACGATATATATCAGTCATTGTAGTCCGTCCTAGCCTAGATTCGAACCCGCATTTCTAATAGGAAGCGCAATTTATGATCACCAAATTTTAATATAATATTGCTGATTTAACTTTTGTGATGATTCCTGCTGTGTGTGTCTTGATTATAATAGAATTTGGCTTGGCTGTGTGCGTAGTTACTGAATTATCGTTGTGTGTTTTGTAACTCAGACTGCTAAATTTACACTAAGTGTCACGTTATTCAATCTATTTGACACCCCTGCTTGTCAATTTCAAAAGGAATTGTGTTTCAAACAAGCTGAGTGTCATATTACTGCTCGGTTTGTAATTGTGGCATTAGAGAGGGCCTGTAGGAGACTAGTGCAGGTATTAGAGCTGCACTTGGTGTGCCACGGGGGCACGCGGTGGCGCAGTTGGTTGAGGCACTGCGCTACAAGCCGGAAGGTCACGGGTTAATGAATACATAAGCATTAGCAAATTATTGCAGACTGTAACAGACATTAATTGAAGATAGATAGGAGGACCAAAATTCTTTGCATCAAATGAAGTGCTTGTAAATGATGTGCAATGTAGAGGGGGGCAGAAATTATTATGATGGTAATCTTTTTGAATTGATGATGGTAATCCAGGTGGGAGATATGTACAAGCTGGGTTGGCTAATAGGGTTGATCAAACATGCCATATGAGCCGATTGCTTGTACAGGGTGTTTCATAAATCCCTCCGGGATTTCGGAGGTCTGTAGCTCAGGAACCAAATCACACACGGGGGATGAGAGCATGTCAGTGAAAAGAGCACATATCCAAGTTTTGAACCTACCTTACAAATGTTCAATATGTCCCCCATTTGGTGACTCGACAGACGTCAATCCTGTAATCTAGCTTCGGCCTACCTGTTCGTTTTGCGACACACAAACAGCCAGTTTCCTCTAATTTTCTATACCAGTCTCTTACTGTTTTGTCCGTTGGTGGTTCTGTACGATACTTGGTTCGAAAACCACTTTGCACTGTTACAATTGACTGGGTTTTAGCAAATTGCAGGACACAAAAACCTTTCTGTTCACCTGAAAACGCCATGTTTGCACACCACTGCCTCCTAACGGAGAAACGGGTAACTACGCCATCGCATCTGTCACGAAAAAACTTTTACATTTCCTCTATCCGTTAGCATGCTTTTATCTCTTACATGTGGGTTTGCTACTGCACGGCCAAGCCTCTAAATCCCGGATGGACTTATGAAACACGCTGTATTTTCTGTATCTATTATTGCTTTCTTTTTCCAAAATTTCGGCTTCATCCCATTCTAATTTGTCACTTTCTTCAAAGGCATGTTGTGCTAGTTTTGATTTTTCTAAGTAACCCTCTTTTAGATCACGTTTATGCCCCCTAAGACGAACGGTTATCTTCCTCAGGCACATTCTGACATCAAGAAGTCTTATAACTGTGATTCCACTGACTGAGTTGTCCAGTGATTGAGACTAGCTCAATCAACAGGACCCACCTGAGTAGGCCTGAACAAGGAAGAAGAGCCATCTTCCGAAACGTAAAATTTTTAGATTTTTTATATATTTTGTATTTTTACAATTTATATTTTATATTTTATTCACAATAAAGACGATACACAAAGTCCAACAAACAAGCGGTTCACAATGGTATATACCATCGTCAAAACCTTATAGAATTCAGCATCAGTTCCTGCTTATACGAGTCACTCATTCTTTTCCACTGTCTTCTGTTCCATTTTTTCCCTTTTGGTTTCCACGTTTATATTTTTCGTTATATAAAACCTACACAAAATTTATCAGTTCTATCGTACCGCTAACCATGGAGGATTGGATTTTTTTGTCAGGCCAGAAAATGTGAGATTTGTGGTGGACAAAGTGGCAATGGGACAGGTTTCTCTCCTAGTACTTCGGTTTTCTCTTGTCAGTATCATTTCCCCAACGCTCCATACTCACTTCATCTTAACATTGATCTTAAGAGGAAGACAAGCGGTCAAAGCCTGGGAACCTTAAAGAAAGCAATGTTCTTTCTTATATAGGAGGGCATTGGAAGGAACATTACTATCACAGTGTTATTAATCTTTAAACGCTGAAAGATATGGATTGGATTAATGTGGCTGTGGATAGGTCAGTGACAGGATGTTGTGAACAAAGTAATGAAACTTCAGATTCTGCAAAAGTCGGAGACACTTCTTTGACCCTCTGAGTGTGTAAAGGTAAAGGTAATGTTCACCCTAGAACAGGCCACGAAGGCCCAGATGGGGAATAGAGGTATAGCTCTACTCTTTCTTTAACTTAATATTATTTACATTTATTTAACCTCAGCGCTAAATGGGGGTGGGTGGTCAACGCCACGCCCCGGCCACTTTACCCCCGGGAATGACCCGGTACACATTGTACAGGAGGCTGGGTAGGCCACAGGGCCGGTCTGGACGGCAGCTGTAAACCTCTTGTTACGTTAAATAAGAAGTCCGCTCCAGGCGGGCAGCAAACACAGTCCGTTACGTCTCTGTCTCTTGTACTTGCAGCAAACACAGTCTGTTACGTCTCTGTGTCTTGTACTTGCAGCAAACACAGTCCGTTACGTCTCTGTGTCTTGTACTTGCAGCAAACACAGTCCGTTACGTCTCTGTGTCTTGTACTTGCAGCAAACACAGTCCGTTACGTCTCTGTCTCTTGTACTTGCAGCAAACACAGTCCGTTACGTCTCTGTCTCTTGTACTTGCAGCAAACACAGTCCGTTACGTCTCTGTGTCTTGTACTTGCAGCAAACACAGTCCGTTACGTCTCTGTGTCTTGTACTTGCAGCAAACACAGTCCGTTACGTCTCTGTGTCTTGTACTTGCAGCAAACACAGTCCGTTACGTCTCTGTCTCTTGTACTTGCAGCAAACACAGTCCGTTATGTCTCTGTGTCTTGTACTTGCAGCAAACACAGTCCGTTACGTCTCTGTGTCTTGTACTTGCAGCAAACACAGTCCGTTACGTCTCTGTGTCTTGTACTTGCAGCAAACAGTCCGTTACGTCTCTGTGTCTTGTACTTGCAGCAAACAGTCCGTTTACGTCTCTGTGTCTTGTACTTGCAGCAAACAGTCCGTTACGTCTCTGTGTCTTGTACTTGCAGCAAACACAGTCCGTTACGTCTCTGTCTCTTGTACTTGCAGCAAACACAGTCCGTTACGTCTCTGTGTCTTGTACTTGCAGCAAACACAGTCCGTTACGTCTCTGTCTCTTGTACTTGCAGCAAACACAGTCCGTTACGTCTCTGTGTCTTGTACTTGCAGCAAACACAGTCCGTTACGTCTCTGTCTTTTGTACTTGCAGCAAACACAGTCCGTTACGTCTCTGTCTCTTGTACTTGCAGCAAACACAGTACGTTACGTCTCTGTCTCTTGTACTTGCAGCAAACACAGTCCGTTACGTCTCTGTGTCTTGTACTTGCAGCAAACACAGTCCGTTACGTCTCTGTGTCTTGTACTTGCAGCAAACACAGTCCGTTACGTCTCTGTCTCTTGTACTTGCAGCAAACACAGTCCGTTACGTCTCTGTGTCTTGTACTTGCAGCAAACACAGTCCGTTACGTCTCTGTCTCTTGTACTTGCAGCAAACACAGTCCGTTACGTCTCTGTGTCTTGTACTTGCAGCAAACACAGTCCGTTACGTCTCTGTCTCTTGTACTTGCAGCAAACACAGTCCGTTACGTCTCTGTCTCTTGTACTTGCAGCAAACACAGTCCGTTACGTCTCTGTCTCTTGTACTTGCAGCAAACACAGTACGTTACGTCTCTGTCTCTTGTACTTGCAGCAAACACAGTACGTTACGTCTCTGTCTCTTGTACTTGCAGCAAACACAGTCCGTTACGTCTCTGTCTCTTGTACTTGCAGCAAACACAGTCCGTTACGTCTCTGTCTTTTGTACTTGCAGCAAACACAGTCCGTTACGTCTCTGTCTCTTGTACTTGCAGCAAACACAGTCCGTTACGTCTCTGTGTCTTGTACTTGCAGCAAACACAGTCCGTTACGTCTCTGTGTCTTGTACTTGCAGCAAACACAGTCCGTTACGTCTCTGTGTCTTGTACTTGCAGCAAACACAGTCCGTTACGTCTCTGTCTTTTGTACTTGCAGCAAACACAGTCCGTTACGTCTCTGTTTCTTGTACTTGCAGCAAAAACAGTCCGTTACGTCTCTGTCTTTTGTACTTGCAGCAAACACAGTCCGTTACGTCTCTGTCTCTTGTACTTGCAGCAAACACAGTCCGTTACGTCTCTGTGTCTTGTACTTGCAGCAAACACAGTCCGTTACGTCTCTGTGTCTTGTACTTGCAGCAAACACAGTCCGTTACGTCTCTGTGTCTTGTACTTGCAGCAAACACAGTCCGTTACATCTCTGTCTCTTGTACTTGCAGCAAACACAGTCCGTTACGTCTCTGTCTCTTGTACTTGCAGCAAACACAGTCCGTTACGTCTCTGTCTTTTGTACTTGCAGCAAACACAGTCCGTTACGTCTCTGTCTCTTGTACTTGCAGCAAACACAGTCCGTTACGTCTCTGTGTCTTGTACTTGCAGCAAACACAGTCCGTTACGTCTCTGTGTCTTGTACTTGCAGCAAACACAGTCCGTTACGTCTCTGTGTCTTGTACTTGCAGCAAACACAGTCCGTTACATCTCTGTCTCTTGTACTTGCAGCAAACACAGTCCGTTACGTCTCTGTCTCTTGTACTTGCAGCAAACACAGTCCGTTACGTCTCTGTCTCTTGTACTTGCAGCATGGGCCGCAGGCCTGCCTTCTTCATCTACCTGTTCATCGAATGCTTCTTCGGTGTTGCCACTGCGTTTGCACAGGACTTCGTCACGTGGAGCGTCTTCAGGTTCGGCGTTGGTTTCACTGTGCCTGCCATCCTAGGGACGCCGTATGTGCTCGGTGAGTTCTGTTTGTTTTGATTTTAGATTTCATACTGCAACAAAGTTGTGGTGGCAGAAGTTTATAAATCTGAGAACGGCGAACCAGTCCATACAGTTTCGCGGTAGGTGCTTAAATGTAATTTTATTAAAGCCAATCAGAAATTGAGAACTAATTGGTTTCTGGACTTTGTCCATCGTCCGGAAATCTAAAATAACCAGATAACACGATGTTTTGGAAACTGGATCCGCTTCCGTCCTCAGGTGAAGGGGGAGGGAGACACCTACTGTGTTGGGTCCCTTAGATAGAGCTAACCTCAATCACTGGACAACTTAAGCCGGTTAAACCACAGCTATATGAGTAGCTGAAACCTGGATATGTCAGACGAAGATAACAGATCAATAAGCAATAAAACATTGTCGTATACAAGAACAGACGTGGAACCAAGTTTGTCCAGTGATTGAAGTTAGCTCTATCTAACGGACCCAATAGAGTTGTCCAGTGATTGAGGTTAGCTCTATCTAACGGACCCAATAGAGTTGTCCAGTGATTGAGGTTAGCTCTATCTAACGGACCCAATAGAGTTGTCCAGTGATTGAGGTTAGCTCTATCTAACGGACCAATAGAGTTGTCCAGTGATTGAGGTTAGCTCTATCTAAGGAACCCAAAAGAGTTGTCCAGTGATTGAGGTTAGTTCTATCTAACGGACCCAATAGAGTTGTCCAGTGATTGAGGTTAGCTCTATCTAAGGGACCCAACAGAGTTGTCCAGTGATTGAAGTTAGCTCTATCTAAGGGACCCAACAGAGTTGTCCAGTGATTGAAGTTAGCTCTATTTAAGGGACCCAATAGAGTTGTCCAGTGAATGAGGTTAGCTCTATCTAAGGGACCCAATAATGTTGTCCAGTGATTGAGGTTAGCTCTATCTAAGGGACCCAATAGAGTTGTCCAGTGAATGAGGTTAGCTCTATCTAAGGGACTCAATACAGTTGTCCAGTGAATGAGGTTAGCTCTATCTAAGGGACCCAATAGTGTTGTCCAGTGATTGAGGTTAGCTCTATCTAAGGGACCCAATAGAGTTGTCCAGTGATTGAGGTTAGCTCTATCTAAGGGACCCAACAGAGTTGTCCAGTGATTGAGGTTAGCTCTATCTAAGGGACCCAACATATTTGCCCAGTGATTGAGGTTAGCTCTATCTAAGGGACCCAATAGAGTTGTCCAGTGAATGAGGTTAGCTCTATCTAAGGGACCCAATAGTGTTGTCCAGTGATTGAGGTTAGCTCTATCTAAGGGACCCAAGAGAGTTGCCCAGTGATTGAGGTTAGCTCTATCTAAGGGACCCAACAGATTTGCCCAGTAATTGAGGTTAGCTCTATCTAAGGGACCCAATAGAGTTGTCCAGTGAATGAGGTTAGCTCTATCTAAGGGACCCAGCAGAATTGTCCAGTAATTGAGATTAGCTCTATCTAATGGACCCAACAGAGTTGTCCAGTGATTGAGGTTAGCTCTATCTAAGGGACCCAACAGAGTTGTCCAGTGAATGAAGTTAGCTCTATCTAAGGGACCCAACAGAGTTATCCAGTGATTGAGGTTAGCTCTATCTAAGGGACCCAACAGATTTGTCCAGTGATTGAGGTTAGCTCTATCTAAGGGATCCAACAGATTTGTCTAGTGATTGAGGTTAGCTCGATCTAAGGGACCCAACAGATTTGTCCAGTGATTGAGGTTAGCTCGATCTAAGGGACACAACAGAGTTGTCCAGTGATTGAGGTTAGCTCGATCTAAGGGACCCAACACAGTAGATGGTCCCTCCCCTTCACCTGAGGACGGAAGCAGATCCAGTTTCCGAAACGTCGTGTTATCTAGTTATTTTAGATTTCCGGACGATGGACAAAGTCCAGAAACGTATTAGTTCTCTATGTTACATACAGTCGTCAGAACGTTTTACAATTTACCTATCACAGATATATACAACCTTTCCTGCGCCGATTTCCAACAAACTTGTAAACGTTCGACAGCATGTGTGCCGATATCTTTCACTGAAATCGGAAAATAAATATAGCTTCTTTTTTCATGGCTCGACAGTCCCTAGTGGGCCAGGACCTCCTCCTTGTCGAGGCTTCACGATCACACTCAGACACACCACACTCGGTAGGACTCCTCTGGACGAGTGATCAGCCCGTCGCAGATACCTCTACCTGACATCACACAACACTCACAAGAGACAAACATCCATGCACTCAGCGGGATTCGAACCCACAATCCCAACAAGCGAACGGCCGTAGACCCACGCCTTAGACCGCGCGGCCATCGGAGTGGGCAAATGTAGAAATAACGGGTTGAAATTTATGTACGTCCCTCGGTAAAGTAAATGTTTCATTGCGTCGATTTTCACGAAACTCACAATTGCTCAATAAATTTGATGGACATAACCTGTACAGAATTTTATCCGAATAGAAAGAAAAGTAAGGCAAAATACGTCTAATTTTTATTTGCGCCCCGAAATAAAGTACGATTTAGCTAAGCCTATTTTCACAAAATTCGTACTTGCTCGAGAACTTTTAGCAAATAAGAACTATACCGAATTTAATGAAAATCTGACAAACGATTTTGTCCCTGATACTATGTTACCGAAACAAGGAAGGAAAGGACGGACGGACTAACGTAGTATCCACATAAAGCGTCCTTTTTTCCCCCGTAAAGAACGCCTGAAGGCTAAATTGTTTTTGTCTTTCTCTCTTAGTATTCCTGTAATTATTGTCAACCATGAGTCAAGAAATTTCCCGACTTACTGCTTCATTTCTATATCATAAGCCAGATGAAACAACTTCTCACCCATTGTTTCTTTCAAGCTTTATTTTAATACTATACCCCCTTCAAAGCTTTGGTCTATCGAAGTGACATCTTCACTTCAAAGTTTGCATCCAATTTTTTTTCTTACCTGGAATAGAGAAGAGAACTAGATAAGATGGGACAGATACAAGTCGTGTGTGTGAGAGCAGCGAAGATTTAGGCCACATTTCTGCAGCTGACAAGTCTGGGCACAAAGGACATCTGATGGACACACAGACAGACACATGTGTTAATTATGTCGTACTGTATGACATCAGACACACGTCTGGTCACAAAGGACATCTGATGGACACACAGACAGACACATGTGTTAATTATGTCGTACTGTATGACATCAGACACACGTCTGGTCACAAAGGACATCTGATGGACACACAGACAGACACATGTGTTAATTATGTCGTACTGTATGACATCAGACACACGTCTGGTCACAAAGGACATCTGATGGACACACAGACAGACACATGTGTTAATTATGTCGTACTGTATGACATCAGACACACGTCTGGTCACAAAGGACATTGATGGACACACAGACAGACACATGTGTTAATTATGTCGTACTGTATGACATCAGACACACGTCTGGTCACAAAGGACATCTGATGGACACACAGACAGACACATGTGTTAATTATGTCGTACTGTATGACATCAGACACACGTCTGGTCACAAAGGACATCTGATAGACACACAGACAGACACATGTGTTAATTATGTCGTACTGTATGACATCAGACACACGTCTGGTCACAAAGGACATCTGATGGACACACAGACAGACACATGTGTTAATTATGTCGTACTGTATGACATCAGACACAGGTCTGGTCACAAAGGACATCTGATGGACACACAGACAGACACATGTGTTAATTATGTCGTACTGTATGACATCAGACACAGGTCTGGTCACAAAGGACATCTGATGGACACACAGACAGACACATGTGTTAATTATGTCGTACTGTATGACATCAGACACAGGTCTGGTCACAAAGGACATCTGATGGACACACAGACAGACACATGTGTTAATTATGTCGTACTGTATGACATCAGACACACGTCTGGTCACAAAGAAAATCTGATGGAAACACAGACAGACACATGTGTTAATTATGTCGTACTGTATGACATCAGACACACGTCTGGTCACAAAGGACATCTGATGGACACACAGACAGACACATGTGTTAATTATGTCGTACTGTATGACATCAGACACACGTCTGGTCACAAAGAAAATCTGATGGAAACACAGACAGACACATGTGTTAATTATGTCGTACTGTATGACATCAGACACAGGTCTGGTCACAAAGGACATCTGATGGACACACAGACAGACACATGTGTTAATTATGTCGTACTGTATGACATCAGACACACGTCTGGTCACAAAGGACATCTGATGGACACACAGACAGACAATTCTAACGAAATGTTACATTTTCTACGTCAGGGGTGCTGAATGTTTTAGCAATTTAAAAGCGCTGTGTTTTATGTATGCATCACCTACCTGACCATTAGGTAATCTGTTGTCCATAGAGTGTATTTATGACATGTGTGTTTCATGTGATTACCACAGTGGGTAGCGGGTATTTCCCTCTGTACCTTAAGCAGGTTGGTCTTTATAGTGAATATCAAATGCGTTTCCACTGAGGTAGTGAATAAACTTTTGGCCTAACTTCCTTCCTACAAGCGAAAAAATAGGTTTTGAGATCACCATGGTTTCTGTGTGTGTGTGTCAATACAAATTTTGAATACTTGACTGATTTTCACGAAAATTGGTGCTAAATTGTGTTGTTAGAGGACACTTAGTCTTAATTTTTACTGTCATATAGTCAGTAATGACGGCTAACATGCGAACTTCTGCGGTGGGAGAGTCACTAGCGTTTTTATTTGCTGGTGTGTTTTTCGTCATGTTGGCGATATTGTGCCTTGGACAGGCAGGACTTTCTGTGAAGGCAATTTTCTTGTAGAATGTAATATTAGAACAAAATGCAGAGGGGGTATGTTACTGAGCGTAGGATTTATGGAGGTAGGTAATGATTTTATGGAGGTAGGTAATGATTTTATGGAGGTAGGTAATGATTTTATGGAGGTAGGTAATGAAATAATTGAGCTGGACACTTCCAATGCGGTATAGTCTTTTTTTTTTCAAATGGCACAACAGCCCCTAGTGGGCCAGGGCCTCCTCATTTTTCGAGGCTTCACGATCATACTCAGACACCACACTCGGTAGGACTCCTCTGGACGAGTGACCAGCCCGTCGCAGAGACCTCTACCTGACAACACAGAGCGCTCACAAGAGACATACATCCATACCGCGGCGAGACTCGAAACCGGTATTCCAGCAATTGAGCAGCAGCAGAGCCACGCCTTTGACTGCGCGGCTACTGGGATCGGCTCAAATGCGGTATATATATAGACGTATATACATATTCTGTCGACCTCGGTGGACTAGTGGTTAGCGTGCTCGCCACTGGACCCTAGGTTCGCGGGTTCGATCCCGACCGAGGTCGATGGATTTTTAAGGGTAATAAAAATCCGGAGCACCACTTCCTTCGGAGGGGAAGTAAAGCCGTCGGTCCCATGTCGTAGATTTACGGCATGTAAAAGAACCTTACGGGCATAAATAAAAATGTTGCATAAGCCAAATTGCCTCCATTTCTCATCCAAGTCTCCTGACTGCCTGCCAGATGGCTCTGGCGTGCACATCAGGATCGATAGAACACTAAGCGCGGCTAGCTGGCCGGTCACCAGCTGCCATGAATGCGCATGACTTAGTAACCTCGACAAGAGGAGGCAAGAGGAGGCCCAGGCCCATACAGGGCTGTTGAGCCAAGAATTATTATTATTATTATTATATACATATTCTGTAAGCAGTAATATTTGTACAACGGCAAACATGGCGATAGTCCTAAATTTGAGTTTATAAATAATAAGAAATACATTTAAAACTTGTTTTAAAATTTTAATGATAAAGATACAACGATGTGCGGTAAATTTGTTGCTGTTAGGAAATTCGGATTCCATAGATTGGTGCTCCTGGAAAGCTTAGAACTGCTCTGTGAGCGCTGCTGTTTAAACTGAGCTGTGCATAACGTCATCACATGTATCCGCTGCTAATTGGGTTAAGCTTCCTCTGATGGGGCATCAGCAAGCTCTTCACAGTGTGATGAGGCGAGACGGAGGTTGGTAAGCCACCATCGGTCAAGAGTGTTGGTACTCCTGCGGTCTACCAGCCCTAAAATCATTAACTATTGAAAAAGCCGCTCGCAACTGTACACTGAAGTCGAATATGCGAGGTGTAATAAATTTACAGGATCTTAATGCGTTCAACAAACATGAGTCGTCTGGTTAAGTTGAGAATGCAGAAGCGGGCTCTTGTGAACACAACACTGTACATAGGCGGGCATTCACTTGCCGCTATCTCGTTAGTGCTTTGCAACATCTGTCGTTAAAGAGGCGTTGTTTAGCCTAAGAGGCTACATCGTGCTTCCCATCTGGGTACTTTCATATTGTGTTATGTCACTGTTCTGTCTGGTAGGTGGTGTCAACACTTCGGATAAATATATTTATATATCGAAATGGTGGTAGAACTTTATTCTGCTGTATGGATCTCAGAACAAACAGCGATTACTTCCCTGTACAGCATTAACTGATTGGTTTGTATAAACGAGATGGCTAGTGTGTTTACTGCGCAGTACGGACTGTATCTTTAAATGTAATTCAGGTTAAAGTTTACATTTAATCGGTTTTCCCCTGTCAGTATCATTCCACCAATGCTCCATACTCATTCATTCATCTACCACCCACGCTGTATAATGTTTTTCTCCCAGTACTTCAGTTTCCCCTGTCAGTATCATTCCACCAATGCTCCATACTCATTCATTCATCTACCACCAACGCTGTATAATGTTTCTCTCCCACTACTTCAGGTTTCCCCTGTCAGTATCATTCCACCAATGCTCCATACTCATTCATTCATCTACCACCCACGCTGTATAATGTTTTTCTCCCTGTACTTCAGTTTTCCCTGTCAGTTCATTCCACCAATGCTCCATACTCATTCATTCATCTACCACCAACGCTGTATAATGTTTCTCTCCCAGTACTTCAGTTTTCCCCTGTCAGTATCATTCCACCAATGCTCCATACTTATTCATTCATCTACCACCGACGCTGTATAATGTTTCTCTCCCAGTACTTCGGTTTTCCCCTGTCATTATCATTCCACCAATGCTCCATACTCATTTATACATCTACCACCAACGCTGTATAATATTTTTCTCCCAGTACTTCAGTTTTCCCCTGTCAGTATCATTCCACCAACGCTCCACACTCATTCATATATCTACCACCGACGCTGTATAATGTTTCTCTCCCAGTACTTCAGTTTCCCCTGTCAGTATCATTCCACCAATGCTCCATACTCATTCATACATCTACCACCGACGCTGTATAATGTTTCTCTCCCAGTACTTCAGTTTCCCCTGTCAGTATCATTCCACCAACGCTCCACACTCATTCATACATCTACCACCGACGCTGTATAATGTTTCTCTCCCAGTACTTCAGTTTCCCCTGTCAGTATCATTCCACCAATGCTCCACACTCATTCATACATCTACCACCGACGCTGTATAATGTTTCTCTCCCAGTACTTCAGTTTCCCCTGTCAGTATCATTCCACCAATGCTCCACACTCATTCATTCATCTACCACCGACGCTGTATAATGTTTCTCTCCCAGTACTTCAGTTTCCCCTGTCAGTATCATTCCACCAATGCTCCATACTCATTCATACATCTACCACCGACGCTGTATAAAGTTTCTCTCCCAGTACTTCAGTTTCCCCTGTCAGTATCATTCCACCAATGCTCCATACTCATTCATACATCTACCACCGACGCTGTATAAAGTTTCTCTCCCAGTACTTCAGTTTCCCCTGTCAGTATCATTCCACCAATGCTCCACACTCATTCATACATCTACCACCGACGCTGTATAATGTTTCTCTCCCAGTACTTCAGTTTCCCCTGTCAGTATCATTCCACCAATGCTCCATACTCATTCATACATCTACCACCGACGCTGTATAAAGTTTCTCTTCCAGTACTTCAGTTTCCCTGTCAGTATCATTCCACCAATGCTCCATACTCATTCATCCATCTACCACCAACGCTGTATAATGTTTCTCTCCCAGTACTTCAGTTTCCCCTGTCAGTATCATTCCACCAATGCTCCATACTCATTCATCCATCTACCAACAACGCTGTATAATGTTTCTCTCCCAGTACTTCAGTTTCCCCTGTCAGTATCATT
Organism: Reticulitermes speratus; assembly: GCA_021186555.1. Taxonomy (NCBI): domain Eukaryota; kingdom Metazoa; phylum Arthropoda; class Insecta; order Blattodea; family Rhinotermitidae; genus Reticulitermes; species Reticulitermes speratus. Next base: position 41,541,301 of record JAJKFL010000009.1, on the reverse strand, counting down.
CCACCAATGCTCCATACTCATTCATACATCTACCACCAACGCTGTATAATGTTTCTCTCCCAGTACTTCAGTTTCCCTGTCAGTATCATTCCACCAATGCTCCATACTCATTCATACATCTACCACCAACGCTGTATAATGTTTCTCTCCCAGTACTTCAGTTTCCCTGTCAGTATCATTCCACCAATGCTCCATACTCATTCATCCATCTACCAACAACGCTGTATAATGTTTCTCTCCCAGTACTTCAGTTTCCCCTGTCAGAATCATTCCACCAATGCTCCATACTCATTCATCCATCTACCAACAACGCTGTATAATGTTTCTCTCCAGTACTTCAGTTTCCCCTGTCAGTATCATTCCACCAATGCTCCATACTCATTCTTACATACACCACCAAAGCTGTATAATGTTTCTCTCCCAGTACTTCAGTTTTCCCTGTCAGTATCATTCCACCAATGCTCCATACTCATTCATACATCTACCACCAACGCTGTATAATGTTTCTCTCCCACTACTTCAGTTTCCCCTGTCAGTATCATTCCCCAATGCTCCATACTCATTCATCCATCTACCAACAACGCTGTATAATGTTTCTCTCCCAGTACTTCAGTTTCCCCTGTCAGTATCATTCCACCAATGCTCCATACTCATTCATACATCTACCACCGACGCTGTATAATGTTTCTCTCCCAGTACTTCAGTTTCCCCTGTCAGTATCATTCCACCAACGCTCCACACTCATTCATACATCTACCACCGACGCTGTATAATGTTTCTCTCCCAGTACTTCAGTTTCCCCTGTCAGTATCATTCCACCAATGCTCCACACTCATTCATACATCTACCACCGACGCTGTATAATGTTTCTCTCCCAGTACTTCAGTTTCCCCTGTCAGTATCATTCCACCAATGCTCCATACTCATTCATACATCTACCACCGACGCTGTATAAAGTTTCTCTTCCAGTACTTCAGTTTCCCCTGTCAGTATCATTCCACCAATGCTCCATACTCATTCATCCATCTACCACCAACGCTGTATAATGTTTCTCTCCAGTACTTCAGTTTCCCTGTCAGTATCATTCCACCAATGCTCCATACTCATTCATCCATCTACCAACAACGCTGTATAATGTTTCTCTCCCAGTACTTCAGTTTCCCCTGTCAGTATCATTCCACCAATGCTCCATACTCATTCATACATCTACCACCAACGCTGTATAATGTTTCTCTCCCAGTACTTCAGTTTCCCCTGTCAGTATCATTCCACCAATGCTCCATACTCATTCATACATCTACCACCAACGCTGTATAATGTTTCTCTCCCAGTACTTCAGTTTCCCCTGTCAGTATCATTCCACCAATGCTCCATACTCATTCATCCATCTACCAACAACGCTGTATAATGTTTCTCTCCCAGTACTTCAGTTTCCCTGTCAGAATCATTCCACCAATGCTCCATACTCATTCATACATCTACCACCGACGCTGTATAATGTTTCTCTCCCAGTACTTCAGTTTCCCCTGTCAGTATCATTCCACCAATGCTCCATACTCATTCATACATCTACCACCGACGCTGTATAATGTTTCTCTCCCAGTACTTCAGTTTCCCCTGTCAGTATCATTCCACCAACGCTCCACACTCATTCATACATCTACCACCGACGCTGTATAATGTTTCTCTCCCAGTACTTCAGTTTTCCCCTGTCAGTATCATTCCACCAATGCTCCATACTCATTCATACATCTACCACCGACGCTGTATAATGTTTCTCTCCCAGTACTTCAGTTTCCCCTGTCAGTATCATTCCACCAATGCTCCATACTCATTCATACATCTACCACCGACGCTGTATAAAGTTTCTCTCCCAGTACTTCAGTTTCCCCTGTCAGTATCATTCCAACAATGCTCCATACTCATTCATACATCTACCACCGACGCTGTATAAAGTTTCTCTCCCAGTACTTCAGTTTCCCCTGTCAGTATCATTCCACCAATGCTCCATACTCATTCATACATCTACCACCGACGCTGTATAAAGTTTCTCTCCCAGTACTTCAGTTTCCCCTGTCAGTATCATTCCACCAATGCTCCATACTCATTCATCCATCTACCACCAACGCTGTATAATGTTTCTCTCCCAGTACTTCAGTTTCCCCTGTCAGTATCATTCCACCAATGCTCCATACTCATTCATCCATCTACCAACAACGCTGTATAATGTTTCTCTCCCAGTACTTCAGTTTCCCCTGTCAGTATCATTCCACCAATACTCCATACTCAGTACTGTATAGAAAGGTACTGTCACTTAGTCTGTAAAGTGTTAAAGTCAGTACAATAAATTCCAAGTTTACGTAACGTCGAAGGACGAGGCGATTTTCAATGATGAATTTGAACGATATAGGAGGAAGTGGTCGTGGCCTAATTTGAGTAACTGTTCAAGGATTGTGTGTGCAGGGACTGAGAAAAACCACAAAAAGCCAGACAGCTGGTTGCCAGACGAAGACTTCATTCGGACACCCGCTAGATACTCAGAGCATGATCGATAGCTCAGTGCCGCGAAGTAATGCTGCTTAGTGACGTGGCGGATGTGCGAGTCACATCGTCACCATTAGTGTGATGTGTTGCTGTGTAATTAAATCTCGTTAACGAAGTCGTCATGAATAGTCTGAACGTATTAACTTGATTGCTTCATTTTGCCAAATTTAGACACTTGCATTTCCCTTTCGAAGTTTAGTGGAAGAAGCAAAGTGCCATTCACAGCCGTTTCAGCACAGAAGGGTAGTCGTCATAACCTTGAAACACTTTTAAAAGGTAATGTAATCTGTGTGCTTAATTAAGCAAAATGCTGTGAATGTCTATGCAGTTCTGGAGGTAGAGTTCCACGCCTTCTTAACCACAGCATTAGGAATTGGTTGCTCAAGTTTAAGTCCCGCTCTCTTGAGCCCCAAATTATTTATTTCAGAGGAGGCTGGTTGGGTCACAGAGTCGGTGCGGACGTATTAGAGAACACAAAATTATTTTGATCCTCTCCGGAGTCAAACCACGGTTTGTCAGGTGTCCAACCTGTCGCTTGTCGCTGTGCTGTTGGAGCTAAGCACAGTGACGTGATTGGATACATGATAATGGTCGCTTTCCACTTTCGGACCTTCGACGCAAGACATAAGAAGTGCATACAAAATTTTGGTCGGAAGTCCTAAGGCCTCGATTGGAGGATAATATTGAAATTGATCGTAAGTTAAAGGAGTGTGAGTGATGTTCACTGGAGTCATGCAGCTCGCTATAGAGATCAGTGGCGAGAGTACGAGGTACGGAGTTGCTGCTTGTAAGCTGACGGTTGCTTAGTTATAAAAGAAATTCCCCACGTTTTATGTAAGCTGAAAAATTTTTATGTTCTTATTCTGATGCATTCAGTCCACACAATTCAAGCAGTCCAAGAAGTCCACACAATCCACAATCCACGCAGTAAAAGAAATCCACACAGTCCAAGAAGTCCACACAATCCACGCAGCCCAAGAAGTCCACAAAATCCACGCAGTCCACACAGCCCAAACAGCCCACTCAGTTCACGCAGTTTACGCAGTCTACACGATCCACACTCCACACTTCCCACACAGTCCACATAGTCACATTCCGTTTATATGATCCGTTTTAATATTATCATCCTCCTAGTTCCCCAAAGCGGTCTTGTTTCTTCAGGTTTACTCACCAAACTCTGTACACACGTCTCTTCTTCCTCATACGTGCTACGTTGTAAGTCCATCTTAACCTCCTTGATCTGATCATCCTAACAATATTTCGCGAACTGTACAATTTACGAAGCCTGCCGTCGTACAGCCTGCCGTCGTACAGCCTGCCGTCACTGCCTCACTCTTGCGTCCAAATACTTTCCTCAGCGCCGTGTTCTCAGAAACCCTTAATCTGAGTATTTCTCTTATTTGAACAGACCAGAAATAAATGGGAAACAGAAGATAAGGAAGAGATACAGCAGCATGTTGGAAAGGGCGGGGAGACAGCGTGCTTCAGACTTCACTTCTTGTGGACACACGGAATCGAAATATTTTTAATTTGTAACCTGATAACAACCCCGAAATGCGACACAAACTACCTTACCCAATATCACGCTCTACCGGAACAAATTAAAAGAAAAGTAACACTGGGGATTAAGGGACAGAAGTGAGATGAGGTAATGTGTGGCAATAGCGACACTACTAACAGGGCAGTAACACTGGGGATTTAGGGACAGAAGTGAGATGAGGTAATGTGTGGCAATAGCGACACTACTAACAGAGCAGTAACACTGGGGGTTTAGGGACAGAAGTGAGATGAGGTAATGTGTGGCAATAGCGACACTACTAACAGGGCAGTAACACTGGGGGTTTAGGGACAGAAGTGAGATGAGGTAATGTGTGGCAATAGCGACACTACTAACAGAGCAGTAACACTGGGGGTTTAGGGACAGAAGTGAGATGAGGTAATGTGTGGCAATAGCGACACTACTAACAGGGCAGTAACACTGGGGATTTAGGGACAGAAGTGAGATGAGGTAATGTGTGGCAATAGCGATACTACTAACAGGGCAGTAACACTGGGGGTTTAGGGACAGAAGTGAGATGAGGTAATGTGTGGCAATAGCGACACTACTAACAGAGCAGTAACAATGGGGGTTTAGGGACAGAAGTGAGATGAGGTAATGTGTGGCAATAGCGACACTACTAACAGGGCAGTAACACTGGGGGTTTAGGGACAGAAGTGAGATGAGGTAATGTGTGGCAATAGAGATACTACTAACAGAGCAGTAACACTGGGGATTTAGGGACAGAAGTGAGATGAGGTAATGTGTGGCAATAGAGATACTACTAACAGAGCAGTAACACTGGGGATTTAGGGACAGAAGTGAGATGAGGTAATGTGTGGCAATAGAGATACTACTAACAGAGCAGTAACACTGGGGATTTAGGGACAGAAGTGAGATGAGGTAATGTGTGGCAATAGAGATACTACTAACAGAGCAGTAACACTGGGGATTTAGGGACAGAAGTGAGATGAGGTAATGTGTGGCAATAGCGACACTACTAACAGGGCAGTAACACTGGGGGTTTAGGGACAGAAGTGAGATGAGGTAATGTGTGGCAATAGAGATACTACTAACAGAGCAGTAACACTGGGGGTTTAGGGACAGAAGTGAGATGAGGTAATGTGTGGCAATAGAGATACTACTAACAGAGCAGTAACACTGGGGGTTTAGGGACAGAAGTGAGATGAGGTAATATGTGGCAATAGAGATACTACTAACAGAGCAGTAACACTGGGGGTTTAGGGACAGAAGTGAGATGAGGTAATGTGTGGCAATAGAGATACTACTAACAGAGCAGTAACACTGGGGGTTTAGGGACAGAAGTGAGATGGGTAATGTGTGGCAATAGCGACACTACTAACAGGGCAGTAACACTGGGGATTTAGGGACAGAAGTGAGATGAGGTAATGTGTGGCAATAGCGACACTGAACACATGTGCTCTGTGAGAAACACACAGGATATTGAAACAGGAATTTACGGAGAAGTATAAGTCTTGCCTGTTTTTTCTCGCACTGGTTTGTAACCTGGTGTCTGGAAATAAGGAAGTTTCACAGACTGAGCGTGTGTGAGAAAATGGTATGGGGGAAGTATTTGGACTTAAGGGGGAGGAAGTAATGGAAAGGGAGAGAATTACGTAATTAGGAGCTTCGTGGTTTGTAATTTTCACCAAATATTTTTAGGGTCACGATTAAGATATGTGATCGTCAACCACAACTGTTTTCTTTTAAGAAAATTCTTTAGGGGCCTCCAAAGAATTTCGAAAAGCTACTATTACCTTCGTCATATCTGTCTGCCTGCGTGGAACAACTCGGCTCCCACTGGAAGGATTTTCATGAAGTTTGATATTTGAGGATGTTTTTTTGAAACTCTGTCGAGAAAATTCAAGTTTTATTAAAATCTGACAACAATAACGGTACTTTACATGAAGACCTATGTACATTTATGATAATATCTCGCTGAATTATTTTAGAATGGAAAATATTTCAGACAAAAGTTGTAGAGAAAATCAAAACACACATTTTATGTTCAATAACTTTTTTCCCAAAATCGTGCCGTTTATGAGATAATGTGGAATAATATGGTACAGCCAGACAGGCCACAGATGGCAATATAATATTGCGCATGCGCTTTGCATGCTGTATAACTAAGGCTACAGACACACACTCAGAATATGTAATATTTATTGCTTTTACATGGCAACAATGGTTACGTGAACGCGCCTATATGTTACGTTATACTTACCTTGTCTGTTTCTTTTTTAATATTTAAATGTGCTACATGTTTCGGCTTATCACATTAATTAGCCATCATCGGGTACTGGTAACAATATATGTTAGATGAAAGCAATAGTAATTATATAAGTGACAGCAATCTTACTTGTTTCGTTCAAAACACAACAGTATGCCCCATATTAAAATTATTATGATAAACAAATAAATGGCGATGTGATGGGCAGGGCATGTGGCAAGCATAAAGGCGAAGAGGTATTAGTGCAAGGCTTCCACAGAGAAACGTGGACGATCTCTTGGCCAATCAACGCTTATGTATGATAATATTACAACGAAGGTTAAATAAGCATTTTTTTCCAATGGCTCAACAGCCCCTTGGGGGCCTAGGCCTCCTCATTTTTCGAGGTTTCACGATCACACACATTAGACACACCACACTCGGTAGGACTCCTCTGGACGAGTGATCAGCCCGTCGCAGAGACCTCTACCTGACTACACTCAACACTCATAAGAGATAGACATCCATGCCCCCGGTGGGATTCGAACCCGCAATCCCAGCAATCGAGCGGCCGTAGACCCACACCTTAGACCGCACGGCCACTGATATCGGCTAAATAAGCATTAGGCTCTAAAATATGGGGGGAAGATTTGTATTCACCTGGCTCAGGATAGAGGACATTGGAGGATTAATTTGGAAAATTTGATTATCCTTTTGGGTTTCATAAAATGCGGAGTTTTTTCGAAATCTTAGGAATTATAATCTTCCCAAGGTGGAGCCTCTCTATGTAGGTAATTAAATATTTTATTGATAAAATTTGTCCAGTAATTGAGTCTCTGGTACGTTCTAAACTACGGCTTGATCTTTGGCTATGTCTGGCCATATATATCTTCTTTCTCCTGGTCTGTGGTTGTTACTGGTTTTGGTAATCCAGAAAACGCGTTTCATATTCAAAACAAGTTGCATATTTACAGAGAGAAGAATTCCGAAAATAATGTCCTGGAAATGAGGAATTATGCGAAATTAGGAGAAAGCTCACAGGACCATAGTGAGATTGCTGGATGTACGAGTGTGGTCACTTTCACTGCACGTAGAAACCTTACGTTTAGTGACAGGTGCACCAACATGATAATGCATGTCGCGTTTCCAAAACTCCTTTTTGCTGATAAGCAATTTTTGTTTTAAAAATAGCTTAATTGGTCACCAGAAAAGTAAGACATACTCGATTAAAAATTAGACATGTTGGGCCATGTGACGGTCAATTAGACATGTTGGGCCATGTTAAAGGTCAATTAGATATGTTGGGCCATGTTAACGGTCAATTAGTATGTTGGGCCATGTTAACGGTCAATTAGACATGTTGGGCCATGTTAAAGGTCAATTAGATATGTTGGGCCATGTTAACGGTCAGTTAGTAATAAGTTGGGCCATGTTAACGGTCAATTAGATATGTTGGGCCATGTTAACGGTTCAATTAGATATGTTGGGCCATGTTAACGGTCAATTAGATATGTTGGGCCATGTTAACGGTCAATCTAAACTCAAACGAAAGTCTAAACAAAGGTACTGGGGGGTATTGAAGCCGTTAATTTGAAGTGACTTTGGTTGAAACCTGTTTGATTTTTGAAATATAATTTCAGTAAATTAGAGTCATTTCTGTTTCGACAGCCCGCACAGTAGAGCGAGTTACTGAACTGTTGTTTAATTGCGGAACTTGCTGTTCAATCTCTCGCACAATTAAAGCAATTTCCTCTTCCTCATAATGACATAACCTTACTTATTTTTAATTCTCTACGTCGAATGTTCCTCAGTCAAGACGTCTGGCGTGAGACTTGTGAAGGGTTGAGCGGATATGCAGTATTACAGTGCTAGCCTGCGATGATACAGCGTAGGCCTGCGGATATGCAGTATTACAGTACGTAGGCCTGCGGATATGCAGTATTACAGTACGTAGGCCTGCGGATATGCAGTATTACATACTAGCCTGCGGGTATGCAGTATACAGTCGTAGCGGATAGCAGTATATACAGTACTAGCTGCGGGTTGATTACAGTACGTAGGCCTGCGGATATGCAGTATTACAGTACGTAGGCCTGCGGATATGCAGTATTACAGTGCGTAGGCCTGCGGATATGCAGTATTACAGTCGTAGCCTGCGGATATGCAGTCATTACAGTACGTAGCCTGCGGATATGCAGTATTACAGTACGTAGGCCTGCGGATATGCAGTATTACAGTACGTAGGCCTGCGGATATGCAGTATTACAGTACGTAGGCCTGCGGATATGCAGTATTACAGTGCGTAGGCCTGCGGATATGCAGTATTACATACGTAGGCCTGCGGATATGCAGTATTACAGTACGTAGGCCTGCGGATATGCAGTATTACAGTGCGTAGGCCTGCGGATATGCAGTATTACAGTACGTAGGCCTGCGGATATGCAGTATTACAGTACGTAGGCCTGCGGATATGCAGTATTACAGTGCGTAGGCCTGCGGATATGCAGTATTACAGTGCGTAGGCCTGCGGATATGCAGTATTACAGTACGTAGGCCTGCGGATAGCAGTATTACAGTAGTAGGCCTGCGATATGCAGTATTACAGTACGTAGGCCTGCGGATATGCAGTATTACAGTACGTAGGCCTGCGGATACGCAGTATTACAGTACGTAGGCCTGCGGATATGCAGTATTACAGTACGTAGGCCTGCGGATATGCAGTATTACAGTAGCGTAGGCCTGCGGATATGCAGTATTACAGTACGTAGGCCTGCGGATATGCAGTATTACAGTACGTAGGCCTCGGATATGCAGTATTACAGTAGGTAGGCCTGCGGATATGCAGTATTACAGTGCTAGGCCTGCGGATATGCAGTATTACAGTGCGTAGGCTCTGTCATTATTGGTTGACGTTCGTTCGAAAATAAATCACAGTTAGAGAGTCTTATTTATTAAGTTCTAGATGTCCTGTCACCACGATAAGTCGGTCCCTGTCACCACGATAATCGGTCCTGTCACCAGTAGTCGTCCCTGTCACCACGATAAGTCGGTCCCTGTCACCACGATAAGTCGGTCCCTGTCACCACGATAAGTCGGTCCCTGTCACCACAGCATGGCGCGTCCTCAGGTTGCGGATGGAGGAACGGCCTCCGGATATGGAGGGTAGCTGCGAATACATTGAATAAGCAGTCGCGGATTGCAGACAAGGGGTGGTCCTCCAGCTTGGGGGTTGGGGGAGGTGCTAACAACTCCTCACTGTAAAAGAAATTACCATGTTACGAACCACACCACAAAGCCTCGGACCTGGACTGATTATTTGGTTAAACTTAAGCTCAGAATACGGACAGGTGGCGGGCTGTTGTGAATGCGGCAATGAACCTTCGGGTTCCATAAAACGCTGGGAATTTCTTGACAAGCTGACGACTTGTTTAGCTTCTCAAGAAGGACTGTGCTACATGGAGTTAGTTAGTTAGTTAGTTAGTCAGTTAGTTAGTTAGTTAGTCAGTAGCTTAGAATGTATGGCGTCTAACAGGAGGTTATTTAGTGAATAATGAATTGAAAGGGATATGGAAGGAAGCGGTTTTATCTTAATTAGAATTATCATCCAACATTTCCCTGTAAGGACAGGGGAATACCAAGAAAACCCCTCAACCAAGACAGTTGGTGTAATTGCTGAAATTCAAACGGGTCGTCTCCCGTGCATTGGTCACGATGGTGCCCCTGTGATGTGACGTGTGCACAGTCAGTCACGGTGCTCTGATCACGTGTGCATCACGTGTGCCTCCGCAACTCTCCGGGTTCCTGCAGCGATGAGTCAACATTTGTTCTTGAAACAGTCAAAACTGGAGCGAAAGTACTTTAGCGTATTTTGTTTGAACTGTTCCTATTATGAATTCAGAATTGGGCCGTCGTTTTAACAAAAGTTTGAATTTTTTACTCTACGCAAATTTGAATACGCTCTTTATGACTTCGTGCACCTTTTCGATCCTTAGGTCGTTTGTTCATGCAGGCAGTATCTCTTATTAACACAGACGATCTACAGAACAAAACGGTAGTGCAATTCGTTGAGGCACTGCGCTACAAGCCGGAAGGTTGCGGGTTCGATTCCCGATGATGTCATTAAATTTTTCATTGACATAATCCTTCCGGCAGCACTATGGCCCTGGGGTCGACTCAGTCTCTAACAGAAATGAGTACCAGGGATATCTCCTGCAGTTAAAGGTGGCCGGTGCGTAGGGCTGACAAACTTGCAACTTTCATGTGCCTGTTTTCTATATATCGTGGGAGCCTCAACCTTCTGAAACCCTAGAGGTCTCTCCAGGCCTGTATAGCCTTTATAGCTATACTTTATGTATATATTACCATGAAGTACCGTGAAGTACCGTGAAGTACCGTGAAGTACCCCTAACATTTTCACATCCTCGGCCTTTTAATTGTGGGCTTAAATTCTATTGGCCTTTTGCTTATTAAACTGAGACAGAGGAAAATGTAGATGGAAGGCATGGACAGAGGAAGAATACAAAAAGGTAATGCAATACGGTAAATGGAGGGGGGGGGGAAATCCTCAATATTATTTATTTGTTTAGCCAAAATTTACAGAAACTGCGTCCGTTATCGCCAGGTTTTTCGCAGTACGCAGCCTCTATATCTAGCTAAATAAGCAATTTTATTTAATGCCGACGCCCTCAAAGTGCCACACAGACTGACCGATGTGTCAAGTCCAGATGTCATTAACGTCGGATTTGTAATGTAGTCACTTACTTGCTTATCAAACTTACTATATTTAGATCACTTACCTTTCCTATTATATTCTCTATTAATTAATTTAATAAAAGTTTCAAGTTTGTCCAATTCGCTCAGGAGTCGGACAATGTAGTCTTTAGAACAGGGGTGGGGAACCTTTTTTCTGCCAAGGGCCATTTGGATATTTATAACATCATTCGCGGGCCATACAAAATTATCAACTTAAAAATTAG